>CAHIKZ030000428.1:1347500-1477500 GCA_903632075.3 Acanthosepion pharaonis
CATTACCAACCTTTATGTGATTATTCTATTCAATAACCTTCCCTAGGTTACAACACTTACTTAAATAGATTGTAAATATTATATAGCTTAGTTAAATAGGCGTACTTGATGCAAAACTTACCTAACTAGATGGGAGGTGTTATGTCGCGGACTTAAATAGACAGTAAGTGATATAAGACAGTAATAAGTGATATAAGACAGTAATAAGTGATATAAGACAGTAATAAGTGATATAAGACAGTAAGTGATATAAGGCAGTAATAAGTGATATAAGACAGTAAGTGATATAAGACAGTAATAAGTGATATAAGACAGTAATAAGTGATATAAGACAGTAAGTGACATAAGGCAGTAATAAGTGATATAAGACAGTAAGTGACATAAGGTAGTAATAAGTGATATAAGACAGTAATAAGTGTATATAAGACAGTAATAAGTGATATAAGACAGTAAGTGATATAAGACAGTAATAAGTGATATAAGACAGTAATAAGTGATATAAGACAGTAAGTGATATAAGACAGTAATAAGTGATATAAGACAGTAATAAGTGATATAAGACAGTAATAAGTGATATACGACAGTAAGTGATATAAGGCAGTAATAAGTGATATAAGACAGTAATAAGTGATATAAGACAGTAAGTGATATAAGACAGTAATAAGTGATATAAGACAGTAATAAGTGATATAAGACAGTAAGTGATATAGACAGTAAGTGATATAAGGTAGAATTAAAAAGGATGTTTGTGATATGAGTCTTATTTAAGTTGATGGTAAGTGATATGAAACTTACTTAAATATATGTGAATAGATATGAACGTTACTTAAATAGATCGTAAGTGATATGAGGCATACTTAAATAGACGGTAAGAGATATGTGAAGGTCACTTAAACAGATGGCATGTGAGATGAAGCTTACTTAAATATATGGTAAGTGATATGAAGCCTACTTAAATATATGTTAATAGATATGAAGGTTAATTAAATAGATCGTAAGTGATGTGAAGCATACTTAAATAGATGGTAATGATAAGAACCTTATTTAAATAGATGATATTTGAAGCTTATCTAAATAGATAGTATATTATATAAGACTTATTTAAATATAATTTATATGATATGAATCTTACTTAAATAGATATTAAGTGACATGAGGCTTACTTCAATTGATGGTAAGTGATATTAGTTTTAATTAAAAATTAGTAGGTGATACGAAGCTACATGGAAATTGATATAACGCTCACTTAAATAGATTGTAACTGATTTGAAGCTTATTTCAATAGATGGTAAATGAAACGAGGTTTAGTCAAATAGATGGTAAGTAATACAAATATTCTTATTTCGGACGCATGGCTCTTTTGTCGATATGAATTTGGTTATCAATATGTTTCCCTTGAAGGCTTAAGCAGCAAGTGAACTGTTCTCAGTAAATTGTATTCCTACAGCGGCTAGACTGATTTCAGTTCCCACTATTTTCAATCCATCGGTGACAATTTATAGAATTTTAAAAAATGTTTAAAAAACATTTATATCAAGAATCCGAAAGAAATAGCTGACATTTTAGGAGTTATAACAGGCAAAGCATGCTTGGGAAATTTGTACAGTCACAGAATATACGGAAGGCAAGAGGTGCAGAAAGAAAACAGGTTGTATAAATGAATAGCAGAACATAGACTGTGATGTGATAGTGTGATACTGTTATATATCTATGTACCTATGATCACTAAAGGATATGTCCCAATCCTCATAAATACGTTAAACACTATTGTAAGTGGGGGTAATATGCAGGCTAAGTAGTCTACCACTAGGAGTGGTTTACCTGTTTCACGCCGCTGGCGAGTATTTTGTTGATGTTATAAATATTCCCATTTCATTTCCAACGTCCGTTTTGTTTATTCTTCATTCAGTAACCCTTTCTAGGTTACAACAGATACTATGGATAACCACGTCGAAAGGGGAGAGGTTGTTTTTATCTCGATCTCAAGTATTTCTGCTTGATAAACCAGCGGTCGGTTCCTTTTGAAGTTCGGTCTATTAAGCGACATCAAATTTAACCGAAGGAGAATGTGAAGTAAAGTGTTGAATGAGGGACTTTTAGAGATCAAGTAGCAACAACACCGGAAATAGGGTATATCCAGGTGCTGATTTATATTAACAGTCATGTTTGAGATCTGGGGAAAGTTCTGGTCTATCCTATGTCGGTAGTTCTAGTGTAGGATGTTATTCATGATGACGGTCGTCTTCGAGTATAGAATCCAGAGGTTAGCAGTGAATATTTCGAAGACAGTAGGGAAGCGTAGTTCAGGCTGGCAGTGGATATCCCGGTAAAGTAGCAGAGCGTAGTTCAGTAGTTCTTCCTTCTGTTCTTCCGCCTGACAAGCTGGACTGGACATTCGGATAGAGTAAACAAAATGGCCGCCTTTATACACGACGGATTGAATATTCTACGTCTTCTGATTGGATAACCTTCTATTGGACGAGTATGAGGCTCACTAGTTATATATATATATACACAAAAAACTGCAACATAGGACGTCCCAAAAAACTTGCTTGAAGCTTATTTACGATATGTTTCCTATGGCCAGGCTATGTCGGTAGTTCTAGTATAGGACCACCCAAAAAGCTTGTTTGAAGCATATTTTTCGATAAGTTTCCGATGTCCAGACTATGTCAGTAGTTCTAGTGTAGGACCTCCTAAAAAGCTTGCCTGAAGCTTATTTTCCGACTTGTTTCCTATGGCCAAGCTAAGTCGGTAGTTCTAGTGTAGGACCTCCCAAAAAGCTTGCCTGAAGCTTATTTTTCGATATGTTTCCTATAGCCAAGCTATGTCGGTAGTTCTAGTGTAAGACCTCCCAAAAAGCTCGCCTGAAGCTTATTTTTCGGTGTGTTTCCTATGGCCAGGCTATGTCAGTAGTTCTAGAGTAGGACAACACCTTGCCCACACCAAAAGCTTGTCTGAAACGTATTTTTGATGTGTTTCCTATGGCCAAGCTATGTCGGTAGTTCTAGTGAAGGACCTCCCAAAAAGCTCGCCTGAAGCTTATTTTTCGGTGTGTTTCCTATAGCCAGGCTATGTCAGTAGTTCTAAAGTAGGACAACACCTTGCCCACATCAAAAGCTTGTCTGAAACGTATTTTCGATGTGTTTCCTATGGCCAGGCTATGTCGGTAGTTCTAGTATGGGACCACCCCAAAAAAGCTTGTCTGAAGCTTATTTTCGATAAGTTTCCTATGTCCAGACTATGTCAGTAGTTCTAGTGTAGGACCTCCCAAAAAGTTCTTGCCTGAATCTTATTTTTCGATATGTTTCCTATGGCCTGAAGCGTATTTTCAAACTTGTTTCCATCTCGGTAGTTCTAGTGTAGGACCTCCCAAAAAGCTTGTCTGAAGCTTATTTTTCGATGTGTTTCCTATGGTCAAGCTATGTCGATATGTTTCCTATGTGGTTTTAGTGTAGGACCTCCCAAAAGCTCGCCTGAAAGCCAAGTCGGTAGTTCTTATTTTTCGTATTTTGTGTTTCCTATGGCCAGGCTATATCAGTAGTTCTAGAGTAGGACATCCAACACCTTGCCCACCCAAAAAGCTTGTCTGAAACGTATTTTCCGACTTGTTTCCACCAAATGGCCCAGAAGCTTATTTTACGTCGGTAGTTCTAGTGTGGGACGTCCCAAAAACTTGCTTGAAGCTTATTTTTCGATGTTTTTCCTTGGACAGGCTAAGTCAGTAGTTCTAGTTCGATATGTTTCCTAGTCGGTAGCCTGTAGGACATCCCAAAAAGGCTAGCTTTTTTCGATATGTTTCCTATGTAGTTCTAGTATAGGACAACCCAAAAAGCTTGTCTGAAGCTTATTTTCTATGGACTTGTTTCCTATGGCCAAGCTAAGTCGGTAGTTCTAGTGTAGGACCTCCCCCAAAAGCTTGCCTGAAGCTTATTTTTATTTTTCGATATGTTTCTAATATAGGACTATGCTTGCCTGAAGCCATGTCGGTAGTTCCAGTGTGGGACCTCCCAAAAGCTTATTTTTCGCCTGAAGTCGGTAGTTTATTTTTCGGTGTGTTTCCTAGAACCTCCAAAAAGCTATGTCAGCTTATTTTCGTAGTTCTAGAGTTAGGACAACACCTTGCCCTTATTTTTCGACCTAAAAGCTTATCTGAAACGTATTTTCCGACTTGTTTCCTATGGCCAAGCTACGTCGGTAGTTCTAGTGTAGGACGTCCCAAAAAACTTGCTTGAAGCTTATTAACGATATGTTTCCTATGGCCAGGCTATGTCGGTAGTTCTAGTGAAGGATCTCCCAAAAAGCTTGCCTGAAGCTTATTTTTCGATGTGTTTCCTATGGACAGGCTATGTCGGTAATTCTAATCTATGATCTCCGAAAAAGCTTGCCTGAAGCTTATTTTTCGATATGTTTCCTATGTCTAGGCTCTGTCGGTAGTTCTAGTGTAGGACCTCCCAAAAGCTTGCCTGAAGCTTATTTTCCGACTTGTTTCCTATGGCCAAGCTAAGTCGGTAGTTCTAGAGAACATCCCAAAAACACCTTGCCCACACCAAAGCTTGTCTGAAATCCCGTATTTTCGACTTTTTTCCTGTTTCCTATGGCCAAGCTTACGTCGGTAGTTCTAGTGTAGGACATCCCAAAAAGGCTGTTTGAATGATCTAGTTCTAAAAAAGTTTATTTTTCGATATGTTTCCTATGCTATGCCAAGCCATGTCGGTAGTTATAGGCTATGTAGGACCTCCCAAAAAGCTTGCCTGAAACTTATTTTCGATGTGTTTCCTATGTCCAGGCTATGTCGGTAGTCCTAAGGATAGGACCAGCTTACCAAAAAGCTTGCCTGATTTTTATTTTTCGATAAGTTTCCTATGTCCAGACTATGTCAGTAGTTCTAGTGTAGGACCTCCCAAAAAGCTTGCCTGAATCTTATTTTCCGACTTTTTCCTAGGATGGCCAAGCTTATTTTTCGATAAGTCGGTAGTTCTAGTTTAGAACCTCACAAAAAGCTTGCCTGAAGCTTATTTTTCGATATGTTTCCTATAGTCATGCCATGTCGGTAGTTCTACTGTAGGACATCCCAAAAGCTTGCCTGAAGCTTATTTTTTTCGATGTTTGTTTCCTATGGACAGGCTATGTCGGTAATTCTAATGTATGATCTCCGAAAAAGCTTGCTCTGAAGCTTATTTTTCGATATGTTTCCTATGTCTAGGCTCTGTCGGTAGTTCTAGTATAAGACCTCAAAAAAAGCTTGTTCTGAAGCTTATTTTCCGACGTGTTTCCTATAGCCAGGCTATGTCGGTAGTTCTAGTGTAGAACATCCCAAAAGCTTGCCTGAAGCTTATTTTTTCGATGTGTTTCCTATGACCAGGCTATGTCGGTCGTTCTAATATAGGACCACCCAAAAAGCTTGCCTGAAGCTTATTTTCCGACGTGTTTCCTATAGCCAGGCTATGTCCGTAGTTCTAGTGTAGGACATCCCAAAAAGCTTGCCTGAAGCTTATTTTCCGACGTGTTTCTTATAGCCAGGCTATGTCGGTAGTTCTAGTGTAGAACCTCCCCAAAAGCTTGCCTGAAGCTTATTTTTTCGATGTGTTTCCTGTGTGGCCACAAAAAGCTTGTCTGAAACTTATTTTTCTAAGTCGGTAGTTCTAGTTTAGAACCTCACAAAAGCTTGCCTGAAGCTTATTTTTCGATATGTTTCCTATGGTCAAGTGTAGGACCTCCCATGTCGGATAGTTTTATACTGTAGGACATCCCAAAAGCTTGCCTGAAGCTTATTTTTCGATGTGTTTCTATGGACAGGCTATGTCGGTAATTCTAATGTATGATCTCGAAAAAGCTTGCCTGAAGATATGTATCCTATGTTTGTTTTTCGATATGTTTCCTATATCTAGGCTCTGTCGGTAGTTCTAGTATAAGACCTCAAAAAAGCTTGCCTGAAGTATTTTATTTTTCCGACGTGTTTGTTCTATAGACATCCCAGGCTATGTCGGTAGTTCTAGTGTAGAACATCCTAAAAAGCTTGCCTGAAGCTTATTTTTCGATGTGTTTCCTATGGCCAGGCTATGTCGGTAGTTCTAATATGGGACCACCCAAAAGCTTGCCTGAAGCTTATTTTTCGATAAGTTTCCTATGTCCAGACTATGTCAGTAGTTCTAGTGTGTAGGACCACAAAAACCAAAAAGCTTGTCCTGAAGCTTATTTTTCGATGTGTTTCCTATGGACAGGCTATGTCGGTAATTCTAATCTATGATCTCCGAAAAAGCTTGCCTGAAGCTTATTTTTCGATATGTTTCCTATGTCTAGGCTCTGTTGGTAGTTCTAGTGTAGGACCTCCCAAAAAGCTTGCCTGAAGCTTATTTTCCGACTTGTTTCCTATGGCCAAGCTAAGTCAGTAGTTCTAGAGTAGGAAAAACACCTTGCCCACACCAAAAGCTTGTCTGAAACGTATTTTCCGACTTGTTTCCCTATGGCTACGTCGGTAGTTCTAGTGTAGGACATCCCAAAAAGCTTGCTTGAAGTTTATTTTTTCGATATGTTTCCTATGGCCAAAACCATGTCGGTAGTTATAGTGTAGGACCTCCCAAAAAGTTTATTTTTGCCTGAAACTTATTTTTTCGATGTGTTTCCTATGTCCAGGCTATGTCGGTAGTCCTAGGATAGGACCTACCAAAAAGCTTGCCTGAAGCTTATTTTTCGATAAGTTTCCTATGTCCAGACTATGTCAGTAGTTCTAGTGTAGGACCTCCCAAAAAGCTTGCCTGAATCTTATTTTCCGACTTTTTTCCTATGGCCAAGCTAAGTCGGTAGTTCTAGTTTAGAACCTCACATAAAGCTTGCCTGAAGCTTATTTTTCGATATGTTTCCTATAGTCATGCCATGTCGGTAGTTCTACTGTAGGACATCCCAAAAAGCTTGCCTGAAGCTTATTTTTCGATGTGTTTCCTATGGACAGGCTATGTCGGTAATTCTAATGTATGATCTCCGAAAAAGCTTGCCTGAAGCTTATTTTTCGATATGTTTCCTATGTCTAGGCTCTGTCGGTAGTTCTAGTATAAGACCTCAAAAAAAGCTTGCCTGAAGCTTATTTTCCGACGTGTTTCCTATAGCCAGGCTATGTCGGTAGTTCTAGTGTAGAACATCCCAAAAAGCTTGCCTGAAGCTTATTTTTCGATGTGTTTCCTATGACCAGGCTATGTCGGTCGTTCTAATATAGGACCACCCAAAAAGCTTGCCTGAAGCTTATTTTCCGACGTGTTTCCTATAGCCATGCTATGTCCGTAGTTCTAGTGTAGGACATCCCAAAAAGCTTGCCTGAAGCTTATTTTCCGACGTGTTTCTTATAGCCAGGCTATGTCGGTAGTTCTAGTGTAGAACCTCCCAAAAAGCTTGCCTGAAGCTTATTTTTCGATGTGTTTCCTATGGCCAAGCTAAGTCGGTAGTTCTAGTTTAGAACCTCACAAAAGCTTGCCTGAAGCTTATTTTTCGATATGTTTCCTATGGTCAAGCCATGTCGGTAGTTATACTGTAGGACATCCCAAAAAGCTTGCCTGAAGCTTATTTTTCGATGTGTTTCCTATGGACAGGCTATGTCGGTAATTCTAATGTATGATCTCCGAAAAAGCTTGCCTGAAGCTTATTTTTCGATATGTTTCCTATGTCTAGGCTCTGTCGGTAGTTCTAGTATAAGACCTCAAAAAAAGCTTGCCTGAAGCTTATTTTCCGACGTGTTTGCTATAGCCAGGCTATGTCGGTAGTTCTAGTGTAGAACATCCTAAAAAGCTTGCCTGAAGCTTATTTTTCGATGTGTTTCCTATGGCCAGGCTATGTCGGTAGTTCTAATATAGGACCACCCAAAAAGCTTGCCTGAAGCTTATTTTTCGATAAGTTTCCTATGTCCAGACTATGTCAGTAGTTCTAGTGTAGGACCACCCAAAAAGCTTGCCTGAAGCTTATTTTACGACTTGTTTCCTATGGCCAAGCTAAGTCGGTAGTTCTAGTGTAGAACCTCCCAAAAAGCTTGCCTGAAGCTTATTTTCCGACGTGTTTCCTATAGCCAGGCTATGTCGGTAGTTCTAGTATAAGACCTCAAAAAAAGCTTGCCTGAAGCTTATTTTCCGACGTGTTTCCTATAGCCAGGCTATGTCGGTAGTTCTAGTGTAGAACATCCCAAAAGCTTGCCTGAAGCTTATTTTTCGATGTGTTTCTATGGCCAGGCTATGTCGGTAGTTCTGATATAGGACCACCCAAAAAAGCTTGCCTGAAGCTTATTTTCCGACTTGTTTCCTATGGCCAAGCTAAGTCGGTAGTTCTAGTGTAGAACCTCTCAAAAAGATTGCCTGAAGCTTATGTTTCCTATGGCCAGGCTATGTCAGTTGTTCTAGAGTAGGACAACACCTTGCCCACATCAAAAGCTTGTCTGAAACGTATTTTCCGACTTGTTTCCTGTGGCGGCTTCGTCGGTAGTTCTAGTGTAGGACGTCCCAAAAAACTTGCTTGAAGCTTATTTTCGATGTGTTTCCTATGGCCAGGCTATGTCGGTAGTTCTAGTATAGGACCACCCAAAAAGCTTGTCTGAAGCTTATTTTTCGATAAGTTTCCGATGTCCAGACTATGTCGGTAGTTCTAGTATAAGACCTCAAAAAAAGCTTGCCTGAAGCTTATTTTCCGACTTGTTTCCTATGGCCAAGCTAAGTCGGTAGTTCTAGTGTAGGACCTCCCAAAAAGCTTGCCTGAAGCTTATTTTTCGATATGTTTCCTATGGCCAAGCCATCTCGGTAGTTCTAGTGTAGGACCTCCCAAAAAGCTTGTCTGAAGCTTATTTTTCGATGTGTTTCCTATGGACAGGCTATGTCGGTAATTCTAATCTATGATCTCCGAAAAAGCTTGCCTGAAGCTTATTTTTCGATAT
Organism: Acanthosepion pharaonis; assembly: GCA_903632075.3. Taxonomy (NCBI): domain Eukaryota; kingdom Metazoa; phylum Mollusca; class Cephalopoda; order Sepiida; family Sepiidae; genus Acanthosepion; species Acanthosepion pharaonis. The sequence goes on from CAHIKZ030000428.1 coordinate 1,356,409, forward strand.
GTTTCCTATGTCTAGGCTCTGTCGGTAGTTCTAGTGTAGGACCTCCCAAAAGCTTGCCTGAAGCTTATTTTTCGGTGTGTTTCCTATGGCCAGGCTATGTCAGTAGTTCTAGAGTAGGACAACACCTTGCCCACACCAAAAGCTTATCTGAAACGTATTTTCCGACTTGTTTCCTATGGCCAAGCTACGTCGGTAGTTCTAGTGTAGGACGTCCCAAAAAGCTTGCTTGAAGTTTATATTTCGATATGTTTCCTATGGCCAAGCCATGTCGGTAGTTATAGTGTAGGACCTCCCCAAAAGCTTGCCTGAAACTTATTTTTTCGATGTGTTTCCTATGGCCCAGGCTATGTCGGTAGTCCTAGTATGGGACCTCCAAAAAAGCTTGCCTGAAGCTTTTTTTTTCGATAAGTTTCCTATGTCCAGACTATGTCAGTAGTTCTAGTGTGGGACCTCCCAAAAAGCTTGTCTGAAGCTTATTTTCCGACTTTTTCCTATGGCCAAGCTAAGTCGGTAGTTCTAGTTTAGAACCTCATAAAGCTTGCCTGAAGCTTATTTTTCGATATGTTTCCTATGGTCAAGCCATGTCAGTAGTTCTACTGTAGGACATCCCAAAAAGCTTGCCTGAAGCTTATTTTTTTCGATGTGTTTCCTATGGACAGGCTATGTCGGTAATTCTAATGTATGATCTCCGAAAAAGCTTGCCTGAAGCTTATTTTCGATATGTTTCCCTATGTCTAGGCTCTGTCGGTAGTTCTAGTATAAGACCTCCCAAAAAGCTTGCCTGAAGCTTATTTTCCGACGTGTTTCCTATAGCCAGGCTATGTCGGTAGTTCTAGTATAAGACCTCAAAAAAAGCTTGCCTGAAGCTTATTTTCCGACGTGTTTCCTATAGCCAGGCTATGTCGGTAGTTCTAGTGTAGAACATCCCAAAAAGCTTGCCTGAAGCTTATTTTTCGATGTGTTTCCTATGGCCAGGCTATGTCGGTAGTTCTGATATAGGACCACCCAAAAAGCTTGCCTGAAGCTTATTTTCCGACTTGTTTCCTATGGCCAAGCTAAGTCGGTAGTTCTAGTGTAGAACCTCTCAAAAAGATTGCCTGAAGCTTATGTTTCCTATGGCCAGGCTATGTCAGTTGTTCTAGAGTAGGACAACACCTTGCCCACATCAAAAGCTTGTCTGAAACGTATTTTCCGACTTGTTTCCTATGGCCAAGCTACGTCGGTAGTTCTAGTGTAGGACGTCCCAAAAACTTGCTTGAAGCTTATTTTCGATGTGTTTCCTATGGCCAGGCTATGTCGGTAGTTCTAGTATAGGACCACCCAAAAAGCTTGTCTGAAGCTTATTTTTCGATAAGTTTCCGATGTCCAGACTATGTCGGTAGTTCTAGTATAAGACCTCAAAAAAAGCTTGCCTGAAGCTTATTTTTCCGACTTGTTTCTATGGCCAAGCTAAGTCGGTAGTTCTAGTGTAGGACCTCCCAAAAAGCTTGCCTGAAGCTTATTTTTTCGATATGTTTCCTATGGCCAAGCCATCTCGGTAGTTCTAGTGTAGGACCTCCCAAAAAGCTTGTCTGAAGCTTATTTTTCGATGTGTTTCCTATGGACAGGCTATGTCGGTAATTCTAATCTATGATCTCCGAAAAGCTTGCCTGAAGCTTATTTTTCGATATGTTTCCTATGTCTAGGCTCTGTCGGTAGTTCTAGTGTAGGACCTCCCAAAAGCTTGCCTGAAGCTTATATTCCGACTTGTTTCCTATGGCCAAGCTAAGTCGGTAGTTCTAGAAATAGGACAACACCTTGCCCACACCAAAAGCTTGTCTGAAACGTATTTTCCGACTTGTTTCCTATGGTCAAGCTACGTCGGTAGTTCTAGTGTAGGACATCCCAAAAAGCTTGCTTGAAGTTTATTTTTCGATATGTTTCCTATGGCCAAGCCATGTCGGTAGTTATAGTGTAGGACCTCCCAAAAAGCTTGCCTGAAACTTATTTTTCGATGTGTTTCCTATGGCCAGGCTATGTCGGTAGTCTTAGTATAGGACCTCCCAAAAAGCTTGCCTGAAGCTTATTTTTCGATAAGTTTCCTATGTCCAGACTATGTCAGTAGTTCTAGTGTAGGACCTCCCAAAAAGCTTGTCTGAAGCTTATTTTCCGACTTTTTTCCTATGGCCAAGCTAAGTCGGTAGTTCTAGTTTAGAACCTCACATAAAGCTTGCCTGAAGCTTATTTTTCGATATGTTTCCTATGGTCAAGCCATGTCGGTAGTTCTACTGTAGGACATCCCAAAAAGCTTGCCTGAAGCTTATTTTTCGATGTGTTTCCTATGGACAGGCTATGTCGGTAATTCTAATGTATGATCTCCGAAAAAGCTTGCCTGAAGCTTATTTTTCGATATGTTTCCTATGTCTAGGCTCTGTCGGTAGTTCTAGTATAAGACCTCAAAAAAAGCTTGCCTGAAGCTTATTTTCCGACGTGTTTCTTATAGCCAGGCTATGTCGGTAGTTCTAGTGTAGGACATCCCAAAAAGCTTGCCTGAATCTTATTTTTCGATGTGTTTCCTATGGCCAGGCTATGTCGGTAGTTCTGATATAGGACCACCCAAAAAGCTTGCCTGAAGCTTATTTTCCGACTTGTTTCCTATGGCCAAGCTAAGTCGGTAGTTCTCGTAGAACCTCTCAAAAGATTGCCTGAAGCTTATGTTTCCCTATGGCCAGGCTATGTCAGTTGTTCTAAGTAGGACAACACCTTGCCCACATCAAAAGCTTGTCTGAAACGTATTTTCCGACTTGTTTCCTATGGCCAAGCTACGTCGGTAGTTCTAGTGTAGGACGTCCCAAAAAACTTGCTTGAAGCTTATTTTCGATGTGTTTCCTATGGCCAGGCTATGTCGGTAGTTCTAGTATAGGACCACCCAAAAAGCTTGTCTGAAGCTTATTTTTCGATAAGTTTCCGATGTCCAGACTATGTCGGTAGTTCTAGTATAAGACCTCAAAAAAAGCTTGCCTGAAGCTTATTTTCCGACTTGTTTCCTATGGCCAAGCTAAGTCGGTAGTTCTAGTTTAGAACCTCACATAAAGCTTGCCTGAAGCTTATTTTTCGATATGTTTCCTATGGTCAAGCCATGTCGGTAGTTCTACTGTAGGACATCCCAAAAAGCTTGCCTGAAGCTTATTTTCCGACTTGTTTCCTATGGCCAAGCTAAGTCGGTAGTTCTAGAGTAGGACAACACCTTGCCCACACCAAAAGCTTGTCTGAAACGTATTTTCCGACGTGTTTGCTATAGCCAGGCTATGTCGGTAGTTCTAGTGTAGAACATCCTAAAAAGCTTGCCTGAAGCTTATTTTTCGATGTGTTTCCTATGGCCAGGCTATGTCGGTAGTTCTAATATAGGACCACCCAAAAAGCTTGCCTGAAGCTTATTTTTCGATAAGTTTCCTATGTCCAGACTATGTCAGTAGTTCTAGTGTAGGACCACCCAAAAAGCTTGCCTGAAGCTTATTTTCCGACGTGTTTCCTATAGCCAGGCTATGTCGGTAGTTCTAGTATAAGACCTCAAAAAAGCCTTGCCTGAAGCTTATTTTCCGACGTGTTTCCTATAGCCAGGCTATGTCGGTAGTTCTAGTGTAGAACATCCCAAAAAGCTTGCCTGAAGCTTATTTTTCGATGTGTTTCCTATGGCCAGGCTATGTCGGTAGTTCTAATATGGGACCACACAAAAGCTTGCCTGAAGCTTATTTTCCGACTTGTTTCCTATGGCCAAGCTAAGTCGGTAGTTCTAGTGTAGAACCTCCCAAAAAGCTTACCTGAAGCTTTATTTTTTCGATGTGTTTCCTATGTCCAGACTATGTCAGTAGTTCTAGTGTAGGACCTCCCAAAAAGCTTGCCTGAAGCTTATTTTCCGACTTGTTTCCCTATGGCCAAGCTAAGTCAGTAGTTCTAGTGTAGGACATCCCAAAAAAAGCTTGCCTGAAGCTTATTTTCCGACGTGTTTCTTATAGCCAGGCTATGTCGGTAGTTCTAGTGTAGGACATCCCAAAAAGCTTGCCTGAAGCTTATTTTTCGATGTGTTTCCTATGGCCAGGCTATGTCGGTAGTTCTGATATAGGACCACCCAAAAAGCTTGCCTGAAGCTTATTTTCCGACTTGTTTCCTATGGCCAAGCTAAGTCGGTAGTTCTAGTGTAGAACCTCTCAAAAAGATTGCCTGAAGCTTATGTTTCCTATGGCCAGGCTATGTCAGTTGTTCTAGAGTAGGACAACACCTTGCCCACATCAAAAGCTTGTCTGAAACGTATTTTCCGACTTGTTTCCTATGGCCAAGCTACGTCGGTAGTTCTAGTGTAGGACGTCCCAAAAAACTTGCTTGAAGCTTATTTTCGATGTGTTTCCTATGGCCAGGCTATGTCGGTAGTTCTAGTATAGGACCACCCAAAAAGCTTGTCTGAAGCTTATTTTTTCGATAAGTTTCCGATGTCCAGACTATGTCAGTAGTTCTAGTATAAGACCTCAAAAAAGCTTGCCTGAAGCTTATTTTCCGACTTGTTTCCTATGGCCAAGCTAAGTCGGTAGTTCTAGTGTAGGACCTCCCAAAAAGCTTGCCTGAAGCTTATTTTTCGATATGTTTCCTATGGCCAAGCCATCTCGGTAGTTCTAGTGTAGGACCTCCCAAAAAGCTTGTCTGAAGCTTATTTTTCGATGTGTTTCCTATGGACAGGCTATGTCGGTAATTCTAATCTATGATCTCCGAAAAAGCTTGCCTGAAGCTTATTTTTCGATATGTTTCCTATGTCTAGGCTCTGTCGGTAGTTCTAGTGTAGGACCTCCCAAAAAGCTTGCCTGAAGCTTATTTTCCGACTTGTTTCCTATGGCCAAGCTAAGTCGGTAGTTCTAGAGTAGGACAACACCTTGCCCACACCAAAAGCTTGTCTGAAACGTATTTTCCGACTTGTTTCCTATGGTCAAGCTACGTCGGTAGTTCTAGTGTAGGACATCCCAAAAAGCTTGCTTGAAGTTTATTTTTCGATATGTTTCCTATGGCCAAGCCATGTCGGTAGTTATAGTGTAGGACCTCCCAAAAAGCTTGCCTGAAACTTATTTTTCGATGTGTTTCCTATGGCCAGGCTATGTCGGTAGTCCTAGTATAGGACCTCCCAAAAAGCTTGCCTGAAGCTTATTTTTCGATAAGTTTCCTATGTCCAGACTATGTCAGTAGTTCTAGTGTAGAACCTCCCCAAAAAAAAAGCTTGTCTGAAGCTTATTTTCGACTTTTTTCCTATGGCCAAGCTAAGTCGGTAGTTCTAGTTTAGAACCTCACATAAAGCTTGCCTGAAGCTTATTTTTCGATATGTTTCCTATGGTCAAGCCATGTCGGTAGTTCTACTGTAGGACATCCCAAAAAGCTTGCCTGAAGCTTATTTTTCGATGTGTTTCCTATGGACAGGCTATGTCGGTAATTCTAATGTATGATCTCCGAAAAAGCTTGCCTGAAGCTTATTTTTCGATATGTTTCCTATGTCTAGGCTCTGTCGGTAGTTCTAGTATAAGACCTCAAAAAAAGCTTGCCCGAAGCTTATTTTCCGACGTGTTTCCTATAGCCAGGCTATGTCGGTAGTTTTAGTGTAGAACATCCCAAAAAGCTTGCCTGAAGCTTATTTTTCGATGTGTTTCCTATGGCCAGGCTATGTCGGTCGTTCTAATATAGGACCACCCAAAAAGCTTACCTGAAGCTTATTTTTCGATGTGTTTCCTATGTCCAGACTATGTCAGTAGTTCTAGTGTAGGACCTCCCAAAAAGCTTGCCTGAAGCTTATTTTCCGACTTGTTTCCTATGGCCAAGCTAAGTCGGTAGTTCTAGTGTAGGACATCCCAAAAAGCTTGCCTGAAGCTTATTTTCCGACGTGTTTCTTATAGCCAGGCTATGTCGGTAGTTCTAGTGTAGGACATCCCAAAAAGCTTGCCTGAAGCTTATTTTTCGATGTGTTTCCTATGGCCAGGCTATGTCGGTAGTTCTAATATAGGACCACCCAAAAAACTTGCCTGAAGCTTATTTTCCGACTTGTTTCCTATGGCCAAGCTAAGTCGGTAGTTCTAGTGTAGAACCTCCCAAAAAGATTGCCTGAAGCTTATTTTTCGATAAGTTTCATATGTCCAGGCTATGTCGGTAGTTCTAGTGTAAGGCCTCACAAAACGCCTGCCTGAAGCTTATTTTTTGATGTGTTTCCTATGGCCAGGCTATGTCGGTAGTTCTAATGTAGGACCTTCCAAAATCTTCCCAGAAGCTTATTTTCCGATGTGTTTCCTATGGCCAGACTATGTCGGTAGTTCTAGTTTAGGACCTCCCAAAACGCTTGCTTGAATCTTATTTTTCGTCTTGCTAGCAAATATTGGAGAACCGTTGATCACGTCATTCATGGCTTCTATTGTATACCCTGTCGTTTCGGTATATAGGTGATCATAGATTTTCGCAAATTCCTATCCTGTGTCGTTATTAACTCTCCTTTCCGCTCCATATATTTGCCACAAACTCATTAATTAGATTACTCAATGTTTTCCTCTGATCCTTTTGTCTTTAATATATCCTGTGAATGTCGAATTCTCCAATTCTTCTTTCCTCGTCATATCTCTTAGAAATCTTCAACTTTTTCCATTTCTTACTGTGCAGGTCGACGACGATTGTTTACTGCCGACAGGTTGGAAATCGATTTTATCGTATGTCGGCCTGTCATTAATTTTGCATTTTTTAAACCTTTTTTTTTATTATATTTTTTATAATTTTTACGATTTTACGTTTGTTACCATTTGTTTCATCTATCCACTCATCGTGTTTTTTTTTCTCATCAGGTTTAAGTCAATCACTGCATGCAACAATACAGTTGGTTTTATATTTAATTAACTGGCCAGATGTAACCGTATGTTCTATGCTAACAGTTTTTTTTTCTCGTAATTTGTGTAACTCTTTTGCGGTTCCATGCTTTTCAGCCAAATTTGATTTTCAATAAATTAAATGCAATGTCAATAGCTATCTACTGTCTTCCGGATTACTCTTCTATTGTTCTCGCTCCTTAATAATGTTTATTTTTTTTTTAAATTGTTCCACAGCTTTCAACCCCTTCATTCTTAGTAACGTTACCGCCTTGAATGGGGTAAATTTGATTAAAAGAACAAAAAAGATTTTAAAAAAAGACTTGCTGCTAAAGCCGTAAAAGTATCAGTGTGTTTGCGACCCTTCCTATCCTTCATAAGGTATTTGCAGAAATGAAACGACCGTGGGAACACGCCCTAGTACCAATTAACTATTACTTTCAGTTCAAACGCTTATCCACCTCTGTCTTTTTTTTTTCTTTTTTTTTTGTGTCCCTTGTAGCATTAAACTAAATTTAATAAATAACTATTATTCATTAGGTTTTAGTATTTGGGTCAATATCACTTTTAGCATACCTTTACCTTGAAAATCGTAATTCTGTATTAGAAAAACAGATTATAATACTTTGAATACACGTTTGTAACAGATAGTGAACACACACACGCGCGCACACACACACACACACAAAGGAAAAACAAACAACATACAAAAAACCAAAAAAAAACAAATAAAGAAGAAAGAAAAAAAAATCGTTTGTATCCACGCCGGCGGTCGGTGTCATGTCGAATAAGCAACAACCTTAGCGACCAAGACAGAACAACTGAAACTTGACGTAGTGGGTTTTTGGGATTTAGAGTTAAGGTTGCTGGGGGACAACGAACCAAAAAAAAAAAAGTTTGGTTGTCTTAAGGAAAACAGTGCGGGTCGGGAGTCTGTAAAGTAAACAGGCGCCTTAAAATCTTCGTTGACTTCTACTGACATTAGGCAAACAATAAAAGCCAATGTCGGCCAATGCTTACCAGCTTGTTCCCGCGCTTTACGTGTATCTGCTTACTTCCGCCATATTCGGAAACTATTTTAGACCATGACAAGATTTTCTTTTCTTTTTTCCGTCAAAACAGTTTTTTTTTTCATATTCTTTTCAATTTTGTCTGCTCTTTCTTTACCCACATATTTTTTCTCTTTGCTCATATTGCTTTTTTTCTTTTTTTATTACAGTCTCATTTATTCTATTTTTTTCCTTTTTAGTTTTTCTTTTTTACACTTTGTTCTTTTCAAACACTCTCTCCTTCTTTTTTTTCCTTTTTTCCTTTTTCTTTTTTTAAACAATATCTTTCTTTTATTACCCAGAATTGCAACCATTTTTCCCTTTTACATAATTTTCTTTTCTTTCTTTCTTTCTTTCTTTCTTTCTTTCTTTCTTTCTTTCTTTCTTCTCACAGTCATGGATTCTTTTGTGAACCTTAGCGTATTTCTCTCATTTCTATTATTTCTCTCTTTTCTATCACGTTCTCTCTCTCTCCCTTCTTTCTTTCTTTCTTTCTTTCTTTCTTTCTTTCTTTCTTTCTTTCTTCGGTCAGTTCTTCCAAATGCTTGTACATTGTGACCGTGCTCATAATTGATGTTATTAAAGGTTGTTTTTTTTATAACTTCCATTAATTCTAAACGTCTTTTACAGTTTGAGGTGATCTATCTATCTATCTATCTATCTATCTATCTATCAGTTCAGATATATATATATATATATATATATATATATATATATATATATATATATATATTGATGCATATTTCAGTAAATAATATAGACAGGTGTTTATTTATTTAATGTATTGTAATGGAAATGTCATCTATGATAATGGCTTATGCAAGCCGAAAGCTTAGATAGGATTAAAAATATGTATCAATATTGTGATTTTCTTTCTTCGTTTAATGATAATGTTATTAAGCTTATCAGACGATGTGTAAAGAATTTACATAAAATAAATAGACAACACTTGTCTATATTGTTTAATGAAACATGCATCAATGAAAAATTGCTGCCGTAGTACACACAATACACACACACACACAGATATATATATATATATATATATATATATTGAGGTGATCTATCTATCTATCTATCTATCTATCTATCTATCTATCTATCTATCTATCTATCTATCTATCTGTTTGTGATCTCAAATAACAACTTAAAAGAGACTGTTTGACCAACATAAGGAATTTTAAAAGATTCATGTTAAAAAGATAAAAAAAATAAAATATAAATGAAAACTACAGACAAAAGTTCATTTTCTCCATCAAGACTTTCATTTCTGTAGTTTACAGCTACCAGCAAGCAGAAATATTTCTTCTGATGATGGCCATTTTGGCCGAAACTAGTCGAGTAATCTAAATGAAATAATAATAATAAAAACGAAAGAATATTAATCTACAACCCAGTGTGTCTGAAGATCTTAATTTTTTTAATATTTTTATTGTTCAATATATATATATATATATATATATTTATTTATATATATATATATATATATATATATATATATATATATATATATATATATATATATATATTATATATTTGAAGTGATCTATCTAATCTATCTATCTATTTGGTTTGTGATATATATATATATATATATATATATATATATATATATATATAGAGAGAGAGAGAGAGAGAGAATCTTCCAAAGATTCGCGATACCGTAGGTTAAAATTAATTTTTGAAAATTAAAAATCTTCCATACAGCTTTTGTTTTAGTTTTAATTTCAAGCTGATAGATTAAATTTAATATTTTCGATAAGGAAAATACTTTGCTGTGTTTCTGTTGTGTATGATACACCTAATTTACATAAGCGGACTACCGACCATATAAATATGGGTTGGTACCGGAAGACGGGGAAGATAGTAGAGATTAAGAAATTGAATCCAGAGACTCTGCCCGACTGCGATTTAGTCAACCCATTATGCAGGAACAGTCTTCCCAAGAATATACCAAACTAACTGTAAATATTGTGTACCTATTCTTTGTTTCAATACATTTTGTTAACGTACATTTTGTGTTGTATTATTCCATGCTTATTTAAGCTTCAACAGTTTCAAAAACTAATTTCAATTAAATGGAACGATTTGTTTTTTCTAAAATAGCTGATTAGCTTCCGTTTTTTTTTTGTCGTCTTTCATGGCAATGTAATTCTCTTTATTAAGAAATCTTTCAAAAATAAAACATACTTTACTGAAACTTGAGGAATATTAGCAGATTTAAAGAATAATTAATCTGATTTGAAACAAATATTTAAGTTTAAAATATAACAGGAATACAATATTTGACACAGCGGTAGCCGTTTATTTAAGCTGCTCACGGCTTTTACAGCTTCCTGCACATATGATTGTTTGTCTACTGGCCTTCTATGGGGGCTTTAGCCGTAAAAATATTTGAATATAACGTGAGCGGCTTTTATATATAACTTTTAAGTACTTTTCGCAATCTTAAAAATGTAAGAACATATTTTCTGTAATCTAATTGTTTATTGAATTTGAGAAATGTTGAATTTCATTTTACTATAGTTACCGGTCTTATTTTTTAATATCATGTATGAACGTCCATATCTACAAAAATCGACACGTTTATACACATATAAAAAATTTTAAATTCGGTATAAGATATTGGTATTTGATGATTAGTACTAAGTTTTTTTCATTTATGATTAGTAAATATAGTTTTTGCATAATAATAATATCATCTAAAACAGTTGAATTAATAAGGTATTTTAAAATATTTAAAACTTAAATTATTCTAATAAAAATAAAAAATGAAACAATTCTTGTAAAAATTGATTATTCATCAATTTCTTTTTCTTAACACATTCGTGTCCTCAATAAATATCCGTAAAACCAATTTTAAATCTATTTTAATCAAATAATGTCATAGTTTTATTGCATTTTTTATTTTACGATTCAGAGATTTTTGGTAAATGATGTTATCTGTTTGACAAAGAGTAAATTTATGATCTAAATTCTCCAAGGACTCTTGCTTTTAACTAATATAAATATCAAGAGGGTAGAGTTTTAAATTGTCGAACTTTCATAAAATTAAGTGGGGTAACAGATGACATGTATATATATATATATATATATATATATATATATATATATATATATATATATATATATTATCAAGATTTTCTAAAAAAATTGAAATAATTTAATTTATTTGTGAAGAATTCACGAAAATTTAATTAAAATCCGATAATTATTTGATTTTTGTAAGATTTTCCAAAGCAATATGTTTTTTACCACAAAAAGACGCTAAATTTCCCATTTGCCGCCCTCACTGACAAACAAGACAAACTGATAAACAAGATTTTTATCCAAAATTTCGGACGTGATAGAAAGGATAAAAAAAATTTAATAAAACAATCAGAAAATTACTTTGGTGTTTCCTTTTAATAATAACATAATCATTTTGACGATAAAAGTTTGTTTTTATCAAATTTGAGGGTTTTTTTTTACATCATGATATGCTCTTTTTTAATGAATTTTTGAAGGTTACCGACTTTAAACTTTGCATTTCATTATCAAGGATATCGCGTCGTTATGTTTAAATTTGTAAAGTCATCGTTGGTGTCACGTGTTCACGGACGCAATTTTCCATTCGCTCATGCGCACAAAGACTGAGCGTTTTGAATTAGACTTCCAATCTATCTATCTATCTATCTATCTATCTATCTATCTATCTATCTATCTATCTATCCCAGTCTTTTCAATATCTCTCTCCCTGTGCCTCAGTCTCTTAATCTATCTATCTATCTATCTATCTATCTATCTATCTATCTATCTATCTATCCTTTCCCTCTCTAATGTGAATATTGTGGTTTCCGTTTTGTTTACAAAAGGACGTTTTCTTTTTTCTTTTTTCTTTTTGCCGTGCTCATGAAATTCCGTCAGCTTTCATCTTCTGTTGACACACAATTTTTTAAAATATTTTTCTATCTTTTCGGGTTTGATTCCATGTCCAGATTCTAGTTCTTGGAATTCTTTCAATTGCATGTGTTTCCTATAGTTCTCTTCCGCGTTTTTGTCCCCGTCCCTTTATGCCATGAGTTGACTTTCCGATGGTAAACAAACAACAACACAAAAATAAAGAACACACAGATTATAGTAAAAATCAAACATTTTTGTGTAATTGGCTTCTCTGAGAATCTAAGGTTTTTTTTTTTTTAAGACGGTATAAAAATGAGTTCTAATCTAAAAGTTAAAAATAATAAAAAGGCCTTTTGTTTTCTACTGAAGGGATGGAGAATAGATTTTGTTGGAAAGACAAGCACTTGGACAGACAGCTATGGATAGACTGTGATTAATAAGAAAAACACGAGGTCGATTGAAGAACAGAAATAAAATATCTGCACAGATTAAAACAGATATAAAAAGGATAAGCTCTACCAGATAGATATATATGTATACGTAGATACTGGGATAGATAGATAGATCATGAGCAAGCTGAGATAGATAGATAGATAGATAGATAGATAAGTAGAATGAGATAGATAGATAGATAGATAGATAGATAGATAGATAGATAGATAGATATGAGTAAAATGAAATAGATAGATACGAGAAGAATGAGATAGATAGATAGATAGATAGATAGATAGATAGATAGATAGATATGAGTAGAATGAGATATATATGAACAGATTGCCATAGATAGATATGAACAGACCGAGATAGATAGGTACAAAAATAATAGATATGAGTAAAATGAAATAGAATACGAGAAGTATTAGATAGATAGATAGATAGATAGATAGAGAGAGAGAGAGAGAGAGACAGACAGACAGACAGACAGAGACAGAGAGACAGAGAGTGCGAGAAATAGTAGAATGAGATAGATATGAACAGTGCCATAGATAGATATGAACAGACGGAGATAGATAGATAGATAGATAGATAGATAGATAGATAGATAGATAGATAGATAGATAGAAATGAGAGTGCCATAGATAGATATGAACAGACTACGATAGATAGATAGATAGATAGATAGATAGATGAATAGATAGATAGATAGATAGATAGATAGATTAGAATGAGTGTGCGGTAGATGAATGTGAACATACTACGATAGATAGATAGATAGATAGATAGATAGATGATAGATAGATAGATAGATAGATAGATAGATTAGAATGAGAGTGCGGTAGATGATATGAACAGACTACGATAGATAGATAGATAGATAGATAGATAGATAGATAGATAGATAGATAGATAGATAGATTAGAATGAGAGTGCGGTGAATGAATGTGAACAGACTACGATAGATAGATAGATAGATAGATAGATAGATAGATAGATAGATGGATAGATAGATAGATAGATAGATTAGAATGAGAGTGCGGTAGATAGATATGAACAGACTACGATAGATAGATAGATGAAAGATAGATAGATAGATAGATAGATAGATAGATAGATAGATAGATAGATAGATTAGAATGAGAGTGCGGTAGATAGATATGAACAGACTACGATAGATAGATAGATAGATAGATAGATAGATAGATAGATAGATAGATAGATAGATAGATAGATAGATTAGAATGAGAGTGCGGTAGATAGATATGAACAGACTACGATAGATAGATAGATAGATAGATAGATAGATAGATAGATAGATAGATAGATAGATTAGAATGAGAGTGCGGTAGATAGATATGAACAGACTATGATAGATAGATAGATAGATAGATAGATAGATAGATAGATAGATAGATAGATAGATTAGAATGAGAGTGCGGTAGATAGATATGAACAGACTACGATGGATAGATAGATAGATAGATAGATAGATAGATAGATAGATAGATAGATTAGAATGAGAATGCGGTAGATAGATATGAACAGACTACGATAGATAGATAGATAGATAGATAGATAGATAGATAGATAGATAGATTAGAATGAGAATGCGGTAGATAGATATGAACAGACTACGATAGATAGATAGATAGATAGATAGATAGATAGATAGATAGATAGATGAGAAGGAATAATTGAAAGAACGACGGAAGAAAGAGATTAAGTTAGTTCTCTTGTATTGAAACAACGAGAGAGTAAATAAGTTGATTTGCTATTTCTAACCTCGTGACCTCTTAATCTGTGCGAACCTATAATCCCATCAAACACTTTATTTGACCTCGCTATGCATATTAGTTTTAGATTTAGAATTTTTTGTAGACATTAAGAATTTGAAAAAAGCGAACAGAGGCTCAAGTACATACATTTAGCATTTTGGAACCTTTCTCTTTATTTCTCGCTCACACCTCCACCAAAAAAAAAAAAAAAAAAAACCTTTTGGATTTAACGAATTCTTATACCGTTTCTTATTTTAAAAGTTTCATTTTTTTCCTCAAAAGATGTTTCTAGTGATCTGGTTGGTTGGAAATTTTTAGAAATCTTGAAGTCGCTAAAAAATAACTCTTTGTAAAGGCACCTTAATGAAAGACGTGAATTTGAAAAAGAAGACTATTCTTTGCAAATAAATTTTGAAAGGAAAAATTTTCGGAAAGTAATGACGCATTTTTGAGACAGAATAATAATGAATTAGTCAAATTATTTGTCCTTAAATGTCGTCATTATTAGCGAAGACAGATATACATTATAAAAAGGACGACTTTTGATAACCGGGCGCTTTTAATTATTTTGCTGTTTATGATTTTTGAGCGAGGCGGTTAATTTTTAAAATAAGCTAAAATAAGTTAAATTGATTAAATTAAATTATGACAAGAAAAATGTCAATTTTAAATTAAGAAGCTTTGGGCTGTTAAAAGGCAACTTGGTAGCTGAATGTGGCATCATTTATAACAGACGCAAGCGAAGACTTTTTGCAGTAGAAAATAATTTTTGAAAATATAATGATTATTTAACTGAAAAAATTTCTACACGAAATTTTTTTTTACGTCACGTTGGAAAAAAACTAAAAAAAGTAAAAAGTACATCAACTTAAATGCAAAAAAATTCTTCCTCTTGATAAGGAGTTCATGGAATATATTAGGTTTTGTCGATACGAGTTCTGAGACAACCATAACACAATTCTATCTATTTCTCTAGCTATCTATCTCAGCTTGCTCATGATCTATCTATCTATCTATCTATCTATCTATCTATCTATCTATCTCAGCTTGCTCATGGTGGCGGGAGAGAAGAGATGGCTTCATAATTTCTCTAAGATTTTACGCGAAAGGGAAAGCAACGAATAACTAGAATTCGAAATTGGCTCTCTGATTTCGCGTTCCAAATCGCTAACCATTGCACACCCACAGATAGATAGATATGAACAGACTGATACATACTATAGGTGGTCAAGGACAAATAATTGTACATATATCAGTCTGGAGGGGGGTCATTCCAAGTGTGCCACACCGAAACCGAGGTTTTGAATGTGCTGGCCTTGTTCAAATTGTTGATCACGCCAGATAATACTTGCAGTATAAACCAAAGGTGAGCTCTGTGGGTGTTGAGCAAACATAAATGTGCCTGAGCGCGCGTCTGCAATAGGGATTGACTAGCCGGCCAAGTAGACGGGTATCCTGGAATACGAGTGGCCATCTAATATATATATATATATATATATATATATATATATATATGTGTGTATTTAGGCAGCATTTCTTCATTCATACATGTTTCATTAAATAATATAGACATTCTTTTCATAACGTCTGATAAGTTTAATAACATTATCATTAAACGAAGAAAGAAAATCACAATATTGATCCATATTTTTTAATCGAATTTAAGCTTTCATCAAAGATGACAATTACTGTACAATATATTAAGCAATACACGGACAAGAATGTGATGATAGTCTGTTTCTGTTTACATGGATGATTTCTAAGCAACGATAAACACGTGCATATAAGACGCTAGAAGCGAAAATCGCACCGCAGCTCATGACGTCACACATGACCACGCGAGAGTGAATTCGAAAAGTATTAAGTATGGGAAGCCGTTGGTATAAAGCAATGGCTTTTGTTACCAATTATAGACATTTAAGGTTATTTGTGGAGATTTCATAGTTAATTTTGTTCGGGTTAGGTTTCAACTGTTTTATGTATATAGCTTCAAGAATTTTTAGTTTTTGTCTATTGTTTTCATGTTTATGTATAATTGTGTTTTCAACAAGGATTTTACGGAATTGTGTGTTCAGCCAGGCATGTTGTTTTAAATGCCTAAAAATGTTAGAGTTTTCATTCAAATGTAGTGTCAATCGTCGTAAAAGCGAGTTTGTGGTGTGACCAACATAAATATAATTTAATTCGTTGGAGATACAATCTCCCAAGGGGTACTTGAATTTGTAAACTCTGTTGGTTTTTTGCAAATCGCTAACCAGGGGATAAGAATCATTGCAAATTATTGAGTTGGCTATACTAAACAGAAACAGACTATCATCACATTCTTGTCCGTGCATTGCTTAATATATTGTACAGTAATAGTCATCTTTGATAATGGCTTATGTAAGCCGAATGCTTAGATTGGTTTTAAAAATATGGATCTGTATTGTGATTTTCTTTCTTCGTTTAATGGTAATGTTATTAAGCTTATCAGACGTTATGAAAATAATTTACATAAAATAAATAGACAACACTTGTCTATATTATTTAATAAAAATATATATATATATATATATATATATATATATATATATATATATATATATATATAGTTTATGAAAAAACTAGGAAATCCGTATGGGTAAACCTAAGGAGGATAAAATCCAGAGAGCTCAATGTAAATTCAGAGCAAATAATTTAAATAAAAAACAGACCACTTTAAGGTTCCATGTAATAAATTATTTCACCACAGCCTTTTAAAGGACTGCGGATCATCAGACGTTACTTCAACCTTTAGAAGTAAAGTCTGATGATCCGCAGTCCTTTTAAAAAGGGCTGTGGTGAAATAATTTATTACATGGAACCTTAAAGTGGTATGTTTTTATTTATATATATATATATATATATATATATATATATATATATATGCATGTATTAGACACCAAGCCCTCTCTTCGTATCTATCTATCTATCTATCTATCTATCTATCTATCTATCTATCTATCTATCTATCTGTGTGTGTGTGTGTGTGTGTGTGTGTGTGTGTGTGTGTGTGTGTGTGTGTGTGTGTGTGTACATACATACATACATACATACATACATACGGAGAGAGGTCTTGCAGTCTTGTTCCCGAGCAGTTATGGGCAAACTGTGGTTCGCAAGCCATATGCGGACCGATTGGCTTTCTGAATGACACATCAAATTTCATTTCAGGATAATAACTTCTTCTTTTGTTTATTTTCTTTCATAATTACTTTTTTCATTCGCACTTTCGCATATCCAACCGTATATATAAAAAAAAATGATCCCATATGGATACCTCCAAAACCTGTGAAAAAGAGGATGGATGATGAAAAAATGACCAAGACATAATAAAAATAAGATTTTATCGATAAAATCATTGTGTCCTTATGAAGAGGAACTATCAAAATATTTGTGCCATAGAGAAGTATTTTTTATTCTCTATAGAATTCTGGAAATATTGGTTAAAAATCTTGTTTTGTTGGCATCAAAACGTAATCTTCAATTTGTACTGGAAAAATATTTATTTGGAAATTCTTTTAAATTTCAGATAATTGTCAGAAATTTTCAAGGTTTATTTAGAAATGAATGAAATTATTTTTGAGATGTTTCCTTTTTAGAAAAGTTTGGTAAAAATGATTTTTTATTTTTTTTTTATCTGTTCACTTCAACCCTTTTAATTTTATGAATGTTCAAGAAATTCTTTTTTGTATCGCATAATGTTTATATTTGTTATAAGGACTAGTCCTCGGAGAATTTAAACCACTTTTTTTGTCAAACGGCACCCCTAGTTGTAGAAAGTTTGTCCTGAATTGTAAAATAAAAAATACAAAACAAAAATTAAGACATTTTTTTAAATTAGAAAACTTTTAATTGCTTTTATGAATAAAATATATTATGGGTTCTATTGTCTTTAAAAAACGATGTAAAGATGCTTAAAAAGATGATTAAAAAAGATGTATAGATGAAAAAAATGAGCAAAAGGTGTTTAAAAAGATGTAAAGATGATAAAAGGGGTTTAAAAAAGATGTAACGATAAAAAGTTGTAAAGATGATAAAAAAGATGCAAAAGATGTTTAAGAAATGAAAAGCTGTAAAAGATGTTTAAAAAACATGTAAAGATGCTTAAATAAAAATAACTAAAAAGATTTAAGATGAAAGCTAACGCTTATTTGTGAATAATATTTTCGATTTAAACATTTTTTCCAAATAATCCAATAATTATTTTTCCTACATTCTAAAGCCATGATTGAGTTTATTCAAGTGACTCTCCTTCCGCCCCAATTCTATTTTCCCGCCCTTCGGTGCCTGAAAACACTATGAATGATTAACAGACGCCTGATGATCGCGGGTGCATTTCCTAAACTGGCCTGACCCTTGTACTAACAGAGGTGGAAGGAGGCAAAGAAGCAGGACTTGAATCTTGCAGCTTTGGCCAAGAGAATGATTCAACCTTGGGTCGTGTATGCCTTGACGGGGAGGTGCACGGCCTTTCACATTAAAAATGATTTTATATCAGCTTCAGCCATTGTTGCAATATGGTGGGTCAATATCAATCCGCCGTCTGTCGTTTCTGTTTTTCGTTTTTCATTTTTTTCTCATTTTTTTTGTATCGTTCAAACGTTCTTAACTTTCTTCCTCTCGTTCAATTTTGTCTCTAGTTCTTTATCGGTTTTTCTTTCTTTCTTTTCACGATTTAGTTTGTCTTTCATTCTCTTTCTACTGGAACATTTTTCCCTTTTCGCAATTTCCTCCTCCTCAAATTTAACGAAGAGAGAGAGAGAAAGAGAGAGAGAGAAAGAGAGATAAATGAGGGGGGAGCTGAGAGCAAACGAGAGAGAGACTTGAAGAATATAGTGAGATAGAGAGAAGGGTATAGAGAGGAAGAAACGGAGAAATTTTGCAATAGAGATAATGAGAAAAAGAAAAAGAGAGACATATTTGAAAAAAAGGAGAATAAAAAAAGAAGAGGATAAAAATAGAGGAATGGAAGAAAGAATTATAAGAGAAAGAGAAAATGAGAGAGATTGCGAAGGAGCAGGAGAAAGAATACGAACGAGCAGGAGAGAGATAACGAACGAGAAGGAGAGAGAGAAATTACGAACAAGAGGAGAGAGAATGCGAACGAGAAGGACAGAGAATGCGAACGAGAAGGAGAGAGAATACGAACGAGAAGGAGAGAGAATGCGAACGAGGAGAGAATACAAAGAGAAGGACAGAGAATACGTACGAGAAGGAGAGAGAATGCGAACGAGGAGGAGAGAGAATGCGAACTGGAAGGAGAGAGAATGCGAACGAGAATGACAGAGAATGCGAACGAGAAGGAAAGAGAATACGAACGAGAAGGAGAGAGAGAAATTACGAACGAGAAGGAGAGAGAATGCGAACGAGAAGGAGAGAGAATACAAAGAGAAGGACAGAGAATACGTACGAGAAGGAAAGAGAATGCGAACGAGAAGGAGAGAGAGAGAATGCGAACGAGAAGGAGAGAGAATACAAAGAGAAGGACAGAGAATACGTACGAGAAGGAAAGAGAATGCGAACGAGAAGGAGAGAGAGAGAATGCGAACGGGAAGGAGAGCGAATGCGAACGAGAAGGAGAGAGAGAGAGAATACGAACGAGAAGGAGAGAGAAAGCGAACGAGAAGGAGAGAGAATGCGAACTGGAAAGAGAGAGAATGTGAACTAGAAGGAGAGAGAATACGAACGAGAAGGAGAGAGAATACAAACGAGAAAGAAAGAGAATGCGAACGAGAAGGAGAGAGAATGCGAACGAGAAGGAGAGAGAAGGCGAACGAGAAGGTGAGAAAATGCGAACGAGAAGGAGAGAGAGAGAGATTACGAACGAGAAGGAGAGAGAATGCGAACGAGAAGGAGAGAGAATACAGACGAGAAAGAGAGAGAAGGCGAACGAGGAGAGAAAATGCGAACGAGAAGAAGAGAGACTGTGAACGAGAAAGAGAGAGAAGACGAACGAGAAGGAAAGAGAGATTTTACGAACGAGAAGGAAAGAGAATGCGAACGAGAAGGAGAGAGAATGCGAACGAGAAGGAGAGAGAATGCGAACGAGAAAGAGAGAGAATACGAACGAGAAGGAGAGAGAAGACGATCGAGAAGGAAAGAGAGATTTTACGAACGAGAAGGAAAGAGAATGCGAACGAGAAGGAGAGAGAATGCGAACGAGAAGGAGAGAGAATGCGAACGAAAATAAAAACGAAATAGAAGAAAAAAGGATGAAGGAATCTAAAAAAAGAAAGGAAAAAAAGAAAGAATTAAAAAAAAGAAGAAAAGAGAATAAAAAAGAGGGAAAGAAAGAAAAACGGGAAGGAATTAAATAATCATAGAAGAGGAGAAGTTACAATCAAGGAGGGAAAGGAAGAAAAGAAAAAGTGGAAAAGTGTGACTGGAGAAATGAAGAACGAAAGAGATTTAGAATAAATGAAAGAAAGAAAAAGCACTAAATGAGAATTCAACGGAGGGAAATAAAAAAGAAAGAATAAAAATGGACGCAAGGAAAAAAGAAAGAAAGAATAAAAAGGATGTAAAAGATAGAAAGAAAAAACAAGTGCAGATAAGAAAATAAAAATCATGGCGGACGAAGAAGAAAAGATAAAATCGAAGAGGAAGATGCAAGAAAAAAAAAAGAATAATGTTTAAAAAGAAAGAAAGAAAAGAAAGACGAAGAGAAAGAAAAGAAAGACAAAGAGAAAGAAAAGAAAGACGAAGAGAAAGAAACTATATGGAAAGATCGTAAGCATTCTTTGAATAAGAATAATTGCATTTCTATTTGGAGTATGAAGTGGCGCCATCGTTACGCGTTCCCATAAGAATCTAAGCAGTTGTTGTCGTTGAAAATCGACATCTCACACGCTTATTCGAAATTATACGATTGGTCTTCTATTTGTTCCCACGAGCAGGGATTGGTGCTCGTGTGGCGTGTACAGACAAGCTCTGAACTGATCACACGTATTGCACTGTTTGGGTTAGCAACCACAATGGAAATGCGTGTGATTTGACCAGTTTTCGTTTGCCGCGCATGATTCTCTCGGAAATATGTGTGGCAGGGAAGTGACAATTTTACAAATATAACAGCTACAGCAATCGATGCAAATGGCGTTTATAAATAGACGCTGAGGTCCGTGGACGACCCGAACTTTGTATTACATACACGCTTAACACACTTTAAGTATACCAGAGAGATTTCTAAGTTCTTGCTTATTATAAGTAGCTAGGTGAAACAAATCTTTTGATTTTTTTTACTACGTATGCTGAATATAACATCTATCAGATCAGTGAAAAATTGTTTGAATTAATAATATATATATATATATATATATATATATATATATATATATATATATATAATGAATAATCTGGCGAAATAGCCTATTCCATATACGAGGTAAAATATATATATAAAGTGAACATAGAAATCAACATTTTAGAGGCGACAGTCTGTTTCATGCAAGATGCAATCATCAGAGCACTCGTGGCCTGACGATTGCATCTAGCATGAAACAGACTGTCGCCTCTAAGTGTTGACTTCTATGTTCACTTTTATATTTACACACGCTCTATCTCTGATATTGAGTACTTTATCCCATAAATATAGCACATCTTAAGACTATATTTCTTCATATACATACATACACACACATATATATATATATATATATATATAAAATGAAAAATTTATTTCACCAAAATCCTTTTGAAGGACTCCGGATCAGCCGGAGTCCTTCAAAAAGGATTTTGGTGAAATAAAATTATTGTAATGGTACCTTAAAGTGGTCTGTTTTTTCATTAAATATTAGCTCTGGATTCACATTGAGCTCTCAGGATTTCATCCTCCTTGGAATTACCCATTCGGTTTACCAAGTTCTTTGTAACTTAACTATATATATATATATATATATATATATATATATATATATATATATATATATATATATATATATATATATAATGCTCTATATAAAATAAAATTTTTTGTAGATTAGTTCCAATATTTTCATATTACTAGGAACCACTTGGATTATATACCAACCGATTTTTTATATTTACTATATATATATATATATATATATATAAAATTGATATGAGCAAAAGTTTGTGACGTACCCGATTGATGTTAGCTTCAGCATCCCGACTCCAGAATTTCGTAGACGGACATGTTCGTCCACTATTCAACAGTTTTAAGGTATGTTGTATTTATGGGTTGAAGTGCTCAATATTAGGGATAGAGCGTATGTAAAGTGAATACTGAAGTTATCACCCAGCGGCGACAGTCAGTTTCATGTTTATACGCAATCGTCAATATATATATATATATATATATATATATATATATATATATATATATATATATAATTGAATAATATAGACAAATTATGTCTATTTAAAAACAAAAAAAACGTAGCTATTAGAATGGTTAACTTTAAAATACAGGGTGCAATGGATAAATTTTCATCTAAACTATGCAAAAATGAAAATAACACTTGCATCTTAACAGAGAAATTTACCAAAATTGCACAAAATATCTTGAAATACACTTGAAGAGTAAATTTATTCAATAAAATCACCATCACAACGATTACATTAAGTTAGTCTTTGCAATTCAGCCCGGAGGACGATCTCAGAGGAGTTCGGAAGTAATTCTGTTCAAAATTTACAACTTAACATCAAGAAGATAATTAGACAACTAGAAAAAATTATTATAAAAATAAATAAACATAATATGTCTACATTATTCTATGAGACATAAATGAATGAAGATATTCCTTTCCTTTATCTAGCAACTACTTAAGCCCGGAGCGTTTCTACAGCATACCTAGTTACCTCCCCTTAAAAACGGTGTCTGTCAACCAGCCACAACAAATTCTGTCCTTCACAACCACGGATACTAAATACTTCCTCTATATTTAACAATACTCTGATGATGACATTATGCTATGTCGAAAGTACTCGGAATAAATACAATATGAGTCAACACGGTGTTTTCCTCTCGTCTTTTAACAACCGCACAATAAAGCTAATTCACGAATATGAAAGAATTTTAACGAAAATAAATAGACAGAATGTGTGTAAAATATTTAACGAAACCTGTCTGAATACATACACACACACACACACACATATATATATATATATATATATGTGTGTGTGTGTGTGTGTGTATTTGTCTATTTGGGCAACAATCCCTCTTTTACACAAGTTTCGTTGAATACGACTCACAAGGTACAGCGATTAAGCTTTTAATTCAATTTTCTTACGTTTGTATAAGTGTTTTCTTTTCTGGACGCAAAATGTCTAAAAACTGTCCAAATATTCTGTATATCATAGCACTTTCGGCTATTCTATTAGCCATTATTAATAATTTAAAAAAAAATTAACTCAATATTTAGATTGTTGTATATGTGAATCTATAGCGATGGGAAAGTTTTTTAATTTTCCAAACACGGTCAGCACTTTGTGGCCGTGTTCATAGTTGATATCATTGAGTGATGGTTTTTTTCTTTTTATTATTAATGCCAATATAATGATTCGTGAATTTGGTTTACCCATGAACACTGTTCCTTAAGGAGCATGTGAATTAATAAATAATATTTGTCCTTTGAATTTTGATCTTGCACGTGATTTATATATATATATATATATTGATCTTGCATATATATATATGTGTGTGTGCGCATGTATATACACACACACACACACACACACACACACACACACACACACATATATATATATATATATATATATATATATATATATATATATATATATCCATATGTAAAATTTATAATAAATAATTATTGCCCTACTCTTGGTATTGAACCTTCTTTTGAATTAATGCTGCGAACGATAGAATTTATATTATTTTCATTCTCAGCACATTTGGAAGTATATATATATATATATATATATATATATATATATATATATATATATATATGTATGTGTGTGTGTGCTACAAAAAAGTCTAACAATGTTGATGCAACCAACAATGAATTTGACACCTGAAACTTTTTATATATATATATATATATATATATATATATATATATAGGGTGTATCAAAATACTTTTACTAAATTTGGGGCGACTTCCTCACAACGAAACAGGGACAAACGTCTGCAAAGTTATATGTGCGCAAATCCTTAATTATTTTGAGTTGCTGCTGTTTATCGATACATTGCTGAAATAGGACCCATGGCCCCACATTTTGTTTCGAACACACTTGAAGAGTAACTAGATGATATACCCATGCTAATACGAAGACGCATGTGGTTCATGTATAATGGGATTACATATTGTTGTAGTCATATTGTTCGAAATGCACTGACTGACATCTACCATGAAAGATGGATAGGTAGGGGAGGACCGGTTCCATGTCCTACATGTTCCCACAAGCTCGATCCTTTAGATTTTATCTGTGGGTTAACCTAAAACAATGGCTTTATACATTCAAAATGCAGAGAAGCTTCATCAATGCATCATGGGGAGCTGCGAAAACATTTGACACCGTGTGGGAGTATTTTGAAACATTCCGCCACTCATTGATCCGACGGGTGAATGCGTGTGTAGAAGCAAGCAATTTTGAACATTTTTATTAGTTGCGGTTTTGCATTACAACGATGGCCTTTTGGACATTTGAACTTGTTTCTGATGTCAGGAACCCGCCCTCAAAGATTCTAGAAGTATTTTTCGATTCTATCTTGGATTGTGCATTTAAAAACGTCTACAGTAAACTTTAAACATAATAACTCAAAAACGAATGATTTGAGAACATCTGTTTATATGGGCTTTTGTCCTTGTTTTGGTGTGAGGAATCCGCCCCCAAAGTTTGTAAAATATTTTTTACATCCTATATATATATATATATATATATATATATATATATATATATATATATATGAGGCTCAAACACTAATATTCCGATTTCTTTTTGAATTTGTAGGTCTGATGATGATTTGGATCGTGATGACGATTCCAATGTGATAAATTATAACTATGGAATATTAGTGTTTGGGCCTTTTATATTATATTTTTACTCTGTCCTGGACATTGAGTTCTACCTGGATTCTATCCCTTTGGGAATTTATATATATATATATTTGAAGCGAGAGAAAGATCTAAAAAGTCAATCAATCGAACAGTGATCTCATCTCACAATCCTCGCACTTGCTCCATATGCGACCTCCTTTGTAAATCACTAGCGGGTCATAAATGTCACTTAAGATTAGTGCATAAACTTTCATAACTGAATCAATAAGCTGGCAGATCCTCATACGTCGAAACCGACGGGAGAGGCCATTATTATTATTATTATTATTATTATTATTATTATTATTATATATATATATATATATATTGACCACTAATATTATCTCTCTCTATATTATATATATATATATATATATATATATATATATATATATATTGAAGCAGACGTAGTGAACCCGAACCAGAGTCGATGGCGGAAGCGGTGAAAGACATTTTTTTTTTGGCGTCTCGAAGTGAGAGAGTTGGTCTGGGTATGGCATGTAGGACTTGAGAGAAGGCGAGTGTCTCGTTCCGTCAAACGAGACCATCTTGGGGAAAAGAGTGAGTTCTGCTGTCGGGGTACATCGTACGAATCGTGCAGTTGTGCAGAACGAACGAACGAAGCGGATACAAGACAGAGAACGACGATAAATACCAAGAAACCGGTGAAGAGGGAAGAAACGCACACTCTGAAATTGCGTCCGACAACAGAGTCGTTAATTTCTTTTGACCACACACACGCACGCGCGTACGCACGCACACACACATGCATATATTCATTTCGCCCCAAACAAGGTGATAATGCCACTAAACTGGGAGTGAAAGAGAAGAAGAGATGAAAAGACTTCAGGTGAAGGAACCCGATACTAAACAGGAAACAAGAGATAACCTCCACAAGACACATTGTTGTAGCACATACATACATACATACATACATGCATACATACGTACATACATACATACGTACATACATACATACATACGTATGTACGTACATACATACATACGTATGTACGTGCATACATACATACATACGTACATACATACGTACGTACATGCATACATACAAACATACGTACGTACATACATACATATATACGTTCGTTTATATATACATAAGTACATACGTACATACGTACATATGTGCATACATACATACGTACATACATACATACGTACATACATACATATGTACATACATATATACATATGTAAGCAAATATATGGATATAGATTCGACAGTATGAAGAAAAATATACAGAAAAAACAAACAAAAATCTTAATATGCAATTATCCTGTATTAATGTTAATATAAAGTCAACGTCGGACGTTTCGGTCTATTTTAGACCATCTTCAGGACATTTTCATTAAACATAATTAACATTAGAACATAAAATTCAACATGAAAAGACGATGGACATGAGAGCACAACTAATCCAAACAGATAACTGAAATTTTTATATAAGATCAGATCGTATATATGTATGTATGTTTAAATATGATCACGTCGTCGTCACGTGGGCGATGTTGTGAAAACGTATTCGAAGATGATTTCCAAATATTAAAATATTAAAAAAGTCGATTGAACTATTTTATATTAACAGTTCAAGAAATCCCTTCCGTTGATATAGGAATACGCAGAGATCAATAGGTTCTTATATCTTCATACAAGCTTGAAGTCCTCCACGTTACAAAGCAAATCAAAAATGATTTCAAAATATCAGAACGTTGGAACAATTTTAAAAAAAAAACAAAAAAACTGTTCGATAATAAATCCTTTCCTTACTTGATCATTAGATTTTTATATTTTTTTTATTCTGTTGTCCTCGTCTTTATTGTCATGTTCACGACATTTCGGCCGTTGTATTCTCCGGCTTTTTTTTCAGGTGATTGGAATTTCGAACTGAACCTTTTATTTCTTCCAGTTCCACGTGCCGTGCCTCTTCCGGATGTCTCAGTTATCTCCCTTTAACTCAACTCACCACAACAATAGTCAGGTATTGAACTCACAACTCTTTGGGTCACGTCACTGAATCCAACCAACGCTTTTAATCGCCGGGTCATATGTCCTTTCTATATTACAAGAAAAAATAAATCTTTCAACCTTGTTACTAACAGCAATTCTCTGCTAAATCTACTTGGCAAAAGACCACTGCTGTAGACTAATTCCTTGTCCTTTGGGACACTGCATCTCTGTTGGTATTTAAAATAATCAATATATATTGATATACATATATATCACAAGTCTCAAGAAGACTGACTTCTCACCACTTTGTGTCATATATAAACATTTGCCACAAATTAACGACGCCCCATCTAATTATCGTCAAATTATGCTCGACAATACAAGAGTCCTCAGCCAATCCAGATGAAAAAAACGTTTAAAACTTTGGAGTCTCTTCACATTAGACTGCGGCAATCTGCCATCAGTAGAATTATTTTAATCACGGCCCACACGTATAAAAAATTCCTTTGAACACTATGATCATTTTTAGTCACAAGACTCTAAAGTCTGTTCTACCAACACAGGGTGTAAACTTTTGTTCGTGTCAAACACCGCCCGGGCCGTTAATAACATTAAAACTGCATCGAAAGTACATTACACACAATTTCCACCACCACGGCATCAAAAGATATATTCAACACCAGGAGAAACCAGAAGGCTCAATAAATGTTCAATGATTGTTGCATATATATATATATATATATATATATGGGAAGAAAGTGTGAGTTTGTAAACAATGACTATTACTGCTAATAATGCAAGATTCTTCGGTAAAGCGAATCGACTTCTCTCATTCACCGTATGTTTATCTAGAAATAAATACGCTTAAATCCACCTTCATCCCTGCCGTGCGACAACGTCTTATGAGTAGAATCTCCGACGGACGCCTATTCAGCCGGGTTTCGATCCTAGCTAAAAGCAACCGGGTGTCTAGTCATGCTGATGAGCTGTGATAGAGCGACACCGTCTATCTGTGGATGACTATATATAGAGATTTTAGTTGAATAATTTAGACATAGGATCCTTTCATATTCGCGGATAACCTTTTTTGGTGACATTATTGAAGGAAGAGAAGGAATCGCCGTGTTGATACATATTTCTTTTATTTCCGAGTACTTTCGACATAGCAATGTCATCATCAGCGTATTGTTTATTACATGATCAACACTAGTAGTGTTCATTATTATCAAATACAAAATTGTTGTGTTATCTGAAAGTTAAATTTCTAACACATGGAGTGAGAAACGCTGCGTCAGTGCGTGATTACCTAAACCGTTTTAAGGGAGGTAACTAAGTATGGAGTAGAGAGATTTGGGGGAACGAGGAGTAAAAAACAAACTATTAGTGTAAATCTTGGTATTTCAAATTATCTATTGTACTGATCTATTCATATATAAACCTATCTGTTTTAAAATATCTATTGTATACACACACACACACACAAGGACATTAATATATATATATATATATATATATATATATATGGAGAGAGAGAGATAGAGAGGGGAAACATTCGTCCCCCCCCAAAGCAAGGCAATAAAGCAACTAAGATACAAGGGGTTTGCTGAGCAAGAAAGAATAAGAAAAGGAAAAAAAAAAAACATTATTAAGGATCAAGAAGAGGAATCAAAATGACAGTAGATAACGATTGACATTGCATTTAAATTTTTGAACATCAGAGTTGGCTTGAAAGCAAGAAGTAGGAAGAAAGTTTCACAAGCAAGAAGTGCGATAGAAGAAACTGTTAGCATAGGACTTACGGTTACATTTAACCAATTCAACTATAAACTAATGAGATAAAGTATTGGTAACATAGCGGAAAATACAAAACTATTACCATGAAAGTATTTATAGAAATGGCATAGAGTCAATTATGTCGGTTGGAAAGTGACTAAAGCCGAGTTGAGAGGTCAGGGCCAATAATATTTATATATGGTGGAAAGCCTTGATTACCTTAAGTCCATGTGCACTATTCTAAACAGGCGGCGTAAAAGGACAGCATTAAAAGAGAGTGGCAATTTTGATATAATTAAACCACTTGAATGGTAAGTTGTAGTAGATATTTTCAGCCATTTTCTGAAGTTTTAGACAATGACACATACAGCGTTTAATATTCTGTGTCCGTTGTCCTTTTGTTCAGTTAAAGTCATTTTTGTGGATACTGAACGTGATATAATAGTTCTTCAGTGTTAGTAACCCTGATCAAATAATCATTCCTCTACCTGTAGACCGGGTTCTGGACGGTTTTATAGTGCAAACAGTTGCCAAGACTGATGCATTAGAAGGATGCCATGGCAGTTTGTATGGCATCCTCGCATCAAAGCAAATGTAAGACTAAGTGTGTCAAAACGGACAGTTAGGTATCATTTACTTGATAACACGATAGCACCGACGGGTACTTCTGCAATGGTATCGTGAGAGAGTATAGAATGTTGCTCTATAGTGTTCCGACAGGAGAGCGCGTTTTGTATTCATGAAGAGACGATCGTTTGCGTGTGCACATCTTCAATAATATGCCCATACATAGTGTATTAGACATGGCACGTGGAACTAGAACTGTCTACTCCAGCGATCGTATTAAAGGGTTCAGTTCGACATTCCAACCACCTGGAGCGTACAACGTTGTGATAAATATGGTAACAAGGATGAGGACAATAGTCCGAATAATGTAAATAGTGAGATTAAAAGTGCATTATATGATGACGTATAGGATAGATATCGGTTGCCCCTGGACTTAAAGAGAGATGAATATTATTATAGTTTTTAGGGAAGCATCTAATTGAGAGTCTGATGCACAAAGCCAAAGTGTTCTGGGAAAGAAGCTCTTTGATTGGAGCTTGTTCCTTGTGAAAGGAACACGACTTGGATAGGGATGGTTTGCCAATGTGAACGGGTCAATTCCTAGCTGTGAATGTCCGAACTAGTGGAACTAAGAATTGTTACTCTACCATAGTAATAACGATATATTAGTGAGAAGCTTACAACAATTGATCTGTGAGATAAACATTGCAAAGTGGAGAATAAGTCATCACCCACAAGGACGCGTAAGTACTTTTGAACTCTACCGAGGCTGCACAATGAGGACTAGGCAGCACCCGCCCAGAATTGGAAGCAATACTCCGTTCTTGATCTGATCTGGCTCTTACAAAGATCAAGCATGACACCGGCAGATAAGAATTTGATCCAGAAATATCGCCACCTCCAAATCCAAAAATAAAAATCAAAAATCAAAAGGAAAAAGAACTCTCTATGAAAAAATCAAAAGGAAAAAGAACTCTCTATGAGCGTCTATTGCATAAAAATATTTTAAATGCTCTGGTAGTCATTCGTAACACATTTTATCAAATTTTTGATCTAATAAATGCCAATCTGATTAGAAGAGAAAAGAATTCACTAAAAAGAAAATATATTGAAAGTGCACTGATCACACAATAATTTATAGTCAATTTCAAACAGGACGCATGCACAATGACACCGATCATTGCAAGAGTAATATTAGACACAATGCATTAGGTGAACTGATAGAGAGGCAAAAAAATAAAACTGAGTTCTACTAGTATTGATGATTTTCAAATCCAGCGGACGTTAATATCTTCATTAAACAACAAACAAACAACAACAGCAGCAGCAATAAAAAACAAAGAAATCTCTTCTACTTTTTGAATCTGATAAGTTTATTTATTATCCCTTCCCCCGCCTAAAAAAAAAAAACAAAAGAAAAAACATTTTCCTTACACTGTTTTTGTTTCTCAATCCGACTTGAGGACGCCTGCTATAAAGAGGCGAAACGCGTTGTCCGAATAAGCTTTTCCATTTTGTCTCATTATCTCCACTTTTGTTCCGATATTATTCTGCAACCTACAAGCATTCATACCTTTGGAAATATATCTGTATATGTGATCATTTGTTTTAATCCAGCCATCTTAGCCAACATATGATATTTTAGTAAAATTGCCAAAACGATTCTTTGGATAAGACAAATTGTTACAAGATTGACAAGGCAAAATTAAAGCGAAATATTTTTGTTTTCATATTTACATTAAATCCAAAATTTTAAAAAAAGTGAGACGCTTTTCCGTTAAAAAGACAAAAAAAAAAATACAAAAAAGACAAAACCAAAGAACAAAAAACAAAAAAACAAAAAAAAAACTCTTATTATAAAGGAAGTTAACATTAACCAGAAAAGAGGCTTACGCAAAAGCTTTCTCTTTCGAAATTATGGATTTATTGTAACTATGAAAACAAAAACATTTCGCTTCAATTTTGATTGATAAAATCGGAAGACGAAACGCGTCGGCAAAGACAAAGATTTTTTCCTATTGTCATTCTAATGCCATATGATCTTTTGTAAATGGATGCATAATCAGGGTGACGCAATTTTATTTCATATTAGTGTACACATAACCATTGTTAAACAGATATCACTTCTGTGTCGATATTTTGAGCTCTGTTATACAAACAAACAGCTGATATATATATATATATATATATATATATATATATATATATATATATATATATTGTGTGTGTGTGTTTACTTAACTGCAAATATTTCTAGTTTAGTTTTCGTCCAATTTATATATTGGTCATTGGCTGTTGCCTGAAAATGACCACCAATGTCTCACAATAAGAAAACGTCCTACCAAGAGAAACCAAGACAACAAGAGGAGTTTTAATGTACGATATTTGTTAATAGTAACTAGACACAATTCGATCGGCTGGAGACGGAGAAAGATAGTAAACGGTGAAATATTCACCGTTGATGACCAGAAGCGATTTTATTGCATTTGGTGGGCACTAGTGATAGGTTTGGTGGGAGGCGGAGTCGCGATGAGACATGTGTAGACAATGCCAAGGATAGAAAATAGTCTACGCCATTTTTGAAGCCTGCTCGAGTCACGTGTCCCGCAACTCATTTGGTTTGTAGACGCAGCACATTTAGTGCATCCATAGTAGCAGTGGTGTGTCTACGATAACCTCTGACGGGGCCTATTTCCTGGCTAATTTTGAATTCAGAGGTTTCCTTTTCCTAGTTACCTAGTGGTTACCGCCTAAAGTCATGTGTTTAAAGCATTAGATTTATCAGCGATGTTTTTATGTTGTAAAATGGATGTTTGCTTGGCGCAGCACGAACAGTCAGAAAAGCACTGGATACCTAGGTTTACGGCATGTAACTTGATATCCAATAAACGAAAAACCAGATAATAACATTCAATAATCTGCAAAAAAAAACAAAAAACAAAAAAAACCAAAAAAAAACCCCAAAACAAACAACCAAAACAACAATAATACTAATAATAATCCGTCCTGGGTATGACGATGAACTACATCCGCGTCCAGGGTAAGACAATAAACTACGTCCAACAGCAAGGCCTCTGATCAGGAGGTTTTGAGGAACGTGGAACCACCTCCTAATTGCTGGTATTCTCAGGTCAACCCTGACCCGGGGTGGTAGGGTCACAACTATGGGTAAATAGTTAACCCACAAATTGAGGTAAAAAGCATTATAAAATATTACCAGTAATACGTTTTTGAGGAAAAAAATAATTACCAGCAATAAGTTTCTGGAAAAAAAATCTATTGCCGGCAATACGTTTTTGAAAAAATAATGTTACCAGTTATAAATTTTTGAGAAAAAAATGTTAACAGAAATAGATTTTTGACAAAACAAAAATATTACCAGGAAAAAAAAAGTTGTCGGCATTAAATGACCCATTGAGGTTGATATGCTGTAAAACAAACCAAACCAGACCAAACTAATACTACTACTAATAATAAAAATAATATATGCAGACCCCGTATCCATCAGTGGTTATGTATTGCGGGTTTAAATGCTGAAACGGAAAGTTTTATTCTTGCTGTACAGGACCAATATATGTTAATTAGAAATTACCAAGCACATATACGGTAAAATTGTGTTAACCTGAAATTCAGATACTCTGATAAATATCCAGAAACGATCGGCCATTTCGTATCAGGTTGCACGGTGTTAGCACCCACTGAATATAAAACTTGGTATGATAGAGTGGGTCAATATCTGACCTGGAAAATCTGCAACTTTAAACCGGAAGCTAAGCGCTAGAGACTGGTACGAGCGTCACCTGATTACAGAGATAGGACCTGTAACAAGTTTATGGGCCTTTACAATATACAAAAAAATCAAAACCAATCGCGTAGATATCGGGATTAAAGACCACAAGAACAGAATGTGCTTTCTTAATGACATGGAAATTCCTGCAGATTATAATGTCTCTTTGAAGTTCTTTAAAAAAAAACAAAAAAAAAAAACAAAAAAAAACTATCAAAATACAAGGATCTTGAAGTGGAAAAATCGAAAAAGGTTCCGATAGATTTCTGGTAGCCCATGCCTTAAAGAAATACTAAAAAATGTATAACTCCCGCATTAGGAAGAACTTTATCTATGTAAAATGCGTGGTTTTAGATTGTTGTTTTTTTACAAAAATGATCAGTGGAAAATTTAATGAAGCCATTTCTGACCATAGGTCTCTGGTTGGGACCCGGAAGGAAATGTGTATACAACAGAAATCTGCATTGATGCTATACCAAGCACGGCTCTCATGGCTTTTAATCTGAAGTGTTTGCAGGTATAAACATTGTATTTATTGGTGAATATCCTGTTCAGTACCCCACAGATTTGCTTGTGAGTTGCCTGACCATAACCGACTTGATTATGTTTCCTTCTAAATTGTCTCTTCTCATTTAGCTTCATGGTCGGGAGTAGTGAGGAAGCATCATTGGTCGAGTATCGAGAGCGTTGCTTTTTTAAGCGTGAAGGATGAGGCAGACAAGGCGATTGTTTCCTGTTTCCGCCATTTTGGCTTCTACTAATAAAAACAATTAAAGGGGCGCAACTCTCTAACTTTCAATAGCTCATGTTCAAATGAAAAAAATACTGTTCTCAAATTACAGTTCAATTATGTGCCATGCGTGATACACGCGTAGGCGATCATATATCTTTCGATACATGACTGACGAGGCATATTTTTCCCGCAGTAGGTTTATCTTTTTGCAGTAGACGAATTCAAGGCAATAGAACCCGGTCTGTCCTGCTATTTTACCCATAGCTGGGGGGAGAAGAAGAGGATTTATACATTTCCCAAGGGTATTTGCACGTAAGTGAATGTAATAGATCCGACTGGAATTCTCCAATTCTTCAAGTGGAGCCACTATCCATTACTCCACCGTACAGTGTTTCAAAATAAAATTATCCGTGTTTACAACTTAACTCCTAGAGCCCATAGACCAACATATCATAACATTTGGAAATCAGCTCGACTCCGGAAATTAAGAACATTTCAGACCGGATCCGGACCTGCAATCCTGAAATTTTGGATTCCCAAGGTTTCATTAATGCCATTCTTTTCGGCTATTTTTTTACGTGATTTTTTGACACGAATTTTTTTTTGAGCGATAACAATTTTTATAACTTGGAAGTAAATTTGGGAATAATCGAAATTAATTATGAAATCCAACGAAATTCACCCATGAAATAAAAATAATTGTTTATACGAAAAGTAAGGACCTACGTACATCAAATTTTCTTTAAATTAAGTGGCATCTGAAGAATTATCGTTGAACTTTTAAAAGGTATGCTTAAATATTAATGCAATTCTTAAATGCAGCGATTAATTTTGAGTTCTTTTGTAGTTTATTGTTGCCTATCGCATACAGCAGCAGTATGACTCGCAAAAAGAAATCTCCATTAACAGAGGACGAGATTGCAATCAAAAGAGCCAAGGCTGCAGATAGGAAAAGAAAAGTATTTTGGACGTCGTAGATTTGTACTCAGTACAAATCTACGAAGTATAAAATACTTATCGTGATAGTCAGGCTTCACTTTGTTGACACGCTGCTGTCAATAATGATAATAATAATAATAATAAAGAAGATGCTTTCTTATTGACATGGCACTCTATGCAGATTGTAATGCATCTTTGGAGTTCTTCAAAATATACTCTTGAAATCGAAATCTCAAGAATGTGGCACATGAAGACATGAAGACATGAAAACATCAACAACTCCAGTTGTAGTTGTGGCCATCAATCTGATTGGAAAATCCCCCAATAGACTCATCGAAGGGATTCCTGGTAGCCCATGCCTTAAAGAAATACAAAAAAATGTCCTCAAAATTACAGCTTGTTGTTCATAATGACGGTCTTCTTCGAGTATAGAATCCAGAGGTTAGCAGTGAATATTTCGAAGACAGTCGGAAAGCGTTGTTCAGGTTAGCAGTGGATATTTTGGTAAAAGTAGCAGAGCATAGTTCGTCCTTCTGGTTCTCTTCGTCTGACAAGCTGGACTGGACATTCGGGTAGAGTGAACAAAATCGCCGCCTTTATACACGACGGATTGAATATTCTACGTCTTCTGATTGGTTAATCTTCTATTGGTAGACTATAAAGTTAGTTAAGTCATCTGAGCTAACTCACTAGTACATATACACAAAAAACTGTAACACAGCTCACACATTATGAAGAGATTTATCTATGTAAAATGTGTGTGATTTTTTTTTTTTTACAGAAATGATCAGTGGAAAATGTCATGAAGCTAATTCTGATCTTAGGTTTCTGGTTGGGACCCGGACGGAAATGTGTATACAACAGAAATTAAAAGAAATAAAACATTTTATTACTGATAAGGGATTAAACAATTTTTCATTACAGAAAACCCGTCTGGCGCTGCCCTCATACGCTGATTTGGCCGTTGAAATCGTATAGATATTTGCCTATACCGCCGCCGGGGGTCTTCGGGGGTTGGTCGTGTTCAGTTAATCCGTGCTTTATAAACAGGGAAATTAATATCCACCGACCTAGAGTTCGAAAGTCTTAATAAAGAAAAATTGCTACCCGACTAGAATCGAACTTTTTAATATGAGAAATCATTAACATGCCAGGCGTCTTTTCCCATTTTGCTACGAGAAGTTATAACAGCAAAGTAAATATCAACTTTCTTACTTAAGAAACTAATAAATCACAAATATATATATATATATATATATATATATATATATATATATATATATATATATATTCTAAGCTTTTCACCCCAAGCAAGGCGGGAAGCCACTAGGACGCAAGGGGTTACAGAAGATTTGGAGCAAGATCAGATAGGAGTGATAGAAGAAAGGATGAGGAGAAGGATAGTGGATAGATCAAAGCAACTGGAGATGTCGATTGACATTACATTTGAATAGTTGGAGATTATAGCTCTCAGGGAAACTGTAATAGGGAAGGGAGTTCCTCAGGTGAGAGGTGCGAGACATGAAGCTATTGGAGTAGAAGAGACGGCTACATTTAATAGTTTCAACAGTGAAAGGGTGAGAGCGGGATGCCGGCCTCGTAGGGCGCTTGAATTCATGAAGTCTGGGAATCAGCGAATGGAGATCCTCGGAGCAATTACCATGAAAGTATTTGTAAAAAAGACAGAGAGAGGCGACGGTGCGTCTGTGAGAGAGCGACTGTAGACGAGATGCCAGAGCAGGGTCAATTATATTGCATATCCGCCTCTGGATCTTATCAAGAACCCCGAGGCAATCAGAAGGGGCTCCAGACCATATAAGGCAGCAATAGTCCATGCAAGGGCGAATTGTTGATTTGTAGATCTGGAGGATCGATTCCGGGGAGAAAAATTTCCTGGCGCGGCACAGGGAGCCAACTTTCCTTGCGGTGGACGAAGCAATTGACTCAATGTATTTATTCCATCTCAGGTCAGCAGTCAACGTGAGACCGAGCAGCCGCAGAGAGGTGCTCTCGAGAAGTTGAGCGTCAGACACTCTAATGG
Source organism: Acanthosepion pharaonis (assembly GCA_903632075.3). Taxonomy (NCBI): domain Eukaryota; kingdom Metazoa; phylum Mollusca; class Cephalopoda; order Sepiida; family Sepiidae; genus Acanthosepion; species Acanthosepion pharaonis. The sequence goes on from CAHIKZ030000428.1 coordinate 1,393,261, forward strand.
GGGCAGGGAAGGATCTCTGTGGTGATTAATAGAGAGCAGTTTTGTTTTTGAGGCATTAAAGTTGACAAGCCAAAAACAATGAAATCCAAAATCATCTCATATGGGGAATAGTCCATTTCGGCAGATGAAGATAGCGGTCGTCTGTCTTATCAACCCCGGTGTGGATTGAGTTCTTGTCAGAAATAGAAATTTTACTGTGAAAGCTAAAAAAAAAAAGAAAAAAAAAGACTAATGCAGAATTTATCAATTTAAATGTTTCAGTCAGACGAATGGCACAAGGCAGAACTCAGAGGAGGGTGATGGTATATTTGTCTTAAAAGGAAGAAGTTTTATAAATTAAAACCCGAATATTGACTTTATGACATTAATTTGGGGTTATATGAAGAATTAAATATTAATTTAAAATTAAAAGACGAATAAAAAGGAGTTTAAAAATAACTTTAAAGTATATAAATAAAAGGATCTAAGGGATTAATGGAAAAAGAGTTGTGGAGATCATCCAGTAGGGGGAAGTTTATGGATTATAATTAATATAGGTAAAGCGGTTATAGAAGGGAGGAAATTAGAATTAGTTATATATTAGACATTTGAAGAATTATAGGGGAGTGAATATTATGGAAGTATAGTTAAACCAATATTATGAAAATTTAAATTTGTTTTTATGGCGACATTTTAGAACTAATTCATTCCTGGGATTAAATAGTCGATTTTGATTATTGTATTTTATTTTTCTGGTTTATTTTTCTAAACATAAGTCACACTTATCTCTGAGACTATTAGGAGTACGCGCGGAACGTATAATTTTCCAAATTATCTGTAGGCACAAACCTGTCTCATTTAATTGCCAAAATTTCATTGAAAGAGCTGTCTGCTATTTTAGTTTAGGGTTAGAAAATGAGTGCCTGTAATAATAAAGACATTGAGCTCTTTTATGGATCAGTTTAAATATTTTATATTACTAGGATCCACTTGGATTATATATCAACGCATTTTTTACCTTTACTATATAAAAGAGAAGCGTAAGGGACAACACCATCAACCAATCTCTGTAGACTTAAACCAACTTGGTCATAGCATCGACGACGTCGGTTGCGTGCTATTAGCTTTTGGGTTCCTTAGCCGGAGGATCGACGCAGAACGTATAACTCTCTTCATCTGTTTACAATCTCACACTCCCACTCCCCCTACTACTAAAAATAGACCGGCCTAACGCTTTTACATCGATCAAAATTTTAAATTTAAATTCATTTTCATAAAAAGTTTTGCACAGCGAAGAATCAGACAGAGATCGGGTTTTTGTTAATAACATGATCTCCACCAGAAATACACCGTCCACAAAAACATCTGTCGGTGAGTAATTCCTATTTCTCTGTTTATTTCTCGCTCCTTTGACAAAGGACAGAGTCGCGTCCGAAAATTCCGGACTTAAACCCTTTCGTTTGTCCTTGTTTTATTAACATACCTATCTATTTTACATAAAAGAAGCACACTTTCTTCTAATCTATCTATCTATCTATCTATCTATCTATCTCAGTCTGCCCATAACTCTCAGAGTTTGGGCTGCTATACTCTCTGGCGTTGTGTCGACTATTAATTACCTTCCTGGAAATGTAGATTAGAACGTGACTCTCTTGTCATTCTCATAGCTGTTAAATTTGGGGAAATTTCTTAAATAATTTCTAAAGTTCTAGCTCTCAGCTGAGCAGGCGTATATTTCTGCCTCCCCAAACGATGTTTGGGTCACAATTAAAAACGAGACGCATGTCCTATGACAAAGTTTTATCCGTGGCATATTCAGGTAATGGTTTGTGGAACATTAAATAAAAGGTCTACATTTCTGATGAGAGGCTCTGATATGGTGATTACATCTACGCTAGGCCTGCTGAGCAGATAATTTCAGTATGTCTGTTGATTCGTTCAATCATCTTATTCTTTAATGTTTTCTTTTTTATGTTCATTATTTTGATTTCGTTCTCTCGGAAGTCGGTCAATTTCTTCTCCTTCCATACTTGATTAGAAAGCTCCCGTATGGAAGACAGCATTACATTGTACGTGAAGGTTGTTTTTTAGGAGGTAGTTGGACTCATATCTATCTATCTATCTATCTTAGACTGTGCATTATCTATCTATCTATCTATCTATCTATCTATCTATCTATCTATCTATCTTAGCCTGTCCATTATCTATCTATCTATCTATCTATCTATCTAAGATTGTTCATTATCTATCTATCTATCTATCTTAGCCTGCCCATTATCTATCTATCTATCTATCTATCTATCTATCTATCTATCTATCTATCTAAGACTGTTCATTATCTATCTATCTATCTATCTATCTATCTATCTATCTTAGCCTGTGCATTATCTATCTATCTATCTATCTATCTATCTATCTATCTATCTTAGCCTGTGCATTATTATCTATCTATCTATCTATCTATCTATCTATCTATCTATCTATCTATCTTAGCCTGTGCACTATCTTAGCCTGTCCATTATCTATCTATCTATCTATCTATCTATCTATCTATCTATCTATCTATCTATCTATCTATATGTCAGTTTGGTTAGAGACAAGGTTCGTCATCGTACATCATTTCGGATCCAATCATTATTATCAAATGGAGAAAACCAAATTGCATAAAACTCTCAGATACTGAGGGATTAAAGTCTCAATAAGATGAAGACTGCCATCTGGTGTCGGATGAACATTCAAGCTGCTCAGATTATGCAGTCAAATCCATTGGTGACTGGGATTGGGATTCTATGGATTAGAATCAGTTGAATGGTTGTCGGAGTCGGAGATTCTCGGAAGAGACACTCTAATCTCCAAAGCCCATCGACTTTGCGTCGGTAGAAATAGAAGCAGTCAATATGGCTGCCTGCCTGAACAAGTTGACTCCTTCTGATCGCATAACTAGAACAGACACACACACACACACACGCACACGTGCATATATATATATATATATATATATATATATATATATATATATATATATATATATATATATATATATAAGCTTGTGTAGGCAGATAGGCACACACGAATATGTATGTAAAGCACACACATAGGCGCGAAAAGACACATATAGATATCTATGTGTGTTATGTTTATATACTAGGTGGTGCTGAAATGTTCTCGGCCGAAAAGCGATTTAAATAAAGAAACAACATTTGATCAGATGTTGTTGGGAAGTGGTGTGGCTCGAGAAACTATTAGCATTCTCTCGTATATATAATGAAGTTCAGTTGGCAATTAAATTTCGAGAGCTTTCTCTCTTTCTCTCACTCGTCTTTCTTTCTTTCTTTCTTTCTTTCTTTCTCTCTTTCTTTCTTTCTTATCTATCTATCTATCTAACACTGTTCATTATCTATCTATCTATCTGTGTGTGTATACTGTTCTGTGTGTATGCTTTAATTGAATCATTATAAGGAGTGAAACTAAAAAAAATGGACTGAATGTAGAATATCAGTGTTTATATTATGAAATTATATATATATATATATATATATATATATATATATATATATATATATATATATATATATATATATATATATATATATATATATATATATATATATATATATATATATATATATAAATATAAATATATATATATATATATATTATTTATACATTCCGAGACACACATACACATAGATAAATACATTGATAGATGAACTTAGATTAGTAGAGATCAACTGAAGACTATATATATAGTAGACTCTCCCGTCGAGATTCGACGTATGAGGGTCAAGCAGATCAGTTCCAAGGAAACCGACAGCCCAACACCGGCACATGAGATTTGATTATAATGGTGAAGGTTTCGTGCAGGACCATCCACACTTTTTGAAGGGACGAATACAGAGGCTTGGTGCACCAAATGCCACAAGGTTCCCAAATATATATATGTATATTTATTCGTTGTGACAGTTTCAAGTACGCGGATTAATTTCTTGGTAGGTCTGGAAAATTGATAAGAAAAAGTATCAATTTTTTTCAAATAGTTACCCAAGAATTTACAGAAACATATCACAGACAACGTAACCCCCTGAAGATGATCTCAGTTGAGATTGAAAAACTTGGGAAAATAAATGTATATATAAATAGAGAGAAAGAACAGTAAGAGATAAAATCCGGTGTTCTTATTGATATTTTTTATTTTTATTTTTACAAAACAGTGTTCAATGTAAATTTACAGAGTATAAATATTATAAATTAACTGATTTAACTTTTGTTGTATTTTTATAAACTTTTGTTTTTAATAAAAATGAACACGCTACCACCCTTTGTCTGAATGATTGGATTTCTCTGTATCCTTGGAAACAGTGAATTACGAATTTTTGTGTGCGTTTAAAACTCAGTAAATTTTAAAAAATAAGTTACTCCAATATTCGCTTGAAGATGAAATGGAACTAATGTTTTTAATTTAATTACAAAAATAAATTTGAAGTTTTTAGCTTCCATTTTTGAAACATGGTTTTTACTGTGTAGCGAAAAAACATATTTTAAACCAGTTAATTTATAATATATATATATATATATGTGTGTGTGCGTGTGTGTGTGCATTTCAGTGAATGTGACGTGACGAAATCTTGTAATATTTTAATCAGTTTATTAAAAGAAAAGCCATGAGAACATTGGTGAAAATGAATACAAATTTAAAATCTTTTCCATATCCGTCACATTCAAATAAATATGTATTAAAGAAGGATTGCTGTTCACACACACACATATTTTTTTCAATATTGGTTTCTCAAAAATTATATAAATCTCTTGTGTCATTATCTTCAATTATTGTTTAGAGATAAAGTCTCCGTAGAACAACAATAGACAAATCCTCACGCTGTCGACAGTCAAAAAGATCTACTGTCGGGTTAAAAATGCATTTCTGCGATATGTAAAACTTCAAATAAATCTTAATAGTATAAATAAATTTTAATAATATTTTTTCAAATCAGATTAATTATAATTTAAATCTGCTAATATCACTTAAATAGTTTCAGAAAAGTTTATTATATTTTTGTAAGATTTTTTTAAATTGTTATAGTCGAACACACCTATTTTATAGTTAATAGACTCTCCCACCTATAATAAGTAGGAGTAGTAAGAGTAACGAGGGGGTCGCTCAGTGGGTCAGTGAGTTAGTCGATGCCGTACGACAGTTAGTCGAATACGAAAGTATCAGCGACCACAACTAGATTACTCTGCGTTATATCTATTATATCAAGTTCCTAACGTTTTGTACGTCGAACCCATTTTAGGACCGACTTAGTACAACTACAAGCCTTCACTGTGAAACTACTCCATAACATTAATAAAGAGAATTCCATTGAGTTGAAAGACTTTTAAAAAAGGGCGCTTATCAAGTATTTTAGCAAAAATTAAATAAATAAATAAATAAAATAAAAGTTAAAACTTTTTAAGTCAATTTAAATTAGTCTTTGAAATACAGCAAAGTACTCCGATCATTATAAATATTAAATTTAAGCTTGAAATTAAAAGTAAAACAAACGCTACATTTTTAAATATAAAATTCACTTCACTTTATATCTTAAAAATCGGTATCACTTATATATATATATATATTATATATATAGGTTCCTACTTGAAACTATATTTTATCATATATATATTTTGAAGAGCTGAATACAGAGACCTGGCACAACACACACACACACACACACACACACACACACACACACACACACACACACACATATATATATATATATATATATATATAGATATAGATATAGATAGATAGATAGATAGACAGATAGATATATATCAGATAGATAATATCAGTCAATATATATATATATATATATATATATATATATATATATATATATGTAACCTAAGAGAGTCCTTTCTGACGCTAACCTCCAGGAAATGACTTACTCATTATGATCGAAAGCATCCTCTAGGGAGTCGGTTCCACAAGATACTGTTCTTAGGAAGGAGCTATTCGAGGGGAGCTTACATTTACATCTCACCAGTAGAAAACGAAGGGAATGAAGGTGATTCGTTAAAATGGGAGTGACTGGGTGGGTCTTAGCTTTAAAGTTTAGAACTGGTGCTACGAAAGGGCGTGGAAATGGAAATGGCGATAAAGAAGAGAGAGTCTGTGAAGAGATTGTAGGGTGGAAAATAATTCATCACCCACAAGGACGTGGAGATGCTTTTAGATTTTATCGACACTGGAAAGTGAAAACTGGGCTGCAGGTATGCTAGCAGGACACCATTTTTGGTCCGATTTGGCTCTTGTTATAGTAGAGAATAGTAGGAGGAGTCGGGTACTTACTGGAGAGGTACCGGGAGGTACCGGGAACCAACAGTATGTACGGGTTTCACTTGAGGTCTTGGGAGAGCTTAAGCCCTACACGAAAATTCAGGTGATGGTAGAACATCGTTTGTTTGTTTTTTTAAGCACCGAATATGACCAGCCAGCTTTTAGAGTTTCTTTTACAGTCTTCCATCTTTTATTACCTTCATCTGGTCCAAGGCCTTAAGTGTGAGCGCCCAGTACGGATCCAACTCATTAGAGTAGTAATAATATTTTAAACATTCAAGCGACCTTGTGTAACGCACGCACACACAACACACTGTTTAAGAGACACATCTATGTTAATTTGCTGGTGTTAGCACGATACTTAAAGGTACCACCTAGGGCACCCCGAGGCGGTACAATGGTTAGCAATCTTGTCTCGCTAGCACATTTACGAATGAGTAGTGAGTTCGATCCTCACTGGGTGCCCCATACTGTCGGCCTTGTGCCACATCTAAGCTACGCTTGGAAAATCGGTACTTAAAGGTACCACCTTTATTGTACATCAAGGTACACTACGCTAAGTAGATATTTACTAGTACCTCTACAGTAGGGTTGTGTTTAGAAAACGTCATGCGAATGCTGCCTGTTGGTTTTAGCGATTACCTAGTCAACTGGCGCTACAGAATCCCAAAGAAGGAACAGTACCAAGTTACAGAAACCACATCACTTGAAGACATTCAACAACAGCATGAACGAAAATAGATCGCATGTGTCACACGAAGAGAAAACAATGGCATAATCAAGATGTTGATATTCCACATTACTTCAAACAAAAAGTTAGGAAGGAAACCCCACATCAGTGCTGGAAAGAATGATAACAATTACTCCGCTTGAGAAACTTATTTTCTTGAAAAATTGTCTTAATACAAAGATTTCATGAAGTTCAACCTACAGTAACACTAGGGTCAGTGATTGCTGAATACCCCCCCTGTACATCCTCAAATGAAGGTTTGAAGACGGATGATCCTAACTAAACTGACAGAATAAATGTACTGGCTAAAACACGGACTCTACCATTGGACGTACATATCCACGAGAAGAAAATCGAGCTCGTCGTGGGATGTGAGTCCCTTCAAGACTGGACGATCATGTCTCTCCACAACATCCAGTCCATTGTGGCTCTTAGCATTTTCTTATTTATGCTGTTTCTCCTAATCTCGCGTGCGACCAGGGAAGTTAAGTACCGTCGGGCCTGGTCAGTGTGTAGATGGGTGACTGCTTGGGGAATACCAGGTGATGTAAGCTTGGATGTGCGGGTGGTGTAGGAGTGTTAATCGGAGAGCCGAGTTCCAATTCCAATTGGGTTCGTTATATTCACTTACGCTCATATACCCTTGGGAAAGATATGAATACACATATTTCCCCTACAGCTATGGGTTAATTATTAAGACTTGTATCATTAAATCATTATTATCTCCAAAAATTATCTCAGGCTTTAAATAATCTGCAAAGGGTTGATAAGCTGTTACAAACGAATGAATCAATCATTAAACATAATAAGCCCTAATCTTCTAACCGTTTATACAAGTTCACTGTCCAATTTGACGTCAACATGTCCTGTTAAATTTTCCAAGCTTCTTCCCTCATTATGTACCCTAGGAATTTCAAAGGTCTCCTTTCGAATGGTATGTGCCTATTTTTTTTGTTTTTTGCTTCAAACTTCACATGTTCAGTTCATGGTTTTCTCAGTGGCATTCTGTAGAACCAATTTTCTGTTGCTTCAAGTCGCTTCTTCATCTGCGAGGAAATTGTCCAGAATTCTCTGCCATATAGGAGGAATTACATTACGTAACAGTTCAGTACACTATTATTTGTTTCTGTTGCTGCAAGCGTTCTCTTCATCTGTGAGGCGATTGTCCAGCATTCACTGTCATATAGGAGGACTGATATTACGTAATAGTTCAGTACTCTTTTATTTGTTTCTCTTAATTCAAGTCCCTTCATCTGTGAGAAGATTGTCCTGCATTCACTGCCATATAGGAGGACTGATATTACGTAACAGTTCAGTACACTTTTCTTTGTTTCTGTTGCTTCAAGTCTCTTTTTAATCTGTGAGAAGGTTATCCAGCATTCACAGCCATATAACAGGAATGGTATTACATAACAATTCAGTAATCTTTTCTTTGTATCTGTCTATATTTCTGAGATGAGGTATTATGTGCACTATTTACATTATTCGGACTATTGTCCTCGTCTTTGTCTCCGTATTTATTACAACGTTTCGGCCGTTGTACGCTCCGGCCTTCTTTAGGTGTTTGGAATGTCGAACTCAAACCTTTATTTCGCTCACTGTGGTTGATTGTTCTAGCTCCACGTGCCATGTTTAAGGACACATTGCACAGTGGCCAAAGGCGTTAATTAGATCCAGTGACAGGACACAAAGAGTATGAGTTCAATACCCGGTTAAGGCAGTGGAGAACTTTCAGAGGGAAATTAACAGGTGATAACTGATAATTGACATCCATTAAACATGGCACCTGGAACTAGAACAGTCTAACCCAGTGAGAGAAATAAAGGGTTCAGTTTGACATTCCAAACACCTGAAGAAGGCTGGAGCGTACAACGGCCGAAACGTTGTAATAAATATGGCGATAAACATGAAGACAATAGTCCGAATAATGTAAAAAATGTTTTTATAGAATTATTTTTATATGTCGATTTACTTTACTAAAAAATAATTTTCTTTACGATTTATTTTATTAAAAAAAAAACAAAAAAAACTGGTTCATATTTTACATTTCTTCAAATTTCTTAACCCTAGAACATTAACCATCAATTAAAGTTACACCACTACTAACCATGGGTATATCATATTGAAAATATGAATTAACAGGAGATAACTGATAACTGACATCCATTAAACATGGCACGTGGAACTAGAACAGTCTACCCCAGTGAGCGAAATAAAGGGTTCAGTTCGTTTTTTTTTTTTTTTGTTTCTGTTACTTCAAGTCTCTTCTTCATGTGTGGGGAGATTGTTCAACATTCACTGCCATATAAGAAGACTGATATTACGTAACAATTTAGTACTCTTTTCTTTGTTTCTAGCGAAATTTTCCTGTTTCTTAATACTTTGCTTAGCTTTTGGAAGGCATCTGTTACTATTTCAATGCCCCTTCGGTGCTGCATTTTCCGTTCAGTTGTTAAAAATTCGACTTCCCTTTCATCAGATAATATCGAATATAGGCCCGCGTTTTGTTAAATCTCCATACAAACTCTTAAGTAAAATATTTTCTATGAGGAATTGGCATCCGCTGTATAAGCAGGCATCAAAGGGTCTGGTTAAATTACAGAAACGTTCAAATTTGGCAGAAGTGAGAGTCACTTCGGGTTTTGCTAAATCCTTCTTGGAATCACAACCCACTATCACCAGCCACCCTCCAACCCCTGTAACTGAAGATTTCTTTATCCTTGTGTGAAATACAGCAACATGGGTTAACTTGAAGTGCATGCCGTTGTGTAAATATTTAATTCTTTTTAAGAAAAAGAAAGAAGGTAATGCTTAGAGGAACAAGAAACGTAAAGAAGAAAACTAACTAATGAGGAAGTGATTTTATTGATTCATTTTTACGGTTTATCAACCTTTTGCAGGTTATTTAAATCCAGGAAATACTTTTAGATGATATGTATTTGATGGTTGGGAGGGGGTAGATAAAAATAGTTTAGTGGTACAAGTCTTAATACTTATCCCATATCTGTGGGCGGTCTCATTTGATGACTTATGCTGCATTTTTAAATTTGTGAAGATTGTAGTTGACAAGAATCTGCAATAGAGTTCCACAGGCGAGAATTGGGAAAGAAGAAACTCTTAAAATAGAACTTACGGTTACACTTTGCAATTTCAACACACTTGTTTCAGAACACAGATTTCTTTAAGAAATTTTCGGATATTATACAGATTAATGTCAGGAAAGTGTTCTTTTATGTTGATTGGTTGATTTAATTTAGCAACATATCAACACCTCTATGGGTCATTTACTGCCGAAATCTAAATATTTTGAACGCGATCGTATGCCCTTAACTACAGATAAAATGTGCTATTGGTAATTTTACTATGATTAGGTGTGTTGGTAATAATTGGTGCTGATAGTAATTTTCTATCCATAGGTGCTGTTGGTAATTTTACTATCAATAAAGATGTTGGTAATTTTTTTTTTATATAAAGATGCATTACTTTTATTTTTACTATAAAAATGTGTTTACATACTTTCATAGTGTCTTGTCTTTGTTTGGGGAGCGGGGGTTATTATTAGCTCCTAACAGGGACCCTGCCAGGTTCTACCACTCCGGGTCAATGTGGACCTGGGAACAACAGAAATAAAGAAGTGCTTCCACTCTCGTCAAAATCTCCAATCTCCTGATTAGAGGCCTTGTTGCTGGATGTAGTTTATCGATTGGGAACTGTCCCCTCCTACTCACCGAAGGGAGTGTGCGGGATTTCAGAGTATGATTAAAAATGAGGAATTACATAATTATCAAATATTAAAATTATAATTAATGAATATTATTAATTATTTAATATTTTATTGGGCATTTTTTTGTTATCAGATTCCTTAACCGTGCTTCAAGACGAGAAATCTTCATCTACGATGAGCTGTCTTGCGAGGAAATGTAAATATAGATAACTCGTGCAATAGCATAGAATGGAAATGATCAGAACGTTGCGAGATGAACACTTAATAGGAGTAAATAGGTTCGCCTATAGCGCGGTACACACTCGACCCCAGTTTTTTGAACAGGAGTAGAGGTTTATCCTTTGTTTCATTGTTTAGGGTTGTTTTTTTTCGGTTTCTTCTAGAGCCTTTTTTCATTCTCTTTTACTCCCAATATGCTCGTCCGTCTCAGCGGCATTATTGCCTTGCTTGGGTTGAACTGACTTTTAAGGAAGCGCGAAAAACGAAGTGAAAGTGAAAGTGAAAGTGAAAGAGGAAGAAAGAGAGAGAGAGAGAGAGATTGAGAAACCGGGGAAACAAACAGACTGAGAAATAGAAAGGCCTCCACCAGGGGATGAATCAGGCGGCGATGATTACTTCGGAGCTGAAATCTCATTATCCATAGCACAAGACATGGAAATATTTATTTATTTTATTACGGTCTTCTCTGATTTTTCCTTTTGTCTTCTGATTTTCTTTCTTTGCTTATTCCAATCCATTTCAGGAATTTTCCTTCGCTATATCCTTGTGCATCTTTCGTTTTCTTTCTTTCCACCTTCTCACACATCAGTTCCAATTCGCGACACAATCACCCTCACTGCCTCCAGTATATTCTTAACTCCATCCATTTCGAATTGACCATTTTTCTTCTAATTCTTCACTCTCTTTCGATTACACGTCTTCGTATTGCGGCCCCAACAACGACACGATGGCATCTTGTTGTATTAGCCAAGTGCAACGAAATCTTTCGGTAAACAAAGCTAAATCTTCGTGAGAACGCACATGATGCCAACCCCCCCCATTTTGAGTATATGAGTCAATGTCAATAGAGATAACTCGTACAACAGCATATTGGGTAGAACCAAACAGTGTTGTGAGTTGGGCACTTTTACGGAACGTGGAAGAACGAAATTGGAGAAAGAGAAAGAGAGAGAGAGAGAGAGAGAGAGAACTGAAAGAGTGTGAGAGAGAGAGAGTGTGTGAGTGAGAGAGAGAGTGAGAGTGAGTGAGATTGAGATAGTGAGAGTGTGAGAGAGAAAGACAGTGAGATTGAGAGAGAGAATGAGTGAGAGTAAGAGAGAGTGAGAGTGAAGGAGAGAGTGAGTGAGAGACAGAGTGAGAGCGAGATAGTGAGAATATGAGAGAGAAAGTCAGTGGGATTGAGAGAGAGAATGAGTGAGATTAAGAGAGAGTGAGAGTGAAGGAGAGTGAGTGAGTGAGAGTGAGAGTAAGGGAGTGAGTGGGAGAGAGAGTGAGAGAGTGTGAGTGAGAAAGAGAATGAGAGAGAGAAAGTGAGAGAGTGAGAGTGAGAGAGAGTGTGAAAGAGAGTGTGAGAGAGAGAGAGTGAGAGAGATTGAGAGAAAGAATGACTGAGAGTAAGAGAGAGTGAGAGTGAGAGACAGAGAAAGAAGTCGATAAAAAGCAAATTGGTTTTTAGAGCAGTGTGTAAGTGTGGATAATATTAATGGTAATATCCATTTCGCGTTGGGATCATGGTGTAGTATCTGTTCTCATCTCTAACGATTTTGGTAATATTAACCGTTTCTTTGTTTCTGGAGACCTTATTAGAGATACAAAATGTGATTAAAATAAAAACGGACATCATTAAAAGAAGTAAAAACAGAAAATCAAAACAAATCTACGGTAGTTGGCAATATGAAAATAGTAGCTAGAAAAAAAGGAGAGAAAAAAAAGAATGAGCTAACCGGTTATCGCTCCTCACTCGCCTGAACTCGATCGAAGAAAGTTAAATTATTGTGCAAACCGGGAAATACAAGAAAACATTCGGTATTCATTAACCGAGAAACCAATGCTATCGTCGGTTAAAATTTATAAAGTTGTTCAGTTAAAATATTTTTTCAAGAAAATAGATTTCTCAAGTCCAGTAACTGTTATTACTCTTTCCTGTTTTGATGGGGGTTTCCTTCCTAACCTTTTGTTTGAAGGAGTGTGGAAAGTCAACATTCGTCCTCATTCGAATTCAGAACAGTACCATTGATAACTCTCTTCTCCAATTTGCAGACTCCAGTTACTATATTCTTAATACTTGATAAAATCGGTCAATAATTATTTATAACTGTTTATACTGGGGCACATGCATTCTATTACAATTAATCCATAATATTATTTTAAATGTTGAAAGCATATTTATTTTTGGCATATGAATTTCTTGAAGCGGTTTCTAAATCTTTGATTGTCTTTCAATCATTCCTCCTGTATGGTTGCTCATATCCTTTTAATATATTAATATATATATATATATATATATATATATATATATATATATATATATATATATCATAAGTATTGAGTCTAGAAGAAACTTCAACAGAATGCAGAAAGCACTGGACGGAATTTGTCATCGAGCGGCGCTATATCGAGTCTAAATCGTTACCTCTTCGTCACCGAGAACCGTTGGTATGGCGTTTGCCTCCTATCGTAACTGTTCGGGTTTCAATTCTCGGTAGTGGATGCGCACTGCTGATGAGTCCCAAATATAGGACGAAACGGCCGTCCAGTGCTTTCTGCATTCTGTTGAGGTTTCTTCTAAATTCGATGAATTACTTAATTATGATTATTTCAAATCCTCCTAATTATTTCTCTCTCTCTCTCTCTCTCTATATATATATATATATATATATACGATATTAAAAATATTTAAAAAAAAAATTAAACATTTAATTCACTATCTAACGTTAACTGTAAAATTTAAGAAAAAAATTAAATATGTATAAAGATGGGTGCGTGTGGAAATATGTATATGTATATGTAAATATTTGTGTATGTATGTATCTGTATACCGATGTGTATCGATAGATGTGTATGTGATTATATATGTAATTGTACATGTATACGAATATATGTGTATGTGTATTTACGTAAATCTTTTATTATTACCTTCAAATCTTTATTAGACTTATTTTCATATTTGTTTATTAATACAATATTCAGGTTATATTAAATCCCTAATTTATTTGTGATGAAATTAAATATTTAAATTACTATCAAGGATTAAATTTAGTTTATTTGTGGAGTATTTAAACATTTAAATTACTATCAAACGTTAAAATCTGTGTTTTTCTAAATTGGCCAAACATCTAGCTATACCACCCCTCTCCTTCCTTCAAAACCTTACATCCATTTTTATTTCTTATCTCTTTACTTCACCCCTTTTTTCTTTTTCCTTTTTTTTTTCCCATATCATTTGCGGTGAGTTGACCGATTAAATAGGTCATTGTCTGATCCTTACCCCCTCCTCCTCAATATTAAGTATTGTAATAAAATAAATTTTAAAGCTCTCCCTTCCCTCTCTAATTTCGACCATGTCTCTCCCACTATCCCTCACCACCCTCTATGTCACCTTATATAAGCTTAATACTGCCCTTCAAAAGTATAAATTTTAAATTTATTTTTTCACCCTTGAAACTTAAGTCTGAAGATCCAAAGAAAAATAAAATCTCTGGTGAAATAAATTATAACAATGGAACATTAAAGTGATCTGTTTTTTCTTAAATTAATTAAATTTAAACAGCGCATTACATTTTATTTTTCATTAAAAATATTAAGAATTAAAAAATATCAAGCAATTTCGCATTAATAATGACTTCCCAAACCAAATTGTAGATGAATAATTAAGACGATTTAAAAAAAAAACTCAGTATACGTCAAGTAGAACATGGTACTTTCTCAAAGGACCTTAAATATATTGTAACCAGATGCATGCTATCTACAAACAAGATGAGAAAATCATAAAAACACGTCATTCGTACCAATAGATCTCCTATGGACACCCCCTCAAATAAAATTAATCATATATTGTACAAAATACAATATAACCAATTTAATTATTCTCCTCCCCAACAACTGATGTATTACGTAAAACCAAAATTATATATCAATTCAAATACCCCTTGGGAGAATGCATCTCTGACATAAAAAAAAAACAAATATATATCTTGTATATACGACAACTACATTATCAAGACGTCTTACTCTCCAAATGTCTGACCATTCGTCAAATGCGAGACAGTTACACAAACATTCCTGTCCACACTCACAGTAAAGAAAACTACTGATTGATAACGCAACTATCCTACACCAAGAAAATAACAAATTAAAACTACAGATCCTCGAGGTAATCTTCATTAAAAAAAATTGAAGACGACACTGAATAAAATCAGCTACGAATACTATAATAATGTTCTAAAATGCCTATAAAAAGAACAGTTTTCACACTTTAATGGCGTGCTTGACCATGACATTCCAACAAATAAGAAAAAATGCATAACGAATGACTTTTCACGTTTAATGAACACTTAAGCATAACCGTCAGTCGTTGCATTTAAACGCAAAAGAACAAATTCAGTAATTCAGTAATTCATAGTTTTTGCCTTACCAGTTGCACCCCTGATGATGATCTTAAAAAGAGACAGAAAGTACTTGGCTGAGAAAAGTGATTATCACTGTTACAGTGCATTTCTTACCTTATTCAGTTGTAATATACAGAAAAATATTCGTGAATATGAAAGGATTATGAGAAAAATAACCAGACATAATGTTTGTAACTTATTCAATCAGATATGCCCCCCCCCAAAGAATTTGCTGCCTAAAAATACACATATATATAAGGCCTGGCTATTGTTTTACAAAATACAACCGTCTGTTGGGGCAGGAAGGTAATCCCTGTTGCAGACGCCTGTTAAAGCAAATTTGTGTTTCTTCAAAACCACTAGAGACAACCTTTTTTATATAATACGGAGAAATAAACTCTCTCTTTAACTTTACCTATGAACTTATTCCCAAATATAAGCCCCCATCCTTAGACGTTCTCGTAGAATACAGTAATAACACTTCATTATACGAAAAGTCCACTAGCAAAAACTGTCATCACCTTAATTTTAAGAGTGAATGATCACTTAGATATAAATTAGCAGATTTTTTTAAAGGCAATTCATCCCCAAGCAATGCAGGAGTGTCACTAGCACGCAAGGGGTTACAGAGGATTGGGAACAAGAGTAAAGAGGCGTGTTTGAGGAAAGAATACAGAGAAGGACGGGGAACAAGCTCAGGGTGTCAGATGCCGATTGACATTACATTTGAATATTTGAAGATTATAATCATCGAGGAAGTAATTAATAGGAAAGGAGTTCTACAGTCGGGAAGTGTGGGAGAAGAAGCTGTTTGAGAAGAAGAGTCGGTTACATTTAACCGTTTTGACAGTGAAAGGGTGGGACCGAGATGCCAGTCTGGCAGCTCGCTTAAATTCGTGCAGTCCGGGAACCAGCGAAAGTATCTCGTCGGAAGAGTTGCCGTGAAAATATTTGTAGAAGAGACAGGAGGAGGCCAGGGCACGTCTGTGGAATAGAGATGGTAGATGCCAGATCAGTGCCTATCATCTTGCATATACGCTGGCGCTCTCAAGGAGTTGGGAATCAGTCATTCTTATGGGAGGCAAGAAGGGTTCTATGTGGTGTGTAAAGGAGAGCAGTTTCGTTTTGGAGGTATTAAAATTTCCATCAACCACAGATTAGAGGTCATTTTCGAGATCAGCAGCCAGGTTAGTTTTATCAGCGATACCAGATTTACTATTGAGGCAGGAGTAAATAGTGGTGTCGTCCCTCCGCGTAGATGCCAACTTGGGACCTGATGACATCGGGAAGGTCATTGATGAAGATCAGGAACAGTGTACGTCCCAAGATAGAGCCTTGGAGAACACCAACGTTCGTGATAAAGGGGCCGGAGGAGAAGTCGTTTGGGAGCGCCTTCAATTCATGGTTTGACAAGAATGATTGAGTCCCTGGAGCTTACGAAGAAAGCCAGCATGCCAAACCCTATCAAACACTTTAGAGATGTTTAGAGCCACGGCTCAAGCTTCTCCATTATTGTTAAGTGCTTGATATACAAATTCAGTTATGGCAGTGAGAATGTCAGCAGTAGATTGGCCAAAGTGGAAACCATATTGCTTGTCAGAGAGCAGATTATGTGAAGTAATCACTTCGGCGTTGATTAAAGCCTCGAAGACTTTACCGAAGGGTGGTAGAAGTTCATCCACTCGTCCCCTTAACCTTAAAGAACTCAATAATGTAAAGTAGACTAGTTAATAATGTTTTTTTTCTAACTAGCTTATTGACCACCAAATTAGAATATTTCTTTCTAAAGTAACTAATCGCAACACTGAACATACAGATAAAAACAATAACATTAACATCTACAAAAGCCAAGTACATGTTAAATGTAAGCAAGATGAATTTTCTCTCAAAAATATCATAATGGAAAACATAACCCCAATCGACCAGGACAAGAATATTGAATTAATTTTCTATTAGAAAAAAACTTAAATCAGTTAAACTTATCAGCAAAAATAGCAACACTATAAAAATCAAAACTACAAAGAACCAACATTATTTTCCAGTTCAAATGACCCTTAAGGAACTGTGTTCCTGATCAAACCAAACTCATAAATAATTGGTCATACTATTAAATGCCTATCTAGACGACTCACAGTGCACCTACTCAGTCATAGCTCAATTAGGAGTCATTTAACCGCACACAAAACCTACCAGACTTCATCCGAAACATACTAGTAGAAAATACATGCCTAATAACCTCATTAAAAATTTAAAATAGTGGAAGCTCTAATAATAAAAAAGAAAAAAACGAACGCATAATAACATTAACTAAGAATGCATCCACAATGTACTGACCGTGTTTGCATTCAGTTCAAAATATGAAAAAAATATAAATTGCCCTTGATAATGTATAAAAGAATTGGCAAAAGCCCTCGGATATGCAGAACTTTTGGGCAGTTTTGATAGACTTTGTGTCCAGAAAACGAACGCACAAAAACATAAATAATAAGCTTAATCGTAGTAAATTGTCAATCGTCTTTGATGAAACATATAAAAGTGAGATTGCTGCATAATATATATATATATATATATATATATATATATATATATATATATATATATATATATATAGCAATCATTCATTTATGCATGTTTCATTAAAAACGACAGACAAGGTACTACGGTTAAGCTTTTTATTTATTTTTTCTTGTGTTCAAACAAGAGCTTTCTTTTTTTCTGTATAGAAACTGGCCAAATGTTCTATAGTTCCGACCGCTTTCGGTTATACTTTTAGCCATTATCAAGGATGATTTTATTTATTCAGCTTAATTCAGTGTGGGCGTTATGCGTATGCTTTTAGTGTGTTATAGAAGTGTTTTATTTTTCGGACACGGCTAGCACATTGTGGCTTAGTTCGTAGTTGATATTCTTAAGAGTTGGCTTTTTCTTTTTTATTATTAGGTCTTACATTATTTTTAATCTTTTTTTTTTTTACAAGTGGATGAGGTTATTATGTTTGTGTTTTGCACTAATATGTTTCGAATGGAATCTGGTAGGTTTGTGTGTGCGTGTTAAATGGGTTCTAATAGAGCTGTGATCAGATAGGTGTAACGTAAGGCGTCTGGATATGCATGTAGTTGTGTGACCGATGTAATTATTTATGAATTCGGTTCCTTAAGCGGGATTTGAACTCATAGATAATGATCGTCCGTTGTAATTTTGACTTATCTGGTGTGTTGTTATTTGTGAGGATAAGGTTAGCTGTCTTAAATTAATTTGATTTTTTATTCGGGTCGATTGGGGTAGCGTATGTCTTTATAATATTTCTAAGTGAAGATTCATCTTGTTTGTAGTTAATCTGTATTTGGTTTTTGTAGAAAATATTTATGTAATTTTTGACTGTATGTTCACTATCTTTGTTATTTGGGGAGAACTCGTCTAATTTCATGGTCTATAAGGTGGTGAGGGAAGCCATTATTAATTAGTGTCTGTTTTACATTACTGAGTTCTTTAAAGAATAGTAATCGAGAGGATGAATTCTGATGTGCTCTTTTTAGGGAGTTTTTTTTTTATCACTGCTATTTTGCATCTGAGTGGACATTCACTTTTAAAGTTAAGGTGGCAAGAGTTTCTGCTTGTGGGCTTTTTATATAATGAGGTGATAAATGTGTTATTACTATATTCTATGAGAACATCTAAGAATGGGAGTTTTTTTTTTTGACTAAGTTCATAGGTAAAGTTAAAGTCAGAGTTTATCTTAAATGTGGTCTTAAGTGTATCTATTTCTTTTTTTGTTTGGGTCAATTGGGGTAGTGTATTTCTTTATAATATTTCTCAGTGAAGATTCATCTTGTTTGTAGTTAATGTGTATTTCGTTTTTGTAGAAAATATTTACGTAATTTTTGACTGTATGTTCACTACCATATCTGTATGTTTTAATGAAACATGCATATATATATATATATATATATATATATATATATAATTATTTTTAAAAAAAATTATAACATATGTATGTTATAAAATCACTACAAAAATAGCCATTTTGTTTCAACACACTCTGTGTCTTATGAAGTGATGATGTTAAAAAAAAAGTTTTTTTTTTCAACATCATCTTGATAAGACACAGAGTATGTTGAAACAAATGGATATTTTTGTAGTGATTTTATAACATACTTATGTTATAATTTTATAAAAATAATTATATCTGCTCTACTTTTGTATTGAGCACTCTTTTAAGAATAGTAATTGTTGGTTATTGGAATTCATTCCGTATATACCAATTGTATACTTGTATATATATATATATATATATATATATATATATATATATATATATGTGTGTGTGTGTGTGTGTGTGGAACTGGGTACATACCTGTAATTCAGTCTTTACTTCTACGTCATTTTAGCATTTTCGTGTTTCAGCTGAAACTTATCTGTGTGGTTTGTTGTTCGGGGATATGTTAAGACGGACCGTTTCGAGGTCAGGGGTGGGGGATATCAAGTGCCTGGCTCTGTTTCTCCTCTCCCACTCAAGAAATGTTAACCGACACGGTGTAGATCTATTCCATGACACGCCTATTCTTCATCAGAAAAAAGGGTGTGGTGATGAAAAGAAGGAAAAAAAATAGTAGGAGAAAACTAAAGTTTAATGGATAAAAAAAAAGGAAGAATGAAATAAAAGAATAAAAAGTAGGAAGGAAAGAAAGAAAAAGAAAAGAATAAAGAAAATGAGAAAAAAGAAGAAGAGAAGTAAGTAAAAAAAATGAATTAAAATAGAAAGAAAATGAGAAAGAAAAAAGGACGGATGAAAAGAAAAAGAATAAAAATGAAACGAATAAAGAAAGAAGGAATGAATGAAGAAGAATAAAAGGATACAGAAAAGAATGAATGAAAAGATGAAGAAAATTATGAAGAAATATAAGAAATGAAAAATAAAGGACTTATATCAAAAAGAAGAAAAGTAGAAAGAAAGAAAAGCATAATAAAAAAAGGAAAAAGAGAATCTAACACAAATGAATGAAAAGAGAGAAAGAATAAAGCCAGTGACATTGTTCAATCTACGTCTGAAACTAATGTGTTTAAAGATGTTTAATGTGTTTAAATATGTTTAATTTATTTAAACTAATGTGGTCTAAGATGCACAAATGTGTTTAAAGATGTTTAATGTGTTTCAACTAACGTGTTGACAGATGCGTTAGTGTGGTTAAAGATGTTTAATGTGTTTAAACTAATGTGTTGAAAGATGCGTTAGTTTGTTTAAAGATGTTTAATGTGTTTAAATTAATGTGTTGAAAGATGCGTTACTGTGTTTAAAGATGTTTAGTGTGTTTAAACTAATGTGTTAAAAGATGAATTAATGTGTTTAAAATAGTATGTGGAAAGATGCATTAGTGCGTTTAAGGATGCTTAATGCGTTTAAACTAATGCGTTGAAAGATGCGTTTAAAGATGTTTAATCTGTTTAAACTATTGTGTTTAAAGAAGTGTTAATGTGTTTAAAGATGTTTAATGTGTTTAAGCTAATGTGTTTAAAGCGAGAACGCTACAACTCAAATTCCTACCATTCTGAAAATGGTCTAAAGGGTAATAATCGCCTTGACTCTTGGTTTCTGCTACGCAGACTCTATATCATTTTAAGAAGCTGTCAAATTCAGATGATGTACCTGCGTTCTACAAACTTTGTTTTCTACGATTGATTGATTTGTTTTAGTTTTTACAGCTTATCAACCTTTTCTAGTTTATTTAAAACGAAACAAAATTCGTATTGTAAGAATGCTTTATTTATTCATTAATAGTTTTCTGAGAATAATAATGAATTTTCTAGATACAAGTCTTACTATTTAACCCATAACTGGGGGAGGTAATGGATTCATACATTCTCCAAGGATATTTGTACGTAAGTGAATGTAATGGATCTGACTGGCATTCGAACTCAAATCTCGGATTTCTCATTCTGATCCACTACCCACTACACACCTGTTTTATATGAAGTCATTTTCATTATTCCCCCCCACCACCACAAAAAAAATCAAGATCTTCTAACGTTTATTTTTTATAAGAGTCTGAGTTGACATACGTGTTATTTGAAACAGTAAAATTAATGTCAACCGACTGAGAAACAGAGATGTCCTTACTGACGAGAAATATGCCTCCTAGCAGGAATCGAACCTGCGCTTCTCTTTTCCATGAGGGAAACTATGAGAGTTCCTTGATGAATTTCAAATTAACAGCAAGAAGCTAATTAGAGAAGTAGAAAAGATTATTATAAAAATAGACATAATATGTTTAATATGTCTATATTATTCAATGAAACATGCTTGAATGAAGATATTCTTTCTATACACACACATACACAAACACACACACACATATATATATATATGTGTGTATAATCAGAAGAATGAATTAGAGTTAAAATGTCGACATAAAAACAAATTCAAATTTCCATAATATAGGTTTAACTTAATTAGCTACCATATTTCCATAATATCTACTGCCCTCGAACTCTTCAAATGTCGACAGTATAACTAATTCTGATTTCTATATTTTATTTTCACCCCCTTATAACCTCTTTACACTATATCAATGATTATTTATAAACTTTCCTCTACTTTAATATCTACCCAACTCTCTTTCCATTAATCCATTACATCCTTTTATCTATATATTTTAAATTTATTTTTAAACCCCTTTTTATTCCTCTTTTAATTTTAAATAAATATATCATTCTTCATATAACCTCAAATTAATGTCGGGTTTAATTTTATAAAACTTCTTCCCTTTAAGATAAATACCTTCCACCCTCCCCTAACCCCTGGCTCGTGCCTATCGTCTGACTGAAACATTGAAATAGATAAATTGTTTTTTTCGACTGTTTTTTCTGACACGATATCTTCATTTACCGAAATTGACTATTCCCCATATGAGGTGATTTGGGATTCTATTTTTGTATTTAAAATATTGCTCTGTCATAATAAATACATTGAGCTCTTTTTGTAGATGACTTTTAATATT
This sequence comes from Acanthosepion pharaonis, assembly GCA_903632075.3. NCBI lineage: Eukaryota > Metazoa > Mollusca > Cephalopoda > Sepiida > Sepiidae > Acanthosepion > Acanthosepion pharaonis. The sequence goes on from CAHIKZ030000428.1 coordinate 1,415,621, forward strand.
TTATATTAGTAGGACCCACTTGGACTATATACCAACGGATTTGTTACCTTTTTACACACACACACACACACACACACACACACACACACACACACACACACACACACACATATATATATATATATATATATATATAAAAAGTTTCAAATTGAAAATTATAATGTTTTATTTTATGAAAGTATTTATTTATTTATATATATGGTTGATATTTCAAATTGTCCTCAATTTTTCATCAGAAAAAAAAAAAAATATATATATATATATTTAAGTATAGGTCTCACCATCGAGTGTAGGTTCCATAAATCTTAGAGTGTATGATTTTAGACCTATCTCCTGGAGACAACATCCAACTACATCACAGCTCGATGGATCCATGCCTGATATTTCTACAATCTTACGCGAACACAGAATGCGCTTTGCCTGACATTCATGTCGAAGAAAACGAGAACTTGCAAGTGATCTACTTACTTTGGACACCTAGCAAGGGCCCAAGACGAATTGGTCGTACAGCAATCGCCTAAAATTACCAGCTATGTTATTACACAGAATACCAACCTAATGAGCTCAAGATCTTGATGCAGGAACGTGATGGTGGGTCTGATAGATTCAAGAATGTATGAATTGACTCTCAAGAGTAATATATATATATATATATATATATATATATATGTGTGTGTGTGTGTGTGTGTGTGTGTGTATGTGTGTGTGTGTGTTTAGTGTTATAAAGATGTTTTATTTTCCGAACACAGCACATTGTTGCCGTGTTCGTAGTTAATATTAAGTGTTGGCTTTTTTATTATTAGTAAGACTTGCATTATTTTTAACCTTTTTTTTTTACATGTGGATAAGGTTATTATATATATATTATATTATATTATATCTTTAAGGTTATTATATGTATATTATATTATATCTTTAAATGGGTTCTAATAGAGCTGATATATATATATATTTATCTTACTTATTATAAAACGCAGGTTGTGTGTGTGTGTGTGTGTCTGTAACTTTTATATGTTGGATCGAATTTCCTACATTTTTTAGCCGATTTCAACAAAACTTCACAGGACTACATAAAATTACCTTGTGGTGGTTCTAACGCTACCGAAAATGGGAAAAACACAGTTTTTTTTTAAGAAAATCAATTTGAAAACACGATTAAGACACATCGTGAGAATGAAAGGGGGACAACTCACCCACGAAAATGTAAACAAAAGAGCATAGCATGATGAAAAAGACGCCGAACTTGACGAAAACAAAAATTTTATCGTCTAATGTTCATATTATTATTAAAGAGGAAAGATCAAAGTATTTTGGGGGTATTTTTTACATTTTTTAATCTTTCCTAGCACGTCTGAAATTTTCGTTAAAATATTGTTTTTTTTAACAAAAAAGGACAGATAATCATTTTCAATCATTTTTTTCGATTTGATAAAAAAGATTAAAATCTTACTTTGATATTCTTTTAAAAATCAATTATCATTTTTCAAAACTGATTTTAATAAAACGGATATCATACTGTTTATTTAAAATATTTTGAACCAAGCTTAACTTAGCTTCTGCGCCGAAAAATGTAATTTGAAAATAAAACAAAGCAGGTCATAACCTTTCGCGTCGCTTGACGATTGACGAAAGGCATATTCATGACGTTTAGATAACTTACGGAGGGTAATTCTTTCTACGGATGGAAGGAAGTGAAATTATTTAAGTGAACAAATTATTTACCTCGTTACTTTTTAAGGAAAACTTTCAGCGCTCTAATTTTTTTTTTTTTGTACTTAGCTTTCATTTTTACGTTTACGATGCTTTATGGAAAATATAAAGAAATTAAAAATAAGACTGTTAATAGTGAGATTAAATTTCATAAGAAAAAGGTATCTAATTAATTTAGGTACCTTTCTTATGAAATTTTATCAGAAGTGTGCATAAAATACTATAATTTTATGTACATTTATTACATTTTACTGTGTTATTTGTATTTCCATTTATTTTATTATTAATTTTGATATTTCATTTATGGAAAAATGTCATAACTGAGATTAATATAAAAATAAGATCATATAAATTAAAGTTTAGCAGTAGTTAAATTTCATAAGATGATACTGTTACTTGTAGGTACCCTTCTCAGTTGAAATTGAAAACTCAAATTAACTTCTCCATACGTGTTTCGCAAAAGTAAAGGGCTTAACAGCGGAGAACAATGCTGAACTCAAATAATGCAACTAAATTGTATTCTGGTTGATCTTCCGTACTTGATAATTACTGTCCGACTATAAACACAAAAATTACATTTCTTAATTACCATGGCTAATCTGATTGGTCCAAATTATACAATTTTCAAAGCGCTAGACAATGACAATCTCACACGTACATTTTGAAAGGTTGATGTTGCATTTAACTAATGTTAAAATATTTTTTAAAATTCAATTTAAACATTTTTTAAAAATCTTTTTAAAATTAAAGAAATAAGAAATAATTGTATTAAAAATTCAATTTTCATTGAAAAATTTTTGCTTCCAGAAAATATTGTCCATATTCATAAAAACAAATTAAAACAAATAAAAGCATTTGAAACTAAATAATATATTTGTTTTATTGAGTTTTGTATGTTACAATTCACATCTGATTTTCAGGTACGTTGGCCAAAAAAAAAAAAAAAAAAAAAAAAATTAAACATGATTTGCATTCTTCAAAGCCTTGTGCTTTTAACTATTGTAATCCCTAAAACCGATGGTCTTGAATTTCTAGAGTTTTTCATAAAATTAGTTATGGGGGTGTTAATAACTATAAACAAAATATTTCTGCCATGACTTTAATAAAAAAAAAACATATTTATAATAATTTCGATCATCTGTGAATAGTTTCTGAAAGTTTCATTAACATCTGACAATTATTTTTATTTTGCAAGATTTTCCAAATTAATGTGTGTAAATACAAAAAAAACGCGTTAAAAATTATCTATGTTATTTACTACCCCTTGTTGCGACAAAGAGAAACAAGGTTTTTTAAATCAAAATTTAGAATATTCAAAAAGATGGAAAATTTTTTAAAATAATTAAAAAAAATTTAGTCTATCCTCTTCATAAAAAACATAAGCATTTTGACGATAAAATTTTGTTTTCATAAACTTCAGCGTCTTTTCATCAGACTATGCTCTATGTTTTAGCGATTCCGTGGAGTGACTTAGGTTAAAAAACCCAGGTTGTGTGTGTGTGTGTGTGTGTGTGTGTGTGTGTGTGTGTGTGTGTGTGTGTGTTCCTTTATATATGGGATCGGATTTCTTACATCTTTCAGCCGAAAAAACAAACATCCACTTTTTTTTTTTTTTGGCAGGTAGTATTTCTTATTGTCTTGCACACTTTTTTCTTTATTTACATTCAGAATGCTTTAAAAATTCCATTTACAAGTCAATTGTTTATAATAAAATTCTATTCACCAATCAATAGACTCATAACGATTGTAAACAATGTTTTTGTTTGAGTTTGGCTTTGACCAATTCGTAAAAAAAAACAAAAAAAAACCTAATTAAGACATGCGTGTCCGTCAACCTTAAACAATAATCTTTGTCAATTTTATTTTTCAGTCTTTATGATGGTCGATACTTGATCTATCTCTTACTGTTACATCCCCGGGCAATGCCGGGCTCTACTGCTAGTATATTTATATAAGTATAGCATTGGTGCATACAGAATAAATTCCAATAACGAAAAATATTATTCTAAAAAGAGTGCTCAATACAGAGGAAATATAATTGATGGTGTTGAATGTAGAATAAAGAGTTTTAAAACGTTCAAATCGGCCAAATATATGAATATTTGGACAAATTCAATGTTTTCAAATGTAGTTAGGACCTAAGATCTTAACACGTAAAAAATTAACATTTGAGAATATTTCTTCATAATAGTTTTGCAATGTATTGACATTGGTGATTCATTGTATACAATTTCCTGGTAGAAATAGATTTAGAAAAAATAATTGAAAGTCATTTAGTAGCTTTATGTTACTTTTTTACAGACTTACTTAGCGTGACACGTGCGGAATTAGATTAAACGCAGATTGAAGGATAATCATTAGAAGCCTTTTTATATTTTCATTCTCGATATAATCCACATCTGTCGCGTATCAATGTTTACAGTCGTCGAATGCATGAAATATCAGCAACTCTTTCGAGTTAAATCTATTTTTAAGAAAAACCTGCTTCCCGATCATAGCAAACTCATTCTAAGCAAAAGCATATACTATTTTCATTTCTGCTTCGATTAGCATAAAACTATCTGACGTGGTAAATGCACGAATCCCGGCGAAATTAATTTGACAGTTTTAAATTTCTGTCTATATTTCTGAAATGAGGTTATGTAATTATTTACACTATTTACACTGTTCGGACTGTTCTCCTTATCTTCGTTGCCATATTCACAACATTTCGGTCTTTGTACACTCCAGCTTTCTTCAGGTGATTGGAATTTCGAATCACACCCATTATTTCATTCACCGATGTAGATTGTTCTAGTTCCACATGCCATACCTCCTGTGGGTGTCTCAGTATCAGTTACCTCCCTTTAATACAAGAATCCAACTTTTTGTTCATCTCTGCTGTTGCCAGGTATTGAACTCTTTGGGTCAAGTCACAGGATTCAATCAAGGCTTTTCTCTTGAGTCCTTGATACCAATCACCTGAACAAGGCCAGAGCGTACGACTGAAGCGTCGTGAATATAGCGACGAAGATGAGGACAGCAGTCCACACAATGTAAATAGTGTAAATAGTTTGAAATTTGTTGGCTTATTGAGTAAGAGTTGTAAGGACAGGCTCAACCTGTTTCATGATACTAAACCTTGTTCTCCCAAGAGATCTTGACTGATGAAATCGTATTTGATTAGATTTGCGATGCACCTGAAAGATGCCTTAGAACAGCGGTCCCCAATCATCCGGGCCGCGGTTTATTTGTTACCGCACAGAATGAATAAAAATATTTTTTCCAGTTTATAGCACGTCTTGTTATGCGCTTCACCGACCTTCGCTGCTACTAAACCCGATCCACGGAAAAATTGGCTTGCAGGTCCGTGGCGCAAAATGGTTGGGGCCGCTTAGAGGAGATAGCGGAAGAATGTTAGTATGAAACTATCGATTTCAGGTGCTGGAGAATTTTTTAGTCCGAGGACCTTTTTTCAACCAAAGACGACTCAAAATTCTCCCCCCTCTCTCTCTGTCTTTCCCCTCTCCCTCTTCCCCTCTTAGTCTCTCCCTTCCTCTCTCTCCACTTCTCTTTTACCTCTCTCCTCCCTCTCTCTGTGTCTTACCTCCTATCCTCTCTCTTCTGTCTTTCCCCGCTCCCTCTCTCTCTTCTCCCCATCCCTCTTCCCCTCTCTCTTCCGCTCTCTCAATTTCTCTTTTCTATCTCTCCTCCATCTCTCTCCATTTGTTTTTCCTCCTCTCCGTCTCTCTTCCCCTCTCCCTCTTACCCTCTCTCTTTCTCTCTGGCTTCTCTCCCCATTTGTGTTTTCTCTCTCTCCCCTCCATCTCTCTCCTTATGTCTTTCTCCTTCTTCCTTTCTCTCTTCTTCTATCTCTTCTTCCCTCTCCATTTCTCTTCTCTCTCTCCTCCCTCCCTCTCTCCCTCTTTCTTTCAGGAAATTTATCATCATCACTCTCAAGAAAAACCCTCTTTTCTAATGCTCTAAGTAATTTTGCTCCTTTTGTGTTTGTGAAGAAAAAACTTTGAAAATTTATATAAGTTAAGTTTTATTAAAATAAACAAATTAAGCAGATTCCAATCATAGCAGATGCATTATTAAACCACATTCTATTAATTAATCTTTTTCGGGCAGAAAGTTTTTATTGAAAATTATTTATAAGTTTCAGTATCCCTTTTGAGTGGATGCCACTTTCAAATAAAATTTAATTAACTTATAATTTACGAAGATAAAAATGACAAAGCATTTAAAATAAATATCAATTTATTAATTTAAAAGAAATCAACTTTTAAGCATTTACTGTTATATTTTATACTCTTCAAGTAACACTCTAGAAGAGAGACGAGCATTTTTGTTAAAACATTCACGCACATTTTGTGTCAAAAACTACGTCCGCGCACCAGGTATAAGAGAAGCATATCACGTAGGCAGTTCGAGTTCGCGTGATAGTGCATGTAGCAGTTAATGTAAGAGTCAAAGTGTTACGAGCAGTTAGTAAAAACTCTTCCTGTAACTATTCTCTTGTCCGGTTCACACTCCTTTCTGGTCTTTTGAACAGGAGTAGAAGTTTATCCCTTGTTCTTTGTTTAGGATTTCTTTTCCGGTTTCTTCTAAGGGATTTTACTATCTTTTACTCCTAGTGTCTTAGTGGCGTTATTGCTTTGCTTGGGGTGAATTGATTAAAAAAATTACTGTTGTAAGAAACTGTTTACATAAGAAGAAACTAAACAAAAATGTCACAAATTTTGAAAAATGCCACAATAATTTCTTGCAATATAAAAGATTTTTATTGACTCATTATCTGTTTTCTTCTTTTCTCTTTCTTTGTGGACTGCTTGTATATTTTCGTTCACTCAAACTTCCAAAATTCATTTTTCTCTCTGTTCTGGCATTTATTAAATCAAGCTTAAGTAAGGTTTATGGCCATATCATGAAGTTAAGCAACGTCGACCCTGGTTAGTATGGGCGACCGCTTGGGAATCCCGGGTGTTGCAAGCTTGGATGTAATGGATAATGTTTCCGAATTGTTAATCGTAGAGCCAAGTTCCAAATCCAGTTGGGTTCGTTATATTCATTTACGTGTAAATACCCTTGGGAAAGGCATGAATCCACGTCATCTTCTCCTAGTGTTAATTAGTAAAACTTCTAAAATGAAAAAAAAATTCTTACAATCTAAAAATATTGCCTGGCTTTAAATAAGCTGCAAAGTGTTGATAAACAATGGAGAATGAGTGAATAAATCAAATACTGATTAGAAACAGAAGCATATCTTTTAGATTTATTTACATTTTCTGGACTATAACTGGATTCTGCATGTGTCATTTCATATGCGCCGCAGAGGAAGGTCATGAAATCAAATGTGTGGGTCATTCCCGGCAAGTTCAGCTAGACCAGAAGAAAGAACTTATATCCTTGATATGAAGGATATATATATATATATATATATATATATATATATATATGAAGAAATATAGTTTTAAGGTGTGCTATATTTATGGGATAAAGTGCTCAATAGCAGAGATAGAGCGTATATATACATAAATATAAAAGAGAACATTTAAGTCAACACTCAAAGGCGACAGGCTGTTTCATGCTAGACGCAATTGCCAGGCGGCCTAACAATTGCGTTTAGCATGAAACAGCCTGTCGCTTCTGAGCGTTGAATTCAATGGTCACTTATATATATATATATATATATATATATATATATATATATATATGTGTGTGTGTGTGTGTGTGAAAATATATAGAAAGTAGGAAAGAACTCGTTAGGTAAATACTCCAAAGTTCTTTAGTATTTTGTTATTGTTTTTAAAAAAATAGTGTTCGATACAAAAGTAGAGCCTAAATATAGTTCTTATCTAGCGATGGAATCATATTATAATATTATAAAAATAAATATATATATATATATATATATATATATATATATATATATATGTGTGTGTGTGTGTATATATATATATATATATGTGTGTGTGTGTGTGTGTGTATATATATATATATATATATATATATGTGTGTGTGTGTGTATATATATATATATATATATATATATATATATATATATATATATATATATATAAGTATATATTATTAAATATGGCAGATAATCAATGTGTATTATTTTTGATCATGAGCCGTTGCTTTAATTTCGGGTAAAAACAAAAACAAAAATTGTCCAACATTTGGATATTTTTTAATAAAATTTTTGTCTTTATTTTCACCAGAAATTAAAGAAACATTAGAACGGTTCATATCATATATAATATAATTGCTACCCCAATACACTAAATACAAGACATATATATATATATATATATATATATATGTGTGTGTGTGTGTGTGTGTATATAATAGTTTGCCACTAGTATTCTAGGATACCTGTCTACTAGGGCGGCTAACCAATCCCTATTGCAGACGCTCGCTCAACACCCACAGAGCCCACCTGTGACCTATACTGCAACTATGCTGAGCAGCCTTTAGTTACAGTTTCTGGGAGAGAGCGTGTTATCTAGCGTGATCGACAATCTGAACAAGGCCAGCACACTCAAGACCTCGGCCACGATGACTTGTGGCATTAGTGCTAGCACAGCTATCGACGGCTCTCAAGAGTTCTGTCTACCCAATTTCACTTACAAGACTTGGGTCAACCCGTGGTATAATTTTTAGTCACTTTCCAAATCGACCTCAATGCATTCCGATAGCATCAGCAAGTCTCCTTCCTGACAAATCGACCAAGGTATTCGAGCTTCCAGCACCGATACCAAGCAGTACAGTATGCCGTTTCCAGATTTCTGCCAGAGTGAATAGCATCATGGTGCTTCTTTTCTCACAGAGGTTTCCCAGCTGACATTACAATACTGTGCAGTCAGCAAAATCAAAAAAAAAAAAAAAAAAAGTGCATTAACTGTGTCGTCTGCCAAGCCGCACACGAAGTAACGGCTAACCGTTTTTTTTTTTTTGACAAGACATCTTTGGCTGTGATAACAGAACTATGTTATCAGAAATTTGCGCCAAAGTATGACTAGAACAATGGAGCTGTTTTTTCGAGAGGACGATGTTTTGCTGACCAACCATTCTGATAATTAGCGAAAATCTGACTGACGAAGCCCAGATGAGAACAAGGGTTATGACACCACTAGTCGCATTGTTCTGTTGCCGGCCAGAGAAAATGAGAGCTACGATTAAGGAAGAAAAGGAAAAGAAAAAGATAATTTTTTTTTGAGCAAGATATATATTTTTTTCCTGAAACAAAGCCCGCTGGACCGCACACGCCCGGCTGGAAATCAATGGCCGAGTGGTGATCACATGACGCAAGGAGGAAAGCTGTCACCGCCCACCTAGAGGATGGGTATGAGAGGTTGCTACAAAGAAGTGGGGAGGACAGTTGACGCCCCTCTGAAGTATGGTGAGAAGGTGGGAGTAAGAGAAGACTCCCCAAAATGGAAAGAAGTGGAAAATTCCTAACCAAAAATAAAAGAAGTGGATTGGTATTTAGAATTATCGAGGAACCCCCGGCGCTGACAAACCCACCCCGGTTTTGGTCGGCGTCCATATAAGCAAAGTCGCAGCGAGCGAAAATCAGACAGTTCAGAGAGTTCCAGAGTTGAGTTCAGTAAAGCTGAGTTGGGGTTATAAAGACAGGCAAACAATTGAGCTGTGAGCTCTGAGACAGCCTCGCAGCTGACTAAGATTCGCGCAACTTCCGAACTCATCTTCAATCCAAGAACAATTATTTTGAAGAGCGACTTAGATCCAGACCACCAAAATAAGTTTTTTTCGACTTTCGCCTGAAGACACACCAAAAACCAATTTCTTGAAGAACAGACAACTTAAAGTGTTAAAACTCGCCTAAAAAAAAACAACGTGTCACAATCCATAGAACGGGTCGGGAGATAGACGCAGTCCTATGTATCCAGCAACTAGACATAAAGTTTTGTTATCCTTTTTTTTGATACCTTGAACTTTTGAGTTATCATTTTATTTTCTTTTATGCATATTTGTGCGGTGTCACCCTCGTTGAACTCGATTTGCATTACGGCCCCAACTACTGATTGATTTCGTCTGCCTAAGATCAATTCACAGCGTGGGTGGGCAGACAGGAGATCAGCGCAGTTACTTTGGTAACCAGACGTTGGAAGTGAGTTGGGAACAGCGAGGCTGATATTCCCATCCGAATCACCAAAAGGTTAGAACGTCACATTTGGGTGCCGCGACCGATACCAAGCCAGTTGGTCGTCACAGGACAAGACAACACGACTGACGCAAACAGGCGGACGTCACGTTTGGAGCGGCGACACCCGAACGGAGCAGCGAGGAGCGAGCGAAGGCTGTGTTTAGGGACGTCACACATAAAGAAAAAATTAATTATTTTTAATAATATGTGGAAAACTCCACTCTTTGCCTGATGATGGTCGCTAGACCAGAAACCCGTGTAGCAAAACTATGGAAAAATAAAGCATAATATTTTTTTTTAAAAATCCACATTACAAACAAAAACGTTTGCGGTTTCTCTCTTCTTTTTAATATACACACTTTTCTGTCGTTCGAACTACTATAACCTCTTCATCTTATATATATATATATATATATATATATATATATATATATATATATATATATATATATATATATATATATATATATATATATATATATATATATATGTGTGTGTGTGTGTGTGTGTGTGTGTGTATATGCGTCTGTATTTGAAAAAATATAGGTTTAAGATATGTTTCATGCTTGACATGATGGCCTGGAGAATGCGTTTAAGCATGAAACAGACCTTTTGCCGTTTAGTGTTGACCTCAGGGCCCAATTTTGCATTAATATTTATACAGAGAGCCCGAAGAGTAGCTATAGAGTATGTATTAAACCATTATTGATAAATTTGTATAATCAATCCATTTTCTGCACACGTTTTGAGTTTTAATATATACCCACTTTGTATCAACTGCATATATATATATATATATATATATATATATATATATATGGTTGGATAGATGTGATTTTGTGACCCTGGGTTTCACGCTTTAGCTCTATCTCTGATATTGAGCGCTTTCTAATAAGTACCGCGCATATAATATATAAATAATTATACATATATATATTTATTTATATTTATATACACTTTTCACACACACACACACACATATATATATATATATATATATATATATATATATAGATAGATTATTTTCAGATAGAGTGTATCTATGAAAGAACAAAATGAATAAAAGCTTTGATAAACCAATAACAACATAGCTTTTGTGTATAAACCAGTGCAACAAAATAAATCCATACGTTTGCCTTGATAAATTCCACTAGAGGACGAAACGCGTCGGCTAATAATAGTTCATCCCTTTGTCTACATATATATATATATATATATATATATATATATATAAAGAAATATAGTCTTAAGATGTGCTATATTTATGGGATAAAGTGCTCAATATCAGAGATAGAGCGTGTGTAAATATAAAAGTGAACATAGAAGTTAACACTTGGCGACAGTCTGTTTCTATGCTATATATATATATATATATATATATATATATATATATATATATATATAGTGCATTTAAGCAGCAATCCTTCATTTATACATGTTTAATTAAAGACGACCGTCAAGGTACTGAGATTAAGCTTTTACATTTAATGTTTTCTTGTGTACCGACAAGCGTTTTCTTTTCTGTACAGAAAGTGTGTAGAAACTGTCCAGATGTTATGTAATTCCGACGCTTTCGCCTATACTTTTGGCCATTATCAAGGATGAGTTATAGGAATGTTTCATTTTTCCATCACGGTCAGAACATTGTGGCCGTGTTCGTGGTTGATGTTATTGAGTGTTGGGTTTTTCTTTTTTTTCTTATTAAGGCTTTCATTATTTCTAATCATTTTTACATGTGGATAAGGTTATTATGTTTTTATTTTCTACTAGTATGTTTCTGATGGAATCTGTTAAGTTTGTGTGTGTCTTTAAATGGGTTCTAATAGAGCTGTGACCGGATAGGTGTAACGTAAAGTGTCTGGATAGGCATGTAGTTGTGTGAACGATGTAATTATTTATGAGTCCGGTTCAATCACTTCCTTAAGGTGCATTTGAACTCAAATAATTTTGAGGGTAAGGTTAGCTCTTTAAACTTTTTATAATAGATAATTTGATGTTTTTATTCGTGTCCGTTAGGGTAGGGTATTTCTTTATAATATTTCTAAGCGAAGATTTAACTTGTTTGTAGTTAATGGGCATTTGGTTTTTGTACAAAACATTTATGTTATTTTTAACTGTGTGTTCACTATCATTATTATTTACTATGGGGAGGAATAGTCTAATTTGGTGGTCGATATGGTAGTTAGAGAAACCATTGATAACTAGTTAACCTTGTCTGTCGTCTTTAATGAAACAGTTTATCCCGCTAGATCATTTACAACTGAATAGTGAGTTCGATCCTCACTGGGTGCCCGATAATTTTTGACCTTATGCCACATCTAACCTACGCTTAGAAAATCATTTATATTGCTTCTACGTGCTGCAATGGTTAACAAGTTTATCCCGCCAGATGATTTACGACTGAATAGGGTGTTCGATCCTCACTAGGTGTCCAATGCATTCGGCATAGTACTGCATCTAAGCTACGCTTATAAAAATCATTTAGGACACTTCGATGTGGTGCAATGGTTAGCAAGCTAGTCTCTCTGGATCAGTATGACTGAATAGTGAGATCGACTCTCACTAGGTGCCCAATACATTCGTCCTTGTACCACATCTACCTTACGATTAGAAAATAATTTAGGGTACTTCACTAGGTGCCCTATATATTCGGCTTTGTACCACATCTACTTTACGATTAGAAAATAATTTAGGGTACTTCACTAAGTGCCTCATATATTCGGCCGTGTACCACATCTACCTTACGATGAGAAAATAATTTAGGATACTTCACTAGGTACCCCATATATTCGGCCGTGTACCACATCCACCTTACGATTAGAAAATAATTTAGGGTGCTTCACTAGGGGCCCCATACATTCGCTTTTGTACCACATCTACCTTACGATTAGAAAATAATTTAGGGTACTTCACTAGGTGCCCCATACATTCGCCCTTGTACTACATCTACCTTACGATTAGAAAATAATTTAGGATACTTCACTAGGCGCCCCATATATTCGGCCTTGTACCACATCTACCTTACGATTAGAAAATAATTTAGGGTACTTCACTAGGGGCCCCATACATTCGCCCTTGTACCACATCTACCTTACGATTAGAAAATAATTTAGAGTACTTCACTAGGTGCCCCATACATTCGGCCTTGTACCACATCTACTTTACGATTAGAAAATAATTTAGGGTACTTCACTAGGTGCCCCATATATTCCCTTGTACCACATCTACCTTACGATTAGAAAGTAATTTAAGATACTTCACTATGTGCCCCATATATTCGGCCTTGTACCACATCTACCTTACGATTAGAAAATAATTTAGGGTACTTCATTAGTTGCCCTATTTATTCGGCCTTATACCACATCGACCTTACGATTAGAAAATAATTTAGGGTACTTCACTAGGTGCCCCATATGTACGGCCTTGTACCACATCTACCTTACGATTAGAAAATGATTTAGGGTACTTCACTAGGTGACCCATACATTCGCTTTTCTACCACATCTACCTTACGATTAGAAAATGATTTGGGGTACTTCACTAGGTGCACATACATTCGCTTTTGTACCACATCTACATTACGATTAGAACATAATTTAGGGTACTTCACTAGGTGCCCCATATATACGGCCTTGTACCACATCTACCTTACGATTAGAAAATGGTTTAGGGTACTTCACTAGGTGACCCATACATTCGCTTTTGTACCATATCTACGTTACGATTAGAAAATGATTTGGGGTACCTCACTAGGTGCACATATATTCGCTTTTGTACCACATCTACATTACGATTAGAACATAATTTAGGGTACTTCACTAGGTGCCCCATATATTTGGCCTTGTACCACATCTACCTTACGATTAGAAAAATAATTTAGGGTATTTCACTAGGGGCCCCATACATTCGCCCTTGTACCACATCTACCTTACGATTAGAAAATAATTTAGCGTACTTCACTAGGTGCCCCAAACATTCGCCCTTGTACCACATCTACCTTACGATTAGAAAATAATTTAGGGTACTTCATTAGGTGCCCCATACATTCGCCCTTGTAACACATCTACCTTACGATTAGAAAATAATTTAGGATACTTCACTAGGTGCCCCATATATTCGGCCTTGTACCACAACTCCCTTACGATTAGAAAATAATTTAGAGTACTTCACTAGTTGCCCCATATATGCGGCCTTGTACCGCATCTACCTTAGGATTAGAATATAATTTAGGGCACTTCACTAGGTGCCCCATACATTCGCTTTTGTACCACATCTACCTTACAATTAGAAAATAATCTAGGGTACTTCACTAGGTGCCCCATATACTTTTTGTACCACATCTACCTTACGATTAGAAAATAATTTAGAGTACTCCAATAGGTGCCCCATACATTCGCTTTTGTACCACATCTGCCTTACGATTAGAAAATAATTTAGGGTACTTCACTAGGTGCCCTATATATTCGGCTTTGTACCACATCTACCTTACGATTAGAAAATAATTTAGGGTACTTCACTAAGTGCCTCATATATTCGGCCGTGTACCACATCCACCTTACGATTAGAAAATAATTTAGGGTACTTCACTAGGGGCCCCATACATTCGCTTTTGTACCACATCTACCTTACGATTAGAAAATAATTTAGGATACTTCACTAGGTGCCCCATATATTCGGCCTTGTACCACATCTACCTTGCGATTAGAAAATAATTTAGGGTACTTCACTAAGGGCCCCATACATTCCCTTGTACCACATCTACCTTACGATTAGAAAATAATTTAGACTACTTCACTAGGTGCCCCATACATTCGGCCTTGTACCACATCTACCTTACGATTAGAAAATAATTTAGGGTACTTCACTAAGTGCCTCATATATTCGGCCGTGTACCACATCCACCTTACGATTAGAAAATAATTTAGGGTACTTCACTAGGGGCCCCATACATTCGCTTTTGTACCACATCTACCTTACGATTAGAAAATAATTTAGGATACTTCACTAGGTGCCCCATATATTCGGCCTTGTACCACATCTACCTTGCGATTAGAAAATAATTTAGGGTACTTCACTAGGGGCCCCATACATTCGCCCTTGTACCACATCTACCTTACGATTAGAAAATAATTTAGACTACTTCACTAGGTGCCCCATACATTCGGCCTTGTACCACATCTACCTTACGATTAGAAAATAATTTAGGGTACTTCACTAGGTGCCCCATACATTCGCCTTTGTACCACATCTACTTTACGATTAGAAAATAATTTAGGGTACTTCACTAGGTGCCCCATACATTCGCCTTTGTACCACATCTACCTTACGATTAGAAAATAATTTAGAGTACTTCACTAGGTGACCCATACATTCGCTTTTGTACCACATCTACCTTACGATTAGAAAATGATTTGGGGTACTTCACTAGGTGCACATACATTCGCTTTTGTACCACATCTACATTACGATTAGAACATAATTTAGGGTACTTCACTAGCTGCCCCATATATACGGCCTTGTACCACATCTACCTTACGATTAGAAAAATAATTTAGGGTACTTCACTAGGGGCCCCATACATTCGCCCTTGTACCACATCTACCTTACGATTAGAAAATAATTTAGCGTACTTCACTAGGTGCCCCATACATTCGCCCTTGTAACACATCTACCTTACGATTAGAAAATAATTTAGGGTACTTCATTAGGTGCCCCATACATTCGCCCTTGTAACACATCTACCTTACGATTAGAAAATAATTTAGGATACTTCACTAGGTGCCCGATATATTCGGCCTTGTACCACAACTACCTTACGATTAGAAAATAATTTAGAGTACTTCACTAGTTGCCCCATATATGCGGCCTTGTACCGCATCTACCTTAGGATTAGAATATAATTTATGGCACTTCACTAGGTGCCCCATAAATTCGCTTTTGTACCACATCTACCTTACAATTAGAAAATAATCTAGGGTACTTCACTAGGTGCCCCATATACCCTTGTACCACATCTACCTTACGATTAGAAAATAATTTAGAGTACTCCAATAGGTGCCCCATACATTCGCTTTTGTACCACATCTACCTTACGATTAGAAAATAATTTAGAGTACTTCACTAGTTGCCCCATACATGTGGCCTTGTACCGCATCTACCTTAGGATTAGAATATAATTTAGCGTACTTCACTAGGTGCCCCATACATTCGCTTTTGTACCACATCTACGCTACGATTAGAAAATGATTTAGGGTACTTCACTAGGTGCTCCATACATTCGCCCTTGTACCACATCTACCTTACAATTAGAAAATAATTTTGTGTACATCACTAGGTGCCCCATATATTCGATCTTGTACCACATCTACCTTACGATTAGAAAATAATTTAGGGCACTTCGACGTGATGCAAAAGTTAAGCAAGCTACGCTTAGAAAATCACCATAGCTCAGAAATTGCGTTAATAAAGCATAATTCTTATATATTTTTGTCTCTATAAATTCCTTATAAATTTATTCCACGCTGTATTATTGACTCCCTAGCAGTTGTCCTATTCTAAACTGAAGTTCAAATACTATAAGATTATTATTCTCTTTTCAGTCAGTTTTGGCGCCATATATAATCGTATATACTTAAATACTTTTACCCGGCTATTTTTAATTACAACTTTCTTTCATGAAAAGCAAACCAAAAAGCACACCACCAAGTGATACTATTTTGATAATATCGTATAATATTTTCATTTGATTTCGCTTCTGTCGTGTAAAGGAATCGTTTTCTACTTGATCTGCACCCTGCCTCGACAAAAGCCACTACAAGCAGGCCGTGCAGGCACGCCAATACGGGTAGCGGCAGGTGGCCGACGCCGGTACTAGTGCAAGGTGCGGTCGAGGAGACATGTAACCTTATCCACAGGACGGACGGCCCGCAAAGCGAACGGTCGGTGGCCACAAGCAACAATAACGAAGGTACATTGCTCACATATTTTTCTTGCTAAAGACAAGTATCGATTTAGTTGCATTTCAACGGATATCAGTGAATTCTCGGAGAGGGATGACAAGAGAAAAAAAGGAAAAAAGAAAAGTGAAATAGAGAGAGAGAGAAAGAGAAATAGAAAAGGAAGTGAAGAAGGAAAATGTTAGAGAAATGAGGAATAGAGGAATAAAGAAAGGTAGAAAAAAGAAAGTGTGAAACAGAGCATGAGAGGAGAGGAAACAAAGGGAGAGGAGGCGAAATAGAAAAGGAAAAAAACGAAGTAAAGAAGAAGATGAAAGAAATAAGAAGAATGAAAGAGAGAAGAGAGAGAGAGAGAGAGAGAGATAGAGTGAGAAGAGAGGAGGAGCAAGGAAAAAGAAA
This sequence comes from Acanthosepion pharaonis, assembly GCA_903632075.3. Classification (NCBI taxonomy): domain Eukaryota; kingdom Metazoa; phylum Mollusca; class Cephalopoda; order Sepiida; family Sepiidae; genus Acanthosepion; species Acanthosepion pharaonis. The sequence goes on from CAHIKZ030000428.1 coordinate 1,432,844, forward strand.
ACACTAAAGGAAAATAAATGTATGAAAGTGAGACGTGTGCAGAATTGGAAAAAAAGAGAAAGCGAAGGAACAGAAAGAAAGAAAGAAAGAAAGAAAGAAAGAAAGAAAGAAAGAAAGAAAGAAAAAAGAAAGAAAGAAAGGCTGGGAGAAAGAAAGAAAGAAAGAAAGAAAGAAAGAAAGAAAACGGAAGAAAGAAAGGATAAAAGGAGGCATGGAAGAAAGAAAAAGAAAGAAAGAAAGAAAGGAAAACTGAAAGAAAAATAGAAAGAAAGAACGTAAGAAAGGAAAGGACAATGAAAAAGACGAGAAGTAAGAAAGGAAGGAAAGACACAATAGAAAGAAAGACTGACGGGAAGCATCGAAGAAAGAAAGAAAGAAAGAAAGAAAGAAAGAAAGAAAGAAAGAAAGGATAAAAAGGCATGAAAGAAAGAAAAAAAAGAAAGAAAGAAAGGATAAAAGAAAGAAAGAATGAAAACTGAAAGAAAAATAGAAAGAAAGAACGTAAGAAAGGAAAGGACAATGAAAAAAAGAAGTAAGAAGAGGAAGGAAAAATGAAAGAAAAAATAGGGAAAGAAAAGAACGAAAAAAGAAAGAAAAAGGAAACAAAGAAAAAAGAAAACGAAGAAAGAAAGGATAAAAGGAATGGAAAAGAAACAAAGAGGTAAAAGAAAGAAAGAAAGAAAGCAAAGAAAGAAAAGAAAAAAAAAGAAAGAAAGAAAGAAAGAAAAGGAAAGGACAATGAAAAAACGAAAACGGAAGAAAAAGGAAAAACAATAAAAGAAAGACTGACGGAAGCATCGAAGAAAAAAAAGAAAGAAAGAAAGAAAGAAAGAAAGAAAGAAAGAAAAAAAAAAAAAAAAAAAGAAAACGGATGGAAGAAAGAAAAAAGGAGAATAAAAAAAAGAAAGAATGAAAAAAAAAAAAAAGAAAACGGAAGAAAGAAAGGATAAAAGGAGGCATGGAAAGAAAAAAAAAAGGTGAAAGAAAGAAAGAAAGAATAGAAAGAAAAAAGATAGAAAAGAAAAAAAATAGAAAGAAAGAACGTAAGAAAGGAAAGGACAATGAAAAAGACGATAAGTAAGAAAGGAAGGAAAGACACAATAGAAAGAAAGACAGACGGGAAGCATCGAAGAAAGAAAGAATATAAAGATAAGAAAGAAATAAAGAAAGAAAGAAGGTAGGAAGGAAAAAAGGAAGCAAGGGGATATACGAGTGAAAATGACGACGAAAACAGGAAGTGGGAACGATAAAATGGAGGACAGGAAATAAATCGGAAGAAAAGATAGAAGAGAAGGGAAAGATAAAAAAAAGGAAAGGTGTAAATAAATGAGTGGAGAGAGAGAAAGACATGTGGAGAGGGCGGAAAATGAAAGGAAAAAAGATTGGGATGAGAATGGACGAAAATAAAATGAATTTGACAGAAGAAATTAAAATATTGAAAAGAAAAAAGAAAAAAAGAAGTGGAAGGAAAATTAGGTAGAAAGAAAAAGAAAGAAAGAAAAAAAAAGAATGAGAAAGAGAAAGAAAAAATGAAGCAAAAAAGAAAGAGAGAAAGAAAAAGAAATAAGAAAGAGAAAGAAAAATCAAACAAGAATGAAAGAAATAAAGCAAGAAAGAAAAGGCGGAATAAATATGAAAAAAAGAGAAACGAAAAAAATAAGGGAAATGGAGAGAAAGAAGATGAGATGAAGAAGGAAAACTGGGAACGAAAATGTTTTTAGCTTTTACTGTTGATAAACATATTGACCATGTAACAGACTTTAGTGTAATAAATGGAAGTTAAAGTATTTATTCTGGCTATCAAGATTGCAGAATAGGCCGAGTGCGTTATCATTTCCTTTTACAATCTTTCATTCTTTAATTTTCCTTTCTTTAAAATTATTTCCTTCCTTCTTTCTTCCTAAATCTCTTCCTTCCTTTCTTTCTTAATCATTTTCTCCTCTATCATACTTCTTCACTGAGGTATAAATTTTGTTTATTTCTTTATGTCCGTTAACGAACCTCACCTGTCCAGTACTATCTATAAACCTTCTATTTCTCCAACTCAGTTTTTTCTTGGTATCATATTACGAGGTGTTGAAGCAATATTTTTTTCCACAAAATAATTCCTGAAAATTTCCCCAATGGATGAAAGTTTTTTTTTAATTTTATTTTACAAAATTTTATATTTATTTTTATTTTTATTTTTTTTTCTCAAAAGTCAAATAGGTGACGGGGTCGTTCTTGAGGCCAGAACATCCTTGACGCCAGGATGTAGTCTCTGTGTCGAAGTAATCGATAGGCCGGGATATCTGAGTTGGTCAGGCGTTTAAAGAAATGAATAATTTGGTGGTCAGTTCGTCACCGCTCCATTGGTCAGGAACTACACACAAACTGAATGGACAACACGGCGTTTTGAAAACTGCATATTTTATATTGTTGGATGTATGCCCATCATAGTTTTCAATATTAATCGCAACATATGTTTGGTATTTGAAGTAAGCATTCTAAATTCGAATATTTAAAGACTCATTTTGAAAATTCAATTTAAACAAAGCATTAAAAGGTTACTTGTTAATAATACAGATTTTTTTCTTAAGGCTTAAGCTGATGAGCGAGTATCTAATTAAGTTTATTTTAACGTTTCACTCACCTTGCACAAAAAGTTAAAGTTGGTGTGAATTCTGAAGAATGGTGACCTCACGATAAATAACTTGAAAATACAATAATATAAAATTCTTTGTTAACTCGAGATTAATAGTATACGCTTGCACCAGTTGAGTAACTGAAGCCTATCGCTAGACATTACTAATATCTTCAGCCATGTGACTGTCTTCAAAATATTCTTAATATATCTTTTTTAATTTTCGTGAATAATGTTTCTTAACTTAAAAATATATTCTAAAATATGAGTGAAGGCGATACAGACAGGAGATGAAAAATATTTTACAGAATAAAACTGATTTCTAAAAATTATTTTTTTTGCTTTTTTTAATCTGAAATTTTTATTACTTCGATGCTTATTTTTAGTAGATACTCATGTTTAAAATAGACTCCCACTTTTTAAAATTTATTTTAAACAGTCTATTACGTCTATCGGACCTCGTACTAAAGAAAACCCCCACCACCTACGTGATCGTTGTTTACCCTTTTGCAATTCCTAAACGTTGTGTTTCGATAAATATTAGGTTGGTGCAAAAATAATGACGTAATAATGTCGTTTTTTGACGTATTTTTTAACGTAAAAAACATTATTACGTCATTATTTTGTGCACCAACCTAATAATTTTTACTTTTCTTGAGTTTTTTATCTTTCTTTGGAGTTAACAATCATTTCTTGGACGCATAACAATCATCATATATTTATATATTATAAATATATATCAATTATATATATATATATATATATATATTTAATGAACAACAGACACTTCAAGGTACCATGACAATAATTTATTTCACCAAAATCCTTTTTAAGGGATTTTGGATCATCAGGTAACACTTCCAACAATGAAATGAGAGGAAAAATATGATTAGAAATTGATGGGTAGTGTAATTTTATATAATTAAATAGGGAGGGTGAAGGTGGCGGTTAAAGAGACAATACAAAATATAGTGAGGGTTAAATTTACATCTCTCTTAAATAAGCTTTAAATTGGGGTAGGAGGAGTAGGAATAAAGTGTAGTTACCGACACCAGAGTTTGAACGCAGATCACCCGAGAGCAAACACAGGCGATCCCATTTTGAATAAGTAGATCAAGTGATGGTAAATGAAATGTAGATATATGGGAATAAACGTGGCGGCTAAGTGATCATTCTCCACATCATGTGTTCGATTGAGTGCATGGGATGCATGAATGTTTTTTTAAAGTTCAGCATTGATTTTGTCCAGTTAACTGATATTTCTGCCACAGTTAGGGCTGTGGGTGGTTTTATTACTAACACAATATTGTTTAGTTTCTTGAATAGAGTTTTGTACTCATTTGTAAATACACATTGAGGTTGTTGGATTTTTAAATTGTTATTTTATTCCCCTCCAACTACAGACAATGAATTGTATATATGGGGACTAGTTAGGACTTTTGGGAATTTCTGAGGCATTATGGTGGATGAGGTAAAAATGGTAAGTAAGAATGCGTTATTTTGGTGGAATGAATAGTCTTTGTGGCTAGCTAAGTTCAACGTTAAGACAGAAGAAGACTCCTTTTCCTTATTTCCCCTTTTGGCCTTGTGCCACATTTGTACTTTATGTACAATAAATATTATCACTCTTTAGATTATTTTGGAAGTGTGCTGGTCAAACTCTGTGCCTTCGGGCAGAGAGGACCTCCAGAGGAGGATATACCGACGTCACGTCTCAGGAGACAGCTACCCGATTCCGTTTTTACGGGATCAACGGGGAATTTTTCACCGAACCTACGGGTTCGATATCCCACTATAAAATTGGCCTTGTGCCACATCCGACCACCTGGGCATTTAGTGAATATCTCACTATCCGGATTACTTCGGAAGTGTGTTTGTCAAACTCTTTGCCTGAAAGGAACCCCACACGAGGCTATGTCGAAGGGCAGAATTTCGTCTCGGGAGACAGCAACTCGAACCAGTTTTTACGGGGTTTAAGGGATTTTTAGCCGAGCCTACGGCCTCGGACACCCCACAATAAACTGGGCCTTGTGCCTCATCGAACCTCGTGGGGCGGTTAGTGAATATCATCAATATACTGATTTCTTTTCGGATCACTATTCCGTGGCTACCATTCGAGCGAGTATTATCGAGCAAGTGTGATATTCGAAGGCGTCGGTATTGTTCAACGGCGTTACTATAGTTGTATCTGTGATTACAAAGTCTCTACCAACGGGTATTACGAAAGTGACAACCAGTTGACATGACAAAAGTGGCAACGAATATTCGTTGACATCATATATATATATATATATATATATATATATATATATATATATATATATATATAAAAGAATAGTAAGATATGTATTCCGGTGTTCTTATAGATATTTTTATTTTTACAAAATAGTGCTCAATGTAAATTTACAGAGCATTAATATTATAAATTAATTGATTTAAAATATGTTTTTTTTTTTCGCTACACAGTCCTAACCATGTTTCAAAAATGGAAGCTAAAAGCCCCGAATTTAATTTTGTAATTAAATTAAAGACATTAGTTCCATTTCATCCTCAAGCGAACCTTGGAGTAACTTTTAAAATTACTGGGTTTTAAATACACAGCTAAAACAAAATTCATGTTTCCAAGGTTACAGATGAATCTATTTTTCTAGACAGGGGTGTCTGGTTGTTCAATATGTCTATATTTTAATATATTTAATTTTATATATATATATATATATATATATATATATATATATATATATATATATATATATATATATATATAGCCAATTTAGCTCTTGGTGTTGACTTCAATGTTCACTTTTATATTTACATCTGCTCTATCCAGGATATTGAGCACTTTAACTCATAAATATAGCATACCTTAAAACTATATTTTACCATATATATATATACATATATATATATATATATATATATATATATATATATATATATATATATATATATATATAAAAAGAAAGAAGAGAGGTGCCGACTTTCAGGAGATATGAACAGTTTTTGTACTCGCTCACTCCCACCAAACCGAAAAATGTAAGGACGCTGAAAAAAAATAAGTAAAAAGGAGAAAAAAATTCTCTGTCCATCATATTTAACGAAAGATTTCTTTCTATATCTCTGAGATGAGGTATTATGATTATTTGCATTATTTACATTATTCGGACTGTTATCTTCATCTTCATTGTCATATTCCGTTGTACGTTCCGTCCTTCTTTAGGTGATCGCGGTAGATTGTTCTTCCGAAGCTTTCAGTTATTTCCCTTTGACACAACTTTGCAAGTATTTTGGTTCACGATTACGATTACGAGTCCTGTAACTCATTAGAGTCGTAGGGGTACCACATGTACAGCAGCCTCTGTATAAGTGGGTGTGTCTCGGGCAAGATAGCCTGACGTGGTCCTTCTCTCTATAGGTTAATTTGAATTCAATTTTCTTTCTCCTAGACCGGTTGCCACCTAAGGTTATAAAAATCAGTTTGTCCTGATATTTTACCCATAGTTAGGAGGAAAAGAGATGGATTGATACCTTTCACAACGGTATTAGCATGTAAGGGAATGTGACGAACGCGACTGGAATTCGAACTACAGACATATATATATATATATATATATATATTATTATTATTATTATTATTATTAATGTTCACCCAATACAAGACACTCAAGGTAGGGAGTTACTATGTGTTGGCGTTGTATTTAACGTAAGAAAGGGAAAAAACCTGAGGAGGGTCGTTTGTGAATCTTCAGACACACTATGTACACTTGTCTCTATTCGACTCTTCCAAAATGTCTGGCGTGTTCAGTACAACCTTTCACCACCATAAACAAATCATATGTGCCAGTAGTTTGGCTGTTCTCAAAATTGAGTTCCTCTACCCTCATATGTCTAAAAAAGAAGGCAAAGTATATATATTATATATATATATATATATATATATATATATATATATATATATATATATATGCCTATGTGTTTTGTTTGCGCGCCGGCGCAATAATGGATGGGTTGACGACCCTTCTGGAATTTAAGGTGATGTCAAAATAGGTATATAGTCTGATTGATCGCCTGGCTGGTCAGTTGGTCACTCTGTCTCCGTCTTTCATTTCTTGTTTCTCTGATTGATTGGACGGGCGGACGGACGGACAAGCGGGCGGTCAGTTGACTTGTTGGCAAGAGTCCTTGACGCTGTCACCCCTCTCACATTTTATTCCCACTGACCATTTATCGAAGCTTCTAATTTTTACATGTTGTATGGTTCTTCATCGGTACACAAATGATCATTCTTCTTCAACACCACTAAGCAAAGAATCAACATTCTTTGTTACATTGCCTGGGCAGTAATTACGGAGATTGTTGCCTGGACATATTTCATCAAAGATGTTTTACTTCCGCAACTTTTAATTAGCAATGGTGGCAAGTTAATGGATACTGGTGATAAGACTGTCTTCTTAATGAACTGGAATTATTCATTTTCTTAGAATTTGGCCCAGGTAAATCTTTCATTAAGTTTCTTTTCTTCACGTTCAGCACATGAGACTTTCTTAATCTCTACATACGTATATTTGAAGATATACGGGTGATGCACTCGATAGAAACTCGAAATGAGAAACTGGAGAATCGATTTCGAATTTCTTGCATTCACTTATACGCAAATACTCTTGTGGAAGACATACATCCATTTCCACCCCACATCTATGGGTTAAATAGTATTTCTAAATAGAAAAGGAATTGTTATCCTCAAAACATGTGAATATAATAATCACTCGCAAAAATGTATTATTCTTGTAATTCAAAATATATTTTGGCTTTTGTTGAATACCGTATCTATGAACGCTAATGGATATGTTCCAATCCTCATAAATACGTTGGACACTATTGTAAGTGGGGGTAATACGCTATCTAAGTAGTGCACCACTAGCAGTGGTTTACCTATTCATGTCGTTGACGAGTATTGTATTTTGTTGATAATATAAGGATTAATATTTCCTTTCCAACCTCAGTTTTGGTCATGTCTCATTCAGTAACCCTTTCTAGGTTGCAACAGTTTCAAATAACCCAAAAAGTGTTGATGAGCCGTAAAAACAAACCAATAAATCACTCAAAATAACTTACATTTGAATATTATATTATGTTAGCATTATTATCATGATTAAAGATACTATTAAATGATACTATTATTGTTATTATTATTATTAATATACAATTAAACGATACTATTATTATTATAATTAAAGATACTATTAAATGATACTATTATTATTAAAGATACTATTAAACGATACTATTATTGTTATTAAAGATAGTATTAATATTATTATTATTAAATATACTATTAAATGATACTATTATTATTATTATCATTATTATAATTATAAAAGATACTATTAAATTATACTATTGTTATTATTATTATTATTATAAAAGATACTATTAAATGATACTATTATTATTATTATTATTAAAGATACTATCCCTTATTTTTATTATTAAATGAAAGATAAGTACGTCAACAAAGTGATGTTGATCCCAATGTACCCTTCATGGCACACAACCCGATAAGAATATAACATGTTTATGAATCACAGCCAAATTATGTGATATATGGTGACAGATTTGAACAGAGACAAATTGATTTACCTAGACAGTTCTGGCGATCTCAATTTGAGTATGTTTGCAAATATTTAGATTTTACACCCAAGTCACTTGCCGCATCCTTTAAAATTAAGTAAGAAAAAACAAAAACAATGCTCTTGGCATCCGACTATGATGCTTTATTTATTACTCATGGGCAGAGCGACTGTTCCTAGGGGACATAACTCAATTGATCAAAGGTCAGATAACCGACAAACAAATCTGTAGCATTAAACGATATATTTTCTGTACTCCATTCACCGAGACAAAATATGAACATGTTAAAACCTCTGTAAGTACACAGAGTACTTATCTCACTTTGGTATAGACAAGTCAAGTAGGTCACATGACAGCCGCTTAATGACATCACTCCATACAGAGACGAAAGCGGCAGTCAAATTCAGTTCGTTTTACAGCATCAAAACTGAACGTTTGCTTTCTTTAGCCCGAGCACCATGGCCACAGTAGAGGCTAACTCTGTCTCACAGCAGCACACAAGTCCATAGTGCCGTTTCCCTTTGTGAATATATCTTTCCCAGGGATAGAAAGAAGCTCACAGTCTTCAATATGGGAAAAAGCAAATACTCGCTGTTTCCTGTTCGTGGAATATGACCTCGCCTGCGACATAGATGAATCCGGGCCGTTTGAATCTGGAGTCCTAAACATAGCTTCTCCAGACACTAGAGTGTCTCTATATTAAATGGAAGATGCGTCCTTTTTGTTTTTACTTACTCTTTACTATGTAGATATCTATGATATATTTTCCTCGTGGGACATGTCTTTTTACCATGCGTATACCATGTTTATATATAGTTTTGTGTATGTCTTAATGATATAAAAGTATCTCTAAGAAAGTCGGAGATACATTGCGAGAATGACAACAAAGCAAAGGAAAGTGACGCATTCTGAAATTATTATAAAGAAGGTTGTTTATTCATAGAATTCCAATCAGAAATCGGGTTGGGTGTTGCAACAAGTGAAACATAGTAAACATGACAAGAAATAAAAAGGCATCCAAGGCTTTAAAACAACACTTTGTTTGTAACACTGATGTTATACTATATAAATTCTATATCGAATGTCGATGTAGAAGGCTGATGAAAGAAAGTCGAAAAGGAATAATAATAATAATAATATGGAACTACACAGAGGAGAACAATCAAAGCTAATCGCCCAGACATTGTTATTAGAGACAAGCAAACAAACAAAAAAAATTGCCTGCTTACTGATATGGCAGTCCCCGCAGACTGAAATGTATATTTGAAGATCTTCAAAAAGCTATTAAAATACAGGGACATGGAAACCAAAACTCAAAAACTTGGCACATAGGAACATCAACAATCCATGCTATAGTTGGAGCCCTCGGATTGCTTGGTAAAGCTTCCAGAAGACTAATTGAAGGGATCTCTGAAAGCCCATGCCTTAAAGAAAACCAAAAAAGAAATATATTGTTCTCTCCCGAGTACAGCCCACACCTTCCGAAGGGCTTTGTCTATGTAATATATATATATATATATATATATATATATATATATATGAAATAATAATAAAAAAAACGAAAGAATATTAATCTACAACCCATTGTGTCTGAAGATTTTGATTTTAATATTTTATTTTTCAATATATATATATATATATATATATATATATATATATATATATATATATATATATATATATATATATTATTGTTTTTACAGTGGAAAATGTCATGATGCCATTTCTAATCTTAGGTCCCTAGGCGGACTCGGAAAGAAATGAGTACACATCAGAAATCAAAGTAAATAATAATAATAATAATAATAATAATAATAGTATGAACACCACCCAGACCCGGTTACGTAGATAGGACATGTTACAATTCTATGGGATTACACAATACACACTGACAGAACAATCAAAGCCGACCTCCCAGCTATTGTTATTACAGACCACAAACAAAAAAAAGTGCCTTCTTATTGATATGGCTGTCCCTGCTGACTGTAATGTATCTTTGAAGATATTCAAAAAGCTGTCAAAATACAAAGACCTTGAAATAGAAATCTCAAAAATATGGCATATGGGAACATCAACAATCCCTGTTGTAGTTGGAGCCCTAGGACCACTTGGAAAAGATTGCAGCAGACTAATTGAAGGGATTCCTGGAAGTCCATGCCTCAAGGAGATACAAAAAATTGTTCTGACAAGTACAGCCCACACTTTACAAAGGGCTTTATCTATGTAATATTTTTTTTTTTTTGTCAGTGGAAAGTGTCATGACGCCATTTCTAACCTTAGGTCCCTGGGTGGGATCCGGAAAGAAATGTGTAAACGCCGGAAATCAAAGAAAATGATAATAATAATAATAAATGAGATTTTGGTCCAAACAGCAGGGCAAAAAAATGTAAGATTTATTATCAGAATGGTATTACAGCGGGCAATATATATAAATACAGAATATTCTCTAAACATGGATCATATATTATGCAAAATCATTGGTAGGATACAACAAAAAGATTCTTGAAGATATGAGAAAAGCTTGATTTACACTGGAACATTATTCGAGTAATTTGTAATCGTTACTGGACGTCGTAGGTAGAGGGGGAAGTTTATTGAATAAACAAAAAAGAGAAAAGGACTATGACAAGGACCTGTTACAATTTTATGGGTTTACACAATATACACAAACAGTAAAATCAAAGCTCACCGCCCAGATATTGAATATTAGAGAAAGCACACAAAAATTCCCTCCTGACTGTTATGGCAGTCCCAGCAGACTGCAATGTATCTTTGAAAATCTTCAAAAAGCTATCAAAATACAAGGATCTTGAAATCGTAATCTCAAAAATATGGCACATGAGAACATCAACACTCCTTGTTGTAGTTGGAGCACTCGGATTGATTGGGAAAGATACCAATAGACTCATTGAAGGGATTGCTGGTAGTTCATGCCTTAAAGAAATAAAAAAAATGTTCTCATAAGTACAGCCGCACTTACGAACTTACGAAGGTTTTTTATCTATGTAAAATATGTGTGTGTGTTTTTTTTTCTTTTTTGTAATTGCTCAGTGGAAAATGTTATGATGCCAATCGTGATCTTAGGAAAGAAATGAATACACACCAGAAATCAAAGGAAAAAATAATAATAATAATAATAATAATAATAATAATAATATTCTCAAAAATGTGGCACATGGGAACATCAATAATCCCTGTTGTAGTTGAAGCCCTAGGATTGTTTGGAAAAGATTCCAGTCGACTAATTGAAGGGATTCCTGGAAGAAGAATACAATTTCAACATCCTTAATTGGATCATAGCTGACATTAAGCGAATGGATGCTAAAACATGAAATCTTCTTACCTGCTACCGCATGCATCATCCCAAAGTGGGTTTCAGAGCATACAATGAAAAACATTCAAAGGAGATAATTTAACACTTATATGTAAGTAATTAATTGAAAGAAACGAGATTGATTCCATCGACATTAATTGAATTTTGTTTTATAAATGATAAAAATGTCGTTTGCAAAAATGATTTCCGGAAATCAATACAACTTAAATAAAAAGGAAGTTCAGATTTGTTAGCAGAGGACAATGGTACGATCAAAGGTTTCAATTTCAACGAAACGATCAAAAAATTCCAGGGAATTTACGGTTTCCATCGGATATCATTTCTAGTTAGTGTTAGTGATTGTTTTTTTTATTGATTGTTGATTAACGAAAATCTAAAAAGCCCTTTCACAAACCATCATTTTTTTTCTGGCTTGTAGTTGAGATCCTTTCAGTTGGTGTTCAAATCCAGGCAATTTTCCAACGAGGATTTTCAAGGTAAATAAATTTCAGTATGTGGAGGATTGTCGCTGTACAATCTTCTCGTCCAATACATTCGTTTTGTCATGCGCTGGACAAATCATTTTTTAAAAAATATTAATATTGATTTTTTCTTCTATCTTTTCTCACTGTTTTTTTCTTCTTTCTTTTTCTCATTGTTTTTCTCTTCTTTTTTTTTCTCATTGTTTTTCTATTATTTTTTTCTTTTTTTTTTCTCATTGTTTTTCTTTTCTTTCTTTTTTCTCATTTTTTTTTCTTCTTTCTTTTTCATTGTTTTTCATTGTTTTTCCTTTTTTCTTTTTTTTTTTTTTTTTGTTTTTTCTTCTTTCTTTTCTCATATTTTTTTCTTCTTTCTTTTTCTCATTGTTTTTTCCTTCTTTCTTTTTTCTCATTGTTTTTTCCTTCTTTCTTTTTCTCATTGTTTTTTTCCTTTTTTTTTTTTCTATTGTTTTTTTTCTTTTTTTCTTTTCTCATTTTTTTTCCTTCTTTCTTTTTCTCATTGTTTTTTCCTTCATTCTTTTTCTCATTGTTTTTTCTTCTTTTTTTTTTCTCATTTTTTTTCTTTCTTTGATTTTTTCATTTTTTTTTCTCTTTTCTTTTTCTATTTCTCATTGTTTTTTCTTCTTTCTTTTTTCTCATTGTTTTTTTTTCTTCCTTTTTTTCTCACTTTTTTTTTTTCTTTTTTTTTTCTCACTGTTTTTCCTTCTTTCTTTTTCTCATTGTTTTCCTTCTTTCTTTTCCTCATTCTTTTTTTTTTCTTTTTTTTTTTTTGTTTTTTTCATTGTTTTTTTCATTGTTTTTCTTTTTTTCTCATTTTTTTTCCTTTTCTCATTGTTTTTTTCTTTTTTTTTCATTGTTTTTTTCTTTCTCATTTTTTTCTTCTTTCATTTTTCATTTGTTTTTTCTCATTGTTTTTTTTTTCTTTATTTTTCTCATTGTTTGTTTTTTCTCATTTTTTTCCTTTTTTTTTTTCTCATTGTTTTTTTCTTCTTTCTTTTTTCATGTTTTTCCTTCTTTCTTTTTTCTCATTGTTTTTTCTTTCTTTCTTTTTCTCATTGTTTTTCTTCTTTATTTTTCTCATTGTTTTTTCTTCTTTCTTTTTCTCATTGTTTTTTCTTCTTCCTTTTTCTCACTGTTTTTTCCTTCTTTCTTTTTCTCATTGTTTTTCTTTCTTTCTTTTTCTCATTTTTTCCTTCTTTTCTTTTTTCTTTTTTTTTTTTTTCATTGTTTTTTTTTTTTTTCTTTTTTTCTTTTTTTTTTCATTTTTTTTTTTCATTGTTTTCTTTTTTTCTTTTTTCATTGTTTTTCCTTCTTTTTTTTTCTCATTGTTTTTCTTTTTTTTTTTTCTCATTGTTTTTCATTTTCTTTCTTTTTTCTCATTGTTTTTCCTTCTTTCTTTTTCTCATTTTTTTTTTCTTTCTTTTTCTCTCATTTTTTTTTTCTTTCTTTTTTTTCTCATTTTTTCTTTCTTTTTCTCATTGTTTTTCTTCTTTATTTTTCTCATTGTTTTTTTCTTCTTTATTTTTTCATTGTTTTTTTCTTCTTTCTTTTTCTCATTGTTTTTTCCTTCTTTCTTTTTCTCATTGTTTTTCTTTCTTTCTTTTTCACATTGTTTTTCCTTCTTTCTTTTTCTCATTGTTTTTTTCTTCTTTATTTTTCTCATTGTTTTTTCCTTCTTTCTTTTTTTCATTGTTTTTTCCTTCTTTCTTTTTCTCATTGTTTTTTCCTTCTTTATTTTTTCTCATTGTTTTTTTTTTCTTTTTTCCTTTTTTTCTTTTTCTTTTTTCTTGTTTTTTTTTTTTCTTTTTTTTCTCATTGTTTTTCCTTCTTTCTTTTTTCTCATTGATTTTTTTTTTCTTTATTTTTCTCATTGTTTTTTTTTCTTTATTTTTTTCATTTTTTTTTCCTTCTTTGTTTTTTTTTTTTCTTTTTTTTTTCCTTCTTTCTTTTTGTCATTGTTTTTTCCTTCTTTATTTTTTCTCATTGTTTTTCTTCTTTATTTTTCTCATTGTTTTTCTTTCTTTCTTTTTCACATTGTTTTTCTTTCTTTCTTTTTCTCATTGTTTTTCCTTCTTTCTTTTTCTCATTGTTTTTTCTTCTTTCATTTTTTCTCATTTTTCTTTCTTTTTTCATTGTTTTTTTCTTTTTTCTTTTTCTCATTGTTTTTTTCCTTTTTCTTTCTTTTTTTCTCATTTTTTTTTTCTTTCTTTTTTTTTTCTTCATTTTTTTTCATTGTTTTTCTTTTTCTCATTTTTTTTCTTCTTATTTTTTCTCATTGTTTTTTCCTTCTTTTTTTTTTTCATTTTTTCCTTCTTTCTTTTTCTCATTGTTTTTTTCCTTTTTTTATTTTTTTTTTCTTTCATTGTTTTTTTCTTTTTTTTTTCATTTTTTTTTTTTTTCTTTCTTTTTTTCATTTTTTTTCTTTTTCTTTTTTTCACATTATTTTTTTTTCTTTTTCTTTTTTTCATTGTTTTTTCCTTCTTTATTTTTTCTCATTGTTTTTTCCTTCTTTCTTTTTCTCATTGTTTTTCCTTCTTTCTTTTTCTCATTGTTTTTTCCTTCTTTCTTTTTCTCATTGTTTTTTCTTCTTTCTTTTTCTCATTGTTTTTTTCTTCTTTATTTTTCTCATTTTTTTTTCTTCTTTCTTTTTCTCATTGTTTTTTCCTTCTTTCTTTTTTTTCATTGTTTTTTTTTTGTTTTTTTCTTTTTTTCACATTGTTTTTTCCTTCTTTCTTTTTTTCATTGTTTTTTCCTCTTTTTTTTTTTCTCATTGTTTTTGTTTTTTTTTTTTTTCATTTTTCTCATTGTTTTTTTCCTTCTTTATTTTTTCTCATTGTTTTTTCCTTCTTTATTTTTTCATTGTTTTTTCCTTCTTTTTTTTTTTCATGTTTTTTCCTTCTTTTTTTTTCTTCATTTTTTTTTTTTTTTTTTTTCTCATTGTTTTTTCTTTTCTTTCTTTTTTCATTTTTTTTTCTTTCTTTTTTTTTTCATTGTTTTTCCTTTTTTTTTTTCTCATTGTTTTTTTCCTTTTTTTTTCTCATTGTTTTCTTTTTTTTTCATTCATTGTTTTTTCCTTCTTTCTTTTTCTCATTGTTTTTTCCTTCTTTCTTTTTCTCATTGTTTTTCTTCTTTATTTTTCTCATTGTTTTTTCTTCTTCTTTCTTTTTCTCATTGTTTTTTTCTTCTTTTTTTTCTCATTTTTTTTTCTTTTTTTTCATTGTTTTTCTTTGTTTTTTTTTTTTTTTCATTGTTTTTTCCTTCTTTCTTTTCTCATTGTTTTTTCCTTCTTCCTTTTTTTCTCATTGTTTTTCCTTCTTTCTTTTCTCATTTTTTTTTTTCTTTTTTTCTTTTTTTCTTCATTGTTTTTCCTTCTTTCTTTTTTCTCATTGTTTTTTTTCTTTTTATTTTTTCTCATTCTTTTTTCATTTTTTTTTCTCATTGTTTTTCCTTTTTTTTTTTCTCATTGTTTTTTCTTCTTTCTTTTTCTCATTGTTTTTTTCCTTCTTTCTTTTTCTCATTTTTTTTTCTTCTTTCTTTTTCTCATTGTTTTTTCCTTCTTTATTTTTCTCATTGTTTTTTCCTTCTTTCTTTTTTTTTCATTTTCTCATTTTTTTTTTTCTTTCTTTTTTTTCTCATTGTTTTTTCCTTCTTTATTTTTTCATTGTTTTTTTTTTTTTTTTTTCATTGTTTTTTTTTTTTTTTTTTTTTTCTTTTTCTTTTTTCATTTTTTTTTCTCATCCTTTTTCATTCTTTTTTTTTTCTTTTTTTTTTTTTTCATTTTTTTTTTTTTTTTTTCTTTTTTTTCTCATTTTTTTTCCTTCTTTCTTTTTTCTCATTATTTTTTTTTCCTTCTTTTCATTTTTCTCATTGTTTTTTTCTTTTTTTTCTTTTCTCATTTTTTTTCTTCTTTCTTTTTCTCATTTTTTTTTCTTCTTTATTTTTCTCATTTTTTTTTTCTTCTTCATTTTCTTTTTTGTTTTTTTTTTTTTTCTTCTTTTTTTTTTCTCATTTTTTTTCCTTCTTTCTTTTTCTCATTGTTTTTTCTTTTCTTTTTTTTTCATTGTTTTTCCATTCTTTTCTTTTTCTCATTGTTTTTTCTTCTTTCTTTTTTTCTCATTGTTTTTCCTTCTTTCTTTTTTCTCATTGTTTTTTCTTTTTTTTCTTTTTTTTTTTTTTTCATTCATTGTTTTTTTTCCTTCTTTTTTTTCTCATTGTTTTTCCTTTTTTTCTTTTTCTCATTGTTTTTCTTCTTTCTTTTTTTCATTGTTTTTTTTTCTTTTCTTTTTCTCATTGTTTTTCTTTGTTTTTTTCTCATTTTTTTTTTTCTTCTTTTTTTTCTCATTGTTTTTTTCTTTCTTTTCTTTTTTTTCATTTTTTTCATTGTTTTTCCTTTTTTTTTCTCATTGTTTTTTTTTCTTTCTTTTTTTCATTGTTTTTTCCTTCTTTTTTTTCATTGTTTTTTTTTTTTTCTTTTTTTTTTTCATTTTTTTTCCTTCTTTTTTTTTCATTTTTTTCTTCTTTTTTTTTCTTTTTTTTTTTTTTTTCATTGTTTTTTCTTCTTTTCTTTTTTCATTGTTTTTTCCTTTTTTCTTTTTCTCATTGTTTTCCTTCTTTCATTTTCTCATTGTTTTTTTTCTTTTTTTTTTTCATTTTTTTTCCTTTTTTTTCTCATTGTTTTTTTTCTTTCTTTTTTCATTCCATTTTTTTTCTTTTTTTTTCTCATTGTTTTTTTTCTTTCTTTTTTTTTTTATTCATTTTTTTTTTTTTCTTTTTTCTCATTGTTTTTTTCCTTCTTTCTTTTTCTCATTGTTTTTTTCCTTCTTTTTTTTTTTCATTTTTTTTTCATTTTCTTTTTTTCATTTTTTTTTTTTCCTTCTTTCTTTTTCTCATTGTTTTTCTTCTTCCTTTTTCTCATTGTTTTTCTCTTTCTTTTTTTCATTGTTTTTCTTCTTTATTTTTCTCATTGTTTTTTCTTCTTTCTTTTTCTCATTGTTTTTTTTTTTCTTCTTCCTTTTCTCATTGTTTTTCCTTTTTCTTTTTCTCATTTTTTTTTCTTTTTTTCTTTCTTTTTTCATTTTTTTTTCTTTTTCTTTTTTCTCATTGTTTTTTTCTTCGTTATTTTTTCTCATTTTTTTTTCTTTCTTTTTTTCATTTTTTTTTTCTTTTTTTTTTTATTTTTGTTTTTTTTCTTTTTTTTCTCATTGTTTTTTTCTTTTTCTTTTTCTCATTGTTTTTTTCCTTCTTTATTTTTTCTCATTGTTTTTCCTTCTTTTGTTTTTTTTTCATTGTTTTTTTCTTTTTTTTTCTTTTCTTTTTTTCATTGTTTTTTCCTTCTTTCTTTTTCTCAGTGCTTTTTTCATTCTTTCTTTTTCTCATTGTTTTTTCCTTCTTTCTTTTTCTCATTGTTTTTTTCCTTCTTTCTTTTTCTCATTGCTTTTTCCATTCTTTCTTTTTCTCATTGTTTTTTCCTTCTTTCTTTTTCTCATTGTTTTTTCTTCCTCCTTTTTCTCATTGTTTTTTCTTCTTTCTTTTTTTCATTGTTTTTTTTTTTCTTTTTTCTTTATTTTTTTTTTCATTGTTTTTTTTCATTTGTTTTTCTTTTTTTTCATTGTTTTTTTCCTTTTTTATTTTTCTTCATTCTTTTTTTTTTTTTTCTTTCTTTTTTCTCATTGTTTTTTCCTTCTTTCTTTTTTTTCTCATTGTTTTTTCTTCTTTCTTTTCTCATTGTTTTTTCCTTCTTTCTTCATTTATTTTTTTTTTTCTCATTTTTTTTCCTTCTTTATTTTTTCTCATTGTTTTTTTCTTCTTTTCATTGTTTTTTTCTCATTGTTTTTTTCCTTCTTTCTTTTTTCTTTTTCTTTTTTTTTCTTTTTTTCATTTTTTTCTTCTTTTGTTTTTTTTCCTTCTTTTCTTTTTTTTCACATGTTTTTCCTTCTTTCTTTTTTCTTTGTTTTTTTTTTTCTTTGTTTTTTCTCATTGTTTTTTCTTTTTTCTTTTTTTCTCATTGTTTTTTTTTCCTTCTTTCTTTTTCTCATTGTTTTTTTCTTTCTTTTTCTCATTGTTTTTTCCTTTTTTTTATTTTTCTCATTCTTTTTTCTTTTTTTTTTTTTTGTTTTTTTTTTTTTTTTTTCTTTTTTTTCTATTTTTTTTCTTTTCTTTTTTTTTTTTTTCTCATTGCATTGTTTTTTTTTCTTTTTTTTCTCATTGTTTTTTTTTTCTTTTTTTCATTTTTTTCCTTCTTTTCTTTTCTCATTGTTTTTCTTCTTTCTTTTTTCATTGTTTTTTTCTTTCTTTTTTTTCATTGTTTTTTCCATTCTTTTCTTTTTTCTCATTGTTTTTTCCTTCTTTTTTTCTCATTGTTTTTTCTTCTTTTTTTTTTTTTTTTTCTCATTTTTTTTTCTTTTCTTTTTTCATTATTTTTTTTTCTTTTTTTCTTTTTTTTTTTATTTTTCTCATTGTTTTTTTCCTTTTTCTTTTTTTTTCTCATTTTTTTTTCTTTTTCTTTCTTTTTCATTGTTTTTTTCTTTTCTTTTTTTCTTTCTTTTTTCTTTTTTTTTTTTCATTTTTTTCTTTTTCTCATTGTTTTTTTCCTTCTTTCTTTTTCTCATTGTTTTTTTCCTTCTTTCTTTTTCTCATTGTTTTTTCCTTCTTTCTTTTTCTCATTGTTTTTTTCTTCTTTCTTTTTTTCATTGTTTTTTCCTTCTTTCTTTTTCTCATTGCTTTTTCCATTCTTTCTTTTTCTCATTGTTTTTTCCTTCTTTCTTTTTCTGTTTTTCATTTTTTTTTTTTTTTTTTTTTTTTTTCTTTCTTTTTTTCATTGTTTTTCTTCTTTTCTTTTTTTCATTGTTTTTTTCCTTCTTTCTTTTTCTCATTGTTTTTTCCTTCTTTCTTTTTCTCATTGTTTTTTCCTTCTTTCTTTTTCTCATTGTTTTTTCCTTCTTTCTTTTTCTCATTGTTTTTTTCTTCTTTCTTTTTCTCATTGTTTTTTTTTTTCTTTGTTTTTTTTTCTTTCTTTTTTTCTCATTTTCTTTTTTTCCTTTTCCTTTTTTTTCTCATTGTTTTCTTCTTTCTTTTTTCTCATTGTTTTTCCTTCTTTCATTCTTTTTCTCATTGTTTTTTTCTTCTTTTTTTTTCTCATTGTTTTTTCCTTCATTCTTTTTTTCTCATTGATTTTTCCTTTTTTCTTTTTTTTTCTCATTGTTTTTTTTTTCTTCTTTCTTTTTTCTCATTGTTTTTCCTTTTTTTTTTTTTTCTCATTTTTTTTTTACTTCTTTCTTTTTTTTCTTTTGTTTTCCTTCTTTCTTTTTCTCATTGTTTTTTTTTCCTTCTTTTTTTTTTTCTTGTTTTTTTTTTTCCTTTTTTTCTTTCTTTTCTCATTTTTTGTTTTTTCTTCTTTTTTTTTTCTCATTATTTTTTTTTCCTTCTTTCTTTTCTCATTGTTTTTCATTGTTTTCTTCTTTTTTTTTCTCATTGTTTTTTTCCTTCTTTCTTTTTCTCATTTTTTTTCTTCTCATTTCCTTTTTCTCATTGTTTTTTCTTCTTTTTTCATTTTTTTTTTCATTGTTTTTTCCTTCTTTCTTTTTTTCTCATTTTTTTTTCTTCCTTCTTTCTTTTTTTTTTTGTTTTTTTTTTTTCTTTTTTTTTTTTCTTTGATTTTTTCCTTCTTTCTTTTCTCATTTTTTTTTCTTTTTCTTTTTCTCATTGTTTTTTCTTCATTTTTTTTTCTTTTTCTTTTTTTTCTCATTGTTTTTTTCTTCTTTTTTTTCTCATTGTTTTTTTTTCTTTCTTTTTTCATTGTTTTTTTTCTTCATTTTTTTCCTTCTTTTTTTTTCTCATTGTTTTTTTCTTTTTCTCATTGTTTTTTTCTTCTTTTTTTTCTCATTGTTTTTTTCCTTTTTTTCTTTTTCTCATTGTTTTTTTTTTCTTCTTTTTTTCTCATTTTCCTTTTTCTTTTTTCTTTTTTTTTTTCTCATTGTTTTTCCTTCTTTCTTTTTCTCATTTTTTTTTTCTTTTTCTTTTCTCATTTTTTTTCTTCTTTCTTTTTTCATTTTTTTCCTTCTTTCTTTTTTTTTTTTTTTTTTTTTCTTCTTTCTTTTTCTCATTGTTTTTTCCTTCTTTCTTTTTCTCATTGTTTTTTTCTTCTTTCTTTTTCTCATTGTTTTTTCTTCTTTTTTTCTCATTTTTTTCCTTGTTTTCTTTTTTCATTTTTCTTTTTTTTTCATTGTTTTTTTTTTCTTTCTTTCTTTTGTTTTTTCCTTCTTTTTTTCTCATTGTTTTTTTCCTTCTTTCTTTTTTCATTGTTTTTCCTTCTTTTTTTTTTTCATTGTTTTTATTTTTTTCTTTTTTTTTTCCTTCTTTTTTTTTTCATTGTTTTTTTCTTTCTTTTTTTCATTTTTTTCTTTTTCTTTTTTTATTGTTTTCTTTCTTTTTTTCCATTTTTTTTTTCTTTCATTATTTTTCTTTTTTCTCATTGTTTTTTTCTTTTTCTTTTTTTTTCCTCTTTTTTTTTATTTTTTTCATTGTTTTTTCTCTTCTTCTTTTTTTTATTTTTTTCTCCTCTTTTTTTTTCAAATCAGATTTTTCTTTTACTTTTTCTTTTTTTTTTTTCTTTTTTTTTTTTTTCTTTTTTTCCATTTTCATTTTTTCTTCATCTTTTTGTCTTTTTTTCTTTTTCTTTTTTATTTTGTTTTTTTTTTTTTCTTTTTTTTCTGTTTTTCATTCAGTTTCGGCATTGGAGAAAGATTTTTTTTTTTTTTTGATTGTTTTTTTTTTCTTTTTTCTCAGAGAGAGGGGAGAGAGAAAGATAGATAGAGAGAGAGAAAGAAAGAGATAAATAGAATTTGGAGAGAGAGGCCTTTTATGTCCTGGTTTTCAAATTCGAGTTACTGAGATGATATGAAAAAGTTGGAAATCAATAGGAAAATATAGACAAAGAAAATGATAAGATCATGAATTTCCACACACTTTTTTTTACATATTTACATTTTTACACACGCATATTTACATACATATTTTATACTTTAATCATTTTATCACATGATTCTTCTTTTTTTACACACACACATGCATATATATATATATATATATATATATATATATATATATATATATATATATATATATATATATACATATATATATATTTTTTAAAAGGATATGTGTGTGTGTGTGTGTGTGTGTATCGAATGCAGGGTCGCAATTTTCGACAGATTTGCACCAAATTTACATTCACATGCTCCAATTCTTTTTTTTCTTTTTTTCCATGCTTCTACGGCAGTTTTTCATTTAGTTTGCGGCCATTTTCGATTGGCCAAAATGAGAGCCAATAGCTGGCTGCCACGAATAGGCAAGAAGATTCTATTGGCCAACGTGAGAGCAAAAAATCGATAGCTGCATTCGTCAGAAGTGGGAAAATTTAAATCTGCATGGCACTTTTTTTTTCCAATTGGCTCATTCGCTTTTTTTAAACTCAACGTTGATTCTGATTCCGCAGAACTGGATTGGGTGTGAAAAGTATTTGTTGTTAACATTCTTTTTTTATTCGGTTTTTTCCAGTTACGAGTTTTTTTTTGAAGCTGATCGTTTTGTGTTCATTTTGTTTAGTTCATTTTTCGTAACAGATTTAATGTTTAGTATAGAGCTTAGAAAAATTCGCAGTGTGAGATAGGCAAGAAGTAAGGCATGTAGCAACATCAGCAGGGAAAAGGGCACTCTTTTTAAAGGCAAGGAAGGGCAAAATATTTTAAGTCAAGTGATAGCGATTGCTGTATGAGTCGTACGATTTTTGAATCAAGCACGGGCAACGCCGGGCCATGCTGCTAGTTCATTTATAAAAACTCTGATTACTCAATGTTTCCCTCTTCTCCTTCAGAATGTAGAAAACAAGATTCTCCACGACATCCTATCATTAGGTAAGCTAGTCAATATTTCATTCTGTCCATTGGTTGGTCTGGAGCGGGTAAAATTTGGCACCACTGAAAACTTTGCTCGACCGACCTCTCTCGGGAATTTCATTGTGAATAGAGCGTGAAAATCAGATAAAAGTCGAAGTTAATGTGATTGTAAAAGGAAAGGAAATCCAAGATGACTTAAGAGTAAGTTAGAATAATAATAATAATAATAATAATCTATTTCACTCTTTTCATTATCTATCTATCTATCTATGTTATAAATTTGGCTATATGATGCCGACAGAGTTATAAATTATTGACAATTGGAAAAATGTTCATGAAAGTATAATGTTTCGTAAAAACATCCGACTTCACGTTTCGTTGTATAGGCTTCTTTAGATAGAAGGCGAAAAAATGAGTTGCATGTGTATGTATTTCTATATGTTTAAAATAATGTATAAGCTTTCATTTTTTCCAATTGTCAACTGTCTGTTTATCTATCTAACTTCATTATCAATTTGGCACCTCTCTCTCTCTCTCTCTCTCTCTCTCTCTATATATATATATATATATATATATATATATATATATATATATATATATATATATAATCTATCCTTATATCTATATAATATATATATATACTATATATATATATATATATATATATATATATATATATATATGCAATCTAGCCTTATATATTTTTCTCTCTCTCTCTCTCTCTCTCTATGTATATATATATATCTTTATATTCATATCTATCTTTGTTCTACTCATATATATCTATCTATCTATCTATCTATATTCATTATCAATCTAACCTCATCATTCTCTCTCTCTCCCTATGTATATATATATATATATATATATATATATATATATATATCGCACTATTCATATCTATCTATCTATCTATCTATGTCGTTGTATTCATGTCTATCCATCTATCTAGCTTCATTATCAATCTAGCCCAATATCTCTCACTGTCTCTCTCTCTCTCTCTCTCTCTCTCTCTCTCTGTATATATATATATATATATATATATATATATATATATATATGCATCTATCTCGTTCTATTCATATCTATCTATCTATCTATCTATCTATCTATCTATCTATTTCAGTCACTTCCTATCTATTTATTTATCACTAAAGAGGATGGGTAAAAGTATTCAGACCGTTCAGCATGGAACTGCAAAACATTTTTGTGTTTGATCTTCACTGGACGCTCTGCACTTTTGGTCTCATGCCAGCGTAAGGGATACTTGCACACACACACACACACACACACACACACACACACACACACACAGAAATCTATATGGTAAAATACTCATAGACTCATCCATATAGTCACACACTCACACACACCAAGTTATTTACCAAACATAATCGTATGTGTTCGCATTAAATTACATTTATAGATGCAATAACCGAATATTTAAGATGTATGTCAACTACATATAAGCCCGCACGTGTATACATAATATATATATATGAAGTGATATCTATCTATCTATCTATCTATCTATCTATCTATCTATATATATATATATATATATATATATATATAATGTCGCCCGTTTTTATACTACTTCCGACCGCTTTTTGTAAATCTAGTACTGTCTCTATTCCCAGTGGGGCCATCATATCCGTTAAAGGCCGAGCATTGGCGTGGAGGCATTACGGTGCAGGTCTTTGCGATCGGAAGAACGGAAGGGAGGCGCAACCCACGACACTTTTTCCCACCCTAAATTTGAAGACCAGCAAAAAAAAAACAAAAAAAAAAATACTAAATTCGGTCACACTTAGGAACTACGACACTGAATATTCTCTGTTACTTTACAAATTATGATTTTCTCCTTTTCGACTCATCGCCTCAATGTAATCTCGAAGTTTCACACCATTGATAGCAAATTTTCTCTTCTTAGATTTCGTCGTGCATATTCATGTATATGTCGATCGCGTGTATTCGCTCAGAGCCTCACTTTTTTAGAACTCTAATATACATCTTGTATGGTAATGATAATAATTAGCCTTTTCCTAATAAGGGAACATTCGTCATACATTGTCTGAACAGCCAGTGCTATTCGAATTATGCTTTTCTTCACCGTCATCGGATTTGAATCAAAGTGTAGTATCTGTTAGGCTTCGTTAATTACTAGTGGTATCAACCGTTTCTATAAGAAATCATTTGGTATTTATTGACCAAGACGTCAGCATGACTGTCGGTTGAAATTTATAAAATATTTCTCTTAAAACAAGTTTTCATGAAGATATGTTTCTCGAGATCAGTAGTTGTTATCACTACGTCTAATATTGACAGGATTTTCCTTTCTTACCTTTTGTTCGAAATAGTGTGGAATGTCTACAAAAAAACAAACAAAACAAAATGGTTGGTAACCTTCAATAAGCGAGGAACCAAGCTGCTATAGATTCAGCGTCATTGTCCAGACACCGTGTTTTCTCCAGTCACAAGGAACCGTTTTACTCTCACTTTTCGGTCCCAAGTTCATGCTAGACTCAAGGTATGAACGATTAGTAAAGATGCTAGAAAAATTGTCGGCTGCTTGAAGCGTGAGACAAATTCTGTGAAAAGTTATAACAGCAATGTTTTAAAATACTTAAATTTAAAAAATTTACAAATATGAACTAAGTTTCCGCCCTTAGATAACGTTAACTTTTGAATCAACAGAGAGTGTTTCATGCGCATTTACAAAAAAATTCGCAACTATCAATTGCAATCATTTTTTGTCTTAGCAATTCATCCCTGAAGATGATTTTGGATGAGATTGAAAATACTTGGGAAAATAAAAGAACTGAGCAAAACTATGTCGACATCCTTAGAGAGTTTAATAACAACATTAAGAAATTGCTCCGTGAATTTGAAAGTATATATATATATATATATATATATATATATATATATATATATATATATATATGTATGTATGTATGTATGTATGTATGTATGTTGTCATTCATAGACAGGCTGTTTAGCTGTATCATAGCTCATCAGACGGATTTCGATCGGACGGTTTTCGAACCTGGCTTGAGATAATCGGATGTTTATCCGATCATCTCAAGCCATGATGGTGTTGAAAGTAGAATATATAACTTTTTATTCTACATTCAACACCATCACTTGATAAGACACCTGGAGTGTTGAAACAAAATGGCTTGAGATAATTGAATAAACAGCCGGTTATCTCAAGCCAAGTTCGAAACCCGTCCGATTTGGCATCAATCGGAGATTTTTCCCCTATAACTATCAGCTCCCGACAGAGAGGAAGGTAAATTTTTATGTATTTATTTTTGAATGAACACGCCAGTGACTAAGATTCATAGAAGTGCTTTGCATTTTCAGCAGTAGCAGTCACTGTTTACAAATTCGCGATTTCCCTCTAAAGTGCTCGACCAAGTGTGTGTGTGTGTGCTTTGTATATAGTGTCTGTTTGTGTGTTTTGTAAAAATTTCAGATAAAGTATATCTGTAAAAGGACAATAAGAATCAAGACAAAAGGAAAACCTATGTTAGCCGACGCATTTCGAGGTCTGATGGAGTTTATCGAGGCAAATGCAAGGATTATATTTTGTAACAAGTATTCATATACAAGACTATATATATATATATATATATATATATATATATATATATATATATATATATATATATATATATATATATATATATAGTGATGGTGTTGAAAGTAGAATATATAACTCTTTATTCTACATTCAACACCATCACTTGATAAGACACCTGAAGTGTTGAAACAAAATGGCTATTTTGTAGTGATAATATATATATATATATATATATATATATATATATATATATATATATATATAAAGGAAGAGGTTATAGTAGTTCCAACGAGAGAAAAGTGTGTATATTAAAAAGAAGAGCGATACCGCAAACGTTTTTGATTGTAATATAGATTTTAAAAAAAAATATTATGCTTTGTTTTCCATAATTTTACGACACGGGTTTCTGGTCTCGCGACCGTCATCAGGTAAAGGGTCGAGATTTCCACATATTATTAAAAATAATTAATTTTTTTCTCCTTTATGTTTTTCGATGTTAAATATTCTCGATATGAGACATTCTCTTTTTTGTGTTAGTGGTCCGAACGTCTTTCTTGAAGTGGCAGTGAAAAGTTCTGCGTGAAGGGTTATAAAACAATTAAGATTGGTCCGAGAAATGATGGAGTAGTTATCGGCATTCTTATCTTTTAATGACCCCTGTGCGTTTTTAGTTCTATTTTCGTGTATATATGTGTATATACCCTCTCCATACATACACACTGTCTCACTATGAGGAATCAGTGAACACACCTGTACACCCACATACACAAACACACATATGTACATACACATATTTTCCAAGTTACATGGAATCAGTATACACACACATACATATATATATATATATATGTACACACATACTTCCTACGATATGTGGGGTTTGTGTGCGTGCCTATGAGTAGTTTTTCTGCTTTTGTCAATATGTGTATATATCTATATACACATTCGTGCTCCACAAACACCCGCATGTGAGCGTGTGTGCATGTATGTGAGTAGTTTGATCACTGTATTTGGTCACCTTGTGTGCATGTTGTGTGATTTTGCGTGTGCGGTTATAATCAATTTTGTTCTGGTTTAAATTTGTTTATGAAGTTCTTTTCTTGTATTTGTAGGTAAGAATAATTGTCTGTTTGATATATTGGGATAATTTAAAATTTTCCCTAGTTACATTTGAAGATGTATTGTGATACAAAAAGCTTTCTGTTGTCTGGTAATTTTATGTTGCTTTTGCTGTTGTTCATTTGTTGACTGATACCTATATATGACTTCATGCATTTTGTGCATTTGAGTACATAAATCACATTTTTGGAGTTGCAGTTTAAGTTTTTATTTATTATGAATGTCGTTTTGGGGTTTTCAAAAGTGTAGGAGTTTCCTTTTATAATGATGTCACAAATCCCACATCTTTTTTTGTTGCATTTTGTGACTCCCTGTATTGTGTGTTGGCTAAATTTAGATGAGGTTTTAGGTTTTTAGATTGACATTTGCTTTTAATTATTTTGGTTGTTTTCAGTATATTTTCAGTTTATTGCTACTTAGGTCTAGATTTTTTGTAATTTCTGTGAATAATACTGTATTGTTTTTCTTGTATGTTGAGACATATGCTAGAATTTGTTCGATTTTACGTTTCTTTTTATTTCTAAGTTGGTCTAGAGGAATTTTTTTGCGAGTTCAAAGCCTTTGTTTATTAGTGTTGTGGGGGTAGCCTCGTTTTTTTAGAGTCTTATGTAGTTCTTCTAGGCGGGTTTTTCAGAGGTGTTTATCAGTCACTATAGTACAAACCCTATGTGCTAGAGAATAGGCGATGGATTTTAGGCAGCTTTTGGGCTGATGGCTCTTGAAATGAAGATATTGTTGGGTGTCTGTGGGTTTGTGGTAGATATCTGTGATTATGTGGTTGTTTTTATTTCTAATGAGTATATCTAAAAATGGTAATTCGTTAAAATCAGTTTCTTGCATGAATTTGATTTTTGGGTGTAAGTTTTGAAGTAGAGTGTGGAATTGGTTAATGTCACTCAATGAGGATTTCCAGAAAATGAAGCAATCATCTAAGTATCTTTTGCAAGAATTAGTTTTTATATTTTCCCCATATATTTGTTCTATCCTTTTATAGAGGTTTTCATCTAGGTAAGCTAATGTTAGGGTGGCATATGTTGATGTCATTTATGTTCCCATTGCAGTACCTAGGGTTTGGATATAGTTTTTGTTGTCAAGTTCAAAGGTGTTATTGTTTAGAATTAGGTCTATACTATCGATAATGAACTCTTTAGTGAATCTCGGATGTAGTATTTCTGGATGTTTTTCAATCCAGAATGAGATTGCCTTTTTACCTAGTTCATGGGGTATGTTGCTGTTTAGGCTACTAATGTCAAAAGTTGCCATAAGTATTCCTGGGTCGACCTTTTGTGGTATGCAGCTAAGGAAATGAATATTGTCTCTGATGTGGTTTTTAATTCGCTTAGTGAATGGTTGCAATATTATGTCTATTAGGTTATTGAGTTTGCTAGTTGGACAGGCTGATCCTGTTACTATCGGTCTGAATGTGAGGTCACAGGGGGTTTGTAAAACCCAGTTGGAAAATGTGAGAAACGGTTAATTTCTGCTATGCTTTACATTTGACAGATTAAACCTAAAATAGAATATTTTGCAGAAACCATTATAGTAAAGTTTTAATAATGTTAAAATAAATTAAACGTTTTAATAATATTAAAATAAAATAATGTTAATTCTCTGTTATTTATTATCGATTTATTTATCCATAACTGAGTAGATCGAAACCAATATGATCTCTTCCCCGATCAATAGGGAAATAACTGGCTTGTTAATGAAAATTATCTCTAAACCCAAGATAGGGTCGTTGTTCAGATCCTGAGTTGTCCTTAGTCACAATGAACAGTTGCAATATTGGTGAAGCTCCATGCTTCGGACATGTTTTGGGCCTCGAGTTCTGGAATGGATACAGACGATCCATTAATTGGCTTATCGCTCCTTCTTATCTTTATGTTATGGTCCAGTTCCTTGTACCACGGTGATAGTCCAAGGTAGAACCAATAAAGAAGAACTCGAACACGGATATGGAATAACACAGATATATAACAAACAGGAATATATACAGACAAGTAGAAAGTGTTAGTACGAACAATCAGGTTTAGTAGTAATTGTCTGAACGCGACTCTGTTTCGGACTGCCTCCGACTCGACGGACTGACTCGCTCTCTCTGACTGACTGACAGACTCCTGACGGACCTCACTCCAGACTTCGGACTGAACGGTATTTAGTCCCCCCCCAACGAGGGCATCATGTGGCACAAGGCCGGTTTAACATGGGATCTCCGAGCCCGTGGGATCTCCGAGCCCGTGGGATCTCCGAGCCCGTGGGATCTCCGAGCCCGTGGGCTCGGCCAAAAATATGCCCTTTGAACCCGTATAAACGGGTTCAGGGTCGGTTTACCTCACCGAAAGAGACTCCGCCCTTCGGCGTAGCCTCGTTCGGGTTCCTCTCCGACCGAAGGCAGAGAGTTCAACCGATCAGCCAGTCCGCCGGTCGCCTGACTTCGGACTGAACTCTTGAGGCGCAGTATTCATTACGTATGTAATAGTCCATTATGTTATTATGGGTAAGGTCCCATAACACTTTACAAGAGTCGGATAACCCTCTACTTCGAGTTGCTCTTGGGCCTTGTACAGATTGAACATCATTGTAAAAAAGATTAAACCAAAATCGGAACATTGGGCTGGAAGTATTCAGTCCTCACTATCCAGTAATGATATAGTTGAAAATCATTCACAAAAATTTCCACTATGCAGCCGCTTTCCTCACAGACGCAAAGTTTCTAGCCTATTGATACTCTATCGTTATTTTCATGGCAAATTTTCAGATGAGTTCCAATCTTTGGTTGTGTCACCTCAAGCATTCACAGCTTAGACACGGTGATCACGCACTGGATCGAGGTCTATGCTCACTACCAAATGATCCAAGTAAACCATGAATAGATAAACGAGAATCTACACGATAGTTTCGGCCAAATTTCACCTTGCTTTTCCAAAACTCAAAATGATCGGAACCTTGCCGCTGATTTCTCCACCGTTCTTGATCTAAAATCACAATGGGAAGAAAAATCGACTTGAAACTTTCATTAATTTAAAAGCAAAGTCTAGCACTTCATTTTAAACAACTCAGATTTTTAATCCCGTCCCATTCAACGATTCCATATTGCTTCCACAGTGTCACTGTTTCCTTATAAGGAAACGCCTAATATTATCATTACCATAATATGGAGATAATGTATGTGTTCTGTGTACTTATAGCCGTGTCCTTTGGTTTTTGATGTCCATAAGTAGCAGTTAATCCTTTTTTTAGGAATTGCAAATTAGGTTTTTTTTTTCGATTCTCCTGTTTCATTCTTGAATGTTTTCTTTAGATTCAATTGCTCTCTAGAGCAGTAATCGCCAGTCGGTGCTCCACGGACCACTGGTGGTCCGTGCAAAATTTTTGATGGTACACAGAAAAACTGGGACATTATTTCAATTTTTATGAAGCTTTAGATTAGAAAAATGACGAGTAACAAAACGTATTATCGATGGTATATACGCTGAAGACCTTATGTAATTTCGAAATAAACACGAGTACACACATCTGAAATGGGACTTCATCCAGTATACCCTAATATGACTTTCAAACTTTAAATTTACAATTTGTTTTATTTAAATAATCACACTATAAACCTGTTACTTTTAATGGGTGCATTTCATATTATTAAAATAAAAGTTTTCCGATTATTATTATATAATTCTATTTACTTTTTTTACGAAATACTAGAATTTTACATTTAGTGGTCCATAAAGTTCAAAAGGCTGGCGACCGCTGCTCTAGACGATTGCCAAAGATGGCGGAAACAATGAGCGGCTAATTCCATCGCTCCATGAAATGTCATATTCTTTCTATTCTTATCGCGCCACTCAGTCAGCAATACCATCTGCAGCTTGAGTGGCTCTCGGGCTTTTTGTATTATAAAGAAAATCATTATTAATCGCCTAACTCAATTGTATATCTGACGTCATTTTTAGGTCAACTCCTTTCTTCAGTTCTTTTACTTCAAATCTTCACATCTAGGACATTCCATGTTACTTCCATGAATTCGAATCACCCTAATTTCCCCCGCGTCCCAACGTTAAGAGGACTCAGTTTTCCATCTTTCAATCATATCACACAACTTCAATTTTAACGGTAACCCTCTTGTTTAGTGTTATGACAGAATATGCATTGCACTTGATTTCACAGCAGACTGACATGAAGCCAGGTGCAGCATTGATTTGAGCACACACCCTCGGTCAAAATGAGTTTT
Organism: Acanthosepion pharaonis; assembly: GCA_903632075.3. Taxonomy (NCBI): domain Eukaryota; kingdom Metazoa; phylum Mollusca; class Cephalopoda; order Sepiida; family Sepiidae; genus Acanthosepion; species Acanthosepion pharaonis. Next base: position 1,463,737 of record CAHIKZ030000428.1, read on the forward strand.
GACTTTGTGCTAACCCTAACCCTCGATGGTTTCTGAACTGTTCCGTCTACCCAATTTCACTTACAAGGTTTGGATCAACCTATGGCGTGGTTTTCAAGCACTTTACAAATGTTCCACGAGGAATCGCCTCCCCAATCGATAATATCAAGAAATCAGTACGAAGAAAAATGAAAACATGGTGAAATTCGACATGGGTTTTTATAGTTAGAAAGCAAACATTCTAGCCTCACGCCCACGCACCTCTAATAAATATATATCCAAATCCAAGGCCTTCTAGTTCCTGTTGGAGGAAGCCCTCCCTGATTGACTATGTCTCCAAGAGTTTAACCATACTCATGGCCAATTGTGGGTTGGTGAGGCTATTTAACACATAGTTGAAGGTTTTGAATTCAGAGTTACCCTTCTCCTAAACCAGCTGTTACCCGAGGTTATTTACTGTGTCCTCCATCGGAACAGAGAAATCGATTATTTGACGTATTATCTCTTTGTTAGGACGAACAGATCCGGTCGGTTGGCCTAGACCAGGTGATCAGTAATTTTATTCTTTTGCATAGATTCTGGTATGTGCATAATTAATTAGTTGTATGGTTAAATTGTAGTTGTTTGCACCGTTCTCAGTGGATTACCTTTCCCGCCCAATCATGTTTATCCGTGCCAATTTGCTAATTCACATGTTTTGATTGTATTTTTTACACAATACAAAAACAACTCAAAGAAGATTGATACTAAATGAAGATGTTGTAAGGGCGTGTACAAGGCTGGGGGTAAGGGTAAGTGAAAGATAGATATAAGGGAGTTAGCCCTTAACTTGATGTGGTTAAGATTGTAGCGATCAGGGAAGCATAGTCTTGGTGACCCGTTCAACATTGCAATAGTTCTGTGGAAAGTTGAGTGTTGTTGGGATCATTGAGTCAATGCGAATGATCCTTTCCTTAGCTGCACACAGTTTTGAATTCAGAGTTTTCCTTCTCCTAGGCTGGTTACCACCCAAGGCTATAGAACCCGGATATTGATGCTATTCATCAATAGTTGGTGACGGTGAAGAAGATATGGATTCATATTTTTCTAAGGCTATTTGAACGTAAGCGAATGTAATGAACACGATTGGAATTCGAACTCCGCTCTCCCATTTCTCAATTGAAGCTGCGATCCAACTTGCCTCCAATGATTTACATACCAAACGACAAATCGCTTAACATGATCTGAATCTTTAATCAGAGCTTTTTCATAGATTTCAGCAAGGTAACCCCATTTGATCATAATCCTCTGAACATATATATATATATATATATATATATATATATATATATATATATATATATATATATATGTATGTATATTTTCTTTCGTGATGAATCCATATTCAGTCTACATTATCTCCGGCAATGGACATTTCTAGACCTCTTTATTATTACAATTGCCACTCCCATCATTCGCGTCCGTTAATTCCCGCCAAAATGGATATCTAAATTGTTTTTGTCCGCGCGTGTCGAAATGACCGAGAAGAACGCTGCTCCATTAAGAGGTGTCATCAGCGTCCATATTAAACCGGGGGCGGGTAATTTTCATGATTCAGCATTTGCTCCCGTCATCTCAGTTAATCTGTATATTTACGCTTTCCATCTCTTTGTAACCGCCATGACAATGACGGGTCTCTTTCTAATTCCTCTTTCGTAAAATTGCATTTACATTTATCTAGTTTTAATCCCGTTATACTCAATATATAAAATCTTCGATACCCTATCTATCTATGTAATGATCGGTCATGACTCCTGTGCAGGCGGACACCAAACCTCTCCCCTCTGTCCTACTCTGCTTCTTTTTTTTTATTCCTGGATATAACTACAACTGGCAGCAAAGCCTCTGATCAGGAGATTGGGGATTTGTGAGGAGCGTAGTACCACCTCTTAATTGCTGTTGTTCCCAAGACCACTCTGGTTCGGGGTGGTAGCACCTGTTAGGGTCCCAGCTATGGGCAAATAGTTAAACCCCTAACTGGGGTTAAAACATTGAAAGTATAAAAATATATTTATAGGAGAAATTAAAATTATTAAAAGGTTACCAACAATAAATATAGTGAAATAATTTACAATATATTTTAAAATAGAATTGCCAACAATATATTTTACAGCAGAAAGACCAAAATACATTTTATCTGTAGTTGAAGGCTTACAATTGCGTTCAAAGTATATTTAGTTGAAGATATAGAATTGTATTCAAAATATTTAGATTTCGGCATTAAATGACCCATAGATGAGTTGATATGCCGCTAAAGAAAATCAACAAAACAACCAACATGGAAGAATTCTTTCAGGACATGAATACATAAAATATCATATAAATTCTTAACGAAATCAAACCATATTCCAAAATCTAACTTCAACAAAACTACAACATAAAACACACATATCACCGCCTCTAGTAATGATATCCACACAAACATATATATGCACAAAAGCTGAGTATCATCTACCATGCAGCCAATTGTGAAAGCAGAATAATATATTTATTTTATTACTTCAAAACTCCCAAGAAAATTTTAGCATTAAATGGTCCATAAGGAGTTGATATGTTGTTAAAGAAACTAAAAGAAAGTAAACCAAACCAATTAATCTTTTCGTTTTTATTAACGATCATCCCATGAACATTCTCATATCATTGGTAAACATCGATGTAGAAGATACCACAGTTCGAACTGTTTCGACTCACTTTCATATCTCATCATCAGCTTTGATTCTCGTTTTTTGATCTTCCCTTTTGTTTTCCCCCTTTGGCTATGGATTAAATAGTAAAACTATTTTCTGGAAAATATTGTTATTCTAAAAAATATATTAATGCAATATTCATTCGAAAAAAAGAATTATTTTTATGATCCTAAATATGTTTCAGCTTTAAAAAACCCACTAAAGGGTTGATAAGCCGTAAAAACAAGTCAATCAGTCCCCTTTGCTGGGGCCTATTTGTCTTTCTTCAATATGCACAGAACCAAATAGTGGTTTATACTGCAACTATGCTAAGCGGACAATACATTCGAGTCATGTAGAGTTTGGTATTCACAGTTGTATCGACTTTTATAGTAATTTTCTCTTTCGTTTTCTCCTGTGTGATTAAAAATGTTAAAGACTTGATTGTCTATTCTATGAAAGAAATAGGTTCTTGTGGGAAAACTCGATGTCGGCTTTGTCTATCGCATCCAAGAATTCAGTTTCTTTCTTGCTGATCCCTTCGTTTATAGCGATGGCGTTGATTGCTCAGTGGACCGATTCTTGTATGGAAGAATCTTTCACGTTGACTGCATATTAATGTTGGTGGCGGACGAAGTTGATTTCGTTGTATCGAGAAAATTGTTCGAAAAAAAATTATTCGAATTTTAAATTGTTTGAACAAAATTTAATCTAAAGAACAGTTATATTAAATGATAATTATTCGAAATACTTATGTCTAAAATACGTGTGTGATTTTTGAGAGGGTCAGTGCTATTTACGTAGAACTAATGACGCCCTTGAAGGATGGCATAGGGCTTTTTTGGCAGCAAGTGTCATACTATCATCCCCAATATTTATATTCTTAGACACTCTTAACAGAGATCATGACTTGCAAGAACTTCATATTGCAAAAGTAAGAGCAGGTTGCACAGATATCAAAAGCACCAAAGAATACCGCGACGTAAATGGAAAACTTAAAAAATTAGTGGCATCTTTTAACGAGTACTCTTCAGTAGTTGACTATTTGCGTGTAGAATCATGTAACTTACAAGGATTTGTTCTTACTAAATTCTTTTATTAACGATATTTGTATTTCAAATAATTATTATGTGTGTATTTACTCTTTTAATTTTTACATTTTTCTTGCAATAAAGAATTTTGAATCTCGAATAATTATCATTTAGTATGATTGTCTTTTCGATTAATTTTCATTCAAAGAATTTAAATTATGAATAAATGTTTTTTTTAAATAATCATTAACGAACAATTATTTTCGATCAATGTTAACATAATCGATTTTGTCGAGTCTTTCTCTCTTTTCATTTGACATCAATGTTTTCTCTTCTGGTGTCTTCGAAGATTTTGGTTCCGTTGGTGATGGCAATAAAGATGAGGGCAACAGTCCGAACAATGTAAATAGTGTAAATAGTTATAATACCTCAGCACAGAAATAGAGACAGCTTTTGAAGGGGAATATGGCAATAAAGATGAGGACAACAGTCCGAACAATGTAAATAGTGTAAATAGTTACAATACCTCAGCACAGAAATAGAGACAGCTTTTGAAGGGAATATGGCAATAAAGATGAGGACAACAGTCCGAACAATGTAAATAGTGTAAATAGTTACAATACCTCAGCACAGAAATAGAGACAGCTTTTGAAGGGGAATATGGCAATAAAGATGAGGACAACAGTCCGAACAATGTAAATAGTGTAAATAGTTACAATACCTCAGCACAGAAATAGAGACAGCTTTTGAAGGGGAATATGGCAATAAAGATGAGGACAACAGTCCGAACAATGTAAATAGTGTAAATAGTTACAATACATCATCTGAGAAATAGAGACAGATGTTGAAGGTGAATATGGCAATAAAGATGAGGACAACAGTCCGAACAATGTAAATAGTGTAAATAGTTACAATACCTCATCTGAGAAATAGAGACAGATGTTGAAGGTGAATATGGCAGTAAAGATGAGGACAACAGTTCAAACAATGTAAATAGTGTAAATAGTTACAATACCTCATCTGAGAAATAGAGACAGATGTTGAAGGTGAATATAGCAATAAAGATGAGGACAACAGTCCGAACAATGTAAATAGTGTAAATAGTTACAATACCTCATCTGAGAAATAGAGACAGATGTTGAAGGTGAATATGGCAATAAAGATGAGGACAACAGTCCGAACAATGTAAATGGTGTAAATAGTTACAATACCTCATCTGAGAAATAGAGACAGATGTTGAAGGTGAATATGGCAGTAAAGATGAGGACAACAGTCCGAAAAATGTAAATATTGTAAATAGTTACAATACCTCATCTTAAAAATAGAGACAGATATTGAAGGAGTGAATATGGCAATAAAGATGAGGACAACAGTGTAAATAGTGTAAATAAATATAAATAATTTTTTTCGTGCAATTTTAAAATTGGATGCTTGTAAGGTTGACATATTAAATATTAATCGTGCCTAAGACAGTGATTGATAAGTGGACCCGGGGTTAAAGTATTAACGTTGACATCATCAAAATATGTTCGAATATCCCTTTGGATGTTTCGACTTGGGATCAGTGATATCACTGTTGAGATATGACTCAAAATCATATCTCGGGTTTACCCATTCGTTGCAAATGAAATTGGGTAGACAAAACACTTCAGAAGCCGTCGATGACTGAACTTGCTCGAAGTCACAATCAATACCTTCTGGATAGATAGAATATTTCTGGCTTTCTTGCTTGGTAGAGATATTAACTCGATAAAAGTTGCCCTTTCTCCAGAATCCTGCACATTTGCGGTGATATATCAGCCTGAAGAAATGTACTATGATTGGAATTCTATAAAAAAGAAAATTAAGTCACATTGCTTTACAATCAGTAACATATACAAATATTTTTATGCATTCGTAACACCTGGTGCATTAATTTAAAATTCATAGACATAAAATTAATTTACTTATTCGTTTTTCTCTTTGTCCGGGTGTTTAAGTCTAATTCTTGTCAACTTATCAGTTTTAAAACAACTGACAGATGTCAAAATTACGTGCGTGATACCGAAGAAAACCATGACTCACTTTATTAATAAAATATATTTATGGTGAAAATGTCAGTCTTTCTGTCCCAATAGCAACCATAAAACGTGCAGCTTTTTTATAAAAAGTTGTCTTTGTCTTCCAAATAGGGTGTAGTTCATTTTTTAGTCGATTGTCAGTAAGGGACTCGTCACATTTTTCGATGGTTGAGCATTTTGCTGATGTTTAAAAGGTTTTGTTTGATTCAATTTTGCTTTAAAGGTTTTTTTATTCATGTGAATAAATTGTTTCAATGTTTGAAAGTTGGAAAAGAAAAACAACACAGCTTTGTCTTTAAGTCATTTGCTCTCAAATATAATCGTTACATGTCTATATATATATATATATATATATATATGGGTAGGTAGTGATCCGTTGGTATAATCCAATCGAGTCCTATTAACAAAACATAAAATTTGAAATATGTTAAAACTGACTCACAAAAGAGCGCTTAATGTTTATTTTCATGAAACAGAGAAATATTTACTTTTAAATTTTAAAATTAAATTTTAAAAATTAAAATTGGTAGGTGAAAATGGTCATTAACTAAAAGTATCTTTTAACTAATATTCCAATTGTAAAAGTATATATATATATATATATATATATATATATATATATATATATATATATATTATGCAGTGTTACATTAGAACATGTACATATCCACTACAAAATTGTACATTTTTGTTTCAACGTCAAAAAAGGGGGAAAACCTTTTTTAGACGCCTCATCAGGTGATGTGAATCACGGTGTTACTAAAAATGTTTTATTCAGAAATACAGTTATGGAAGCAAATATCCCCCACTTCCGTTCTTTGCAAATTTTCATAAAATGTCTTCTAGAATTTACATGTATAGATGGCAGGGAATAAACATTGATATATATATATATATATATATATATATATATAGTCTCGTGCATATGAGACGTTGAAACGAAAATCGCACCGCAGCTCATGACGTCACACATGACGACGCGACTGTGGTGCGATTTATATTCATAATATATCGCACATTTAAAAAAGTGCTCGATGCAATACGTGGCACCATGCATACCTGACGAGCTGAAAAGAAATATTCATAGATATATGATTTGTTTTTTTTTTACGGTTTATCAACCATTTAATAATTATTTAGGGCCGAAAATATTTCGGGTTTTTAGAATAATTCTTTCTTTACGTTCAAGCGATCTGGAAGAAGGAAAGAGAAAACGAAGAAGAAAGAAAGAAAAAATAATACGAAAACAGGTCATAGGCGAGCACACACACGCTCGGCTGACAGATAACAGGTGTCGAAAAATATCCAGGTCAAGCATCTAACCGAGATCTGGGGAAAATGGAAGTTGTTATCAATTGGTTGAAGAAACGAAGTTTAGGGACAATGAAAAATATTGATAAGTAACAAGTGGAAAGTGTGTCATTGGGATGATAGTAAAAGTCTAAGTGGGTGGGGAAGTGTATCTAAGGATATGAAGGCAAACCATTAATACGAAAACCCAGACAATCTCCAGAATTGGAAAAAGCCACACAAGATGATGTCGCTGAAAAATTTTTTTTGAGATTTATTATTTCGGCCGAAGGAAAATGAAATATTTTTATTTCGTTCAAAAAAAAAAACGCCAACAGGTCTGAGAAATCCCTTTCTTAGGTCATATCCAATTAGCGATAAACTGCTTGACAAATACCACGTGTTAAAAAGCCGAAGGTGTCATCGCAGTCGCTCGCGATAAGGGCGATTTAAATTAATGTTTTTTGTTTTTTAAGCAAGGTGTTTCTTTCCCCAAAACAAAGCCACGGATTGTCCACACCCGACTAAAGACGTCATTGGCTAAATAAGATCACATGACACACGAAGGAGGAGGAAAGATACCCGACCAGGACCTCATTGGCCGAGAGCGGTCACGTGACGCACGAGGAGAATCGGTCGACGCCCTTGTCAGAAGTTTGAGTTTGAGCCGCGGACGGCGGGCCAGGTTCGTTCGCCCCTTTGCGGGCAAGAGAGGCCAGTTCGTTTGGCCTAAGTGAAGAAGTTCGTCCGATCCAAGCCGAAGTGAAGAAGTTCGTCCGACCCAAGCCGAAGAGAAGAAGTTAGTTCGCGCACCGACGGCGGAGATGAGTGACCAGTAATTCAGACTCTGAAGAGAAGAAGTTTGAGTGGAGCCGCGGACGGCGAAAGAGTTCAGCCGTGGACGACAAGCAGAGATGAGCACCCAGTGTTGAAACCGCGTCAAGATAGCTGACCAAGATTCACGCACACTTCTGGACTCTTCTTCAACCAAGAACAAGTAGTTTGAAGAGCGACTTAGAATCAGTCCACAGAAATAAGTTTTTTCGACTTTCGTCCAAAGACACACCGAAACACAAATTTCTTAGAGAGCAGACAACTGGAAGCCTTTAAAGTTGCCTAGTAAAAAGCGTCGTGCCACAATCCACAGAACAGGTCGGGAAGTAGACATAGTCCCATGTACCGAGCAAATAGACATAAAAAGTTTGTTACCTTTTTCTTTGATACGTTGGACCTTGTGAGTTTTTATTTTATTTTCTTTTATACATAATTGTGTGTTATCACCCCCGTTGGACTCAACTTACATTACGGCCCCAACCCCTGTTTGATCTCGTCTGTCTAAGATCAATTCACAACGTGGGTAGGCAGATTGGCGATCAGTGCAGTTACCCTGGTAACCAGGCGTTGGAAGCGGGTTGAGAACGGCGAGGCTGGTATCAATCTAACCAAAGGGTTAGAACGTCACGTTTGGAGCAGCGAGGAGCGAACAGCTGACGCCGCGGCAAAGACGTCACAATTGGCGCCGCGACCGGGATCGAACGACACAGTCGACGCTGCGACCGGGGGACGACGTCACAAATATATCAGAGCTATTACGTATATATTAATAAATATACATCTTATCCCTCAGTGATAGCACGACTTTGAGTTTCATGCCCGACGCACTGTTCAGGTGCTGAGTATGAAGTGACTGTTACACACTTTTGAATATATTTGGTTATCACAATATTGGAGTAGTTATATATTATAGTGGGATTAAAGTATTTTTTTTAATTTTAAATTATGTTTGGCAATTAAAATATGACTGGATTTTTATATATGTGTATACAGAAAAAATATTAAAAAGTTGTTAAAAAATAAATAAGTAAAGATTCATCTTGTTGAATGAATCTTCACTTAAAAATATACAGATGTATCCAGACGTCTTGACTTACACCTATCTGACCAGTGTTACTTTAGAAGCCATTTAAACAAACACACACACAAACCTACCAGATTCCATTAGAAACATACTAGTAGAAAACACAAACATAATAACCTTATCCACTTGTAAAAAATGATTAAAAATAATGGAAGCGCTAATAATAAAAAAAGAAAAAGCCAACTCTTGACAATATCAACTACGAACAAGGCCAAAATGTGCTAATCATAAAATAAAAATAAAACATCTCTATAACACACTAACAACATACGCATAACGCACACACTCAATTAAACTGAATAAATAAGACCATCCTTGATAATGACTAAAGTATAGCCGAAAGCGCTCGGAACTATAGAACATTTGGACAATTTCTATACACTCTGTGTCCAAAAAAGAAAGCTCTTGTACGAACACAAGAAAAATTAAATAAAAAGCTTAACTGTGGTGCCCTGTCTGTTGTTTTTAATGAAACATGCATATATATATATATATATATATATATATATATATATATATATATATATATATGCGTATGTGTGGGGGTGTATGTATTTGAACTAAAATTTTATAGCATAGAAGTTATACAGCGTGTATTGAAAATATTTTTACATATTTTTGAAGCAAGTTCCTAAAACAAGGGCAAAGGCCATATAAACATATATCCGTAAATCCTTCGTTTTTGAGTTATTATTTAAAGAAAGTTTACGGTAGTTGGCGTTCTGTTGTCATGTAGACTAGGTCACATTTGTCATTCGTGTACATATGTGGCTAGACTGTTTTCAATGTTTAACGTGTGTAGTGTTCTGTTTAACAATGGGAGGATATTCATGTCCTGAGCAGCAGATATGATATTTACATATGGCCACGCTAATAGTAATGGATGCGAGGCTGTACGGCTGTATCAGATTGCGTTTTCAGACCGAAGGCAGCCGAGTCATTTAACCTTTGCTTCTGTTCATCGTCGCATTTCAGAGACAGGATCCATGGCACCACAAGCTATAGACCGAGGAAGACCGAGATTCATTCGTACGTCTGACCTCGAAGAACACATTCTACAGGCTGTCGGAGTCGATCCAGGTATCAGAACACGTCAAGTGACCCTAGCATGTCGTACTGAACGATGACTATTTCAAGAGCAGCTCCTGTATCCGTATCATTTGCAACGTGTGCAGGGTTTTTCGCCCTCTGTTCACTCCCCACGGGAGAACTTTTGCCGATGGTTTATTGCATGTCGATCCGTTGTTTGTCTTTTCGGTCTTGTTTACGGATGAGGCAACATTTGGAAGGAGATGGAATAACAAATTTGCACCACCAACATTTGTGGGCGAATCGGAATCCCCGTGGGACAATACAGGCTAGACACAAGCATCAGTTTACGATTAGTGTGTTGCCTGGTATTGTAGGTGATTGTCTGGTAGGTCCATATTTCCCAGTACATCTTACATGAGCTATCTACAGAGACTTTATTTCGAGCACACTTTCAGACCTGCTAGAGGATGTACCCCTGCTAATACGAAGACCCATGTGGTTCATGCGTAATGGGACTCCAAAATATTTTAGTCACATTGTTCGCAATACACTGGCTGACATCTACTATGAAAGATGGATAGATAGGGGAGGACTTGTTTCATAGCCTGCATGTTGGATTTTTATCTGTGGACCCATCTAAAACAATTGGTTTATGCTGCATTAATAGTATAGAGACGTTTTCATCAAGGTGTCATGGGCGCCAACGAAACAATTCGACACTGTGAGGAGTATTTGAAAAGGTCCACCAGTCAATGCACGTTTTTTGTTTCATTATGATTCATTTGTTTTTTGCGTCTTTCGTTTATTCCAACGAATCTTTCTGAAGAAATTTTGAACGAAAAAGTTTCCTTTAAAAAAAAAAAGAATAAGCTCCGTCATTTTTAAATAAGTAAAGGTAACAAATCTGTTGGTATATAATCCAAGTTGATCCTAGTAATATAAAATATTAAAACTTACCCACAAAAAAAAAATCTTAATGGATTTATTATTACAGAGCAAACCTCAGTGTGGACTGAGTTCGTGTTAGAAATTTAACTGTGGAAGCTAAAAGAAGAAAAAAATACAGTGGGAAAACTAATACAGAATTTATTCATTTCAATGTTTCAGTCAGACGAAAGGCACGAGGCAGTGGTCAGAAGGTATTTGTCTTAAAAGGAAGACGTTTTATGAAGTTAAACCAGAATATTAACCTTATGACATTAATCTGGGGTTATATTAAGAAAGAAATATTAATTTAAGATTAAAATAGGAATAAAAAGGGGTTTAAAAATAACTTTAAAATATATAGATAAAAGGATGTAATGGATTAATGGAAAGAGAGTTGGAATGAGAATGGGGAAAGTTTATAATATAGTGTCAAGTGGTTATAGAGCGAGGAATATAGAAATTAGAATTAGTTATACTTTCGACATTTGAAGAGCTAGAGTAAATATTATGGAAATATAGTAGCTAATTAAGTTAAAAACTATATTATGGAAATTTGTATATAAAGACATTTTTTATGTTTATACAATTCTTTTTATAGATACAAATATTTAAAGTAAGTGCTCTGTTTATAATAAACAGTATTAACAACATTTACCGGCATGAAAGTCCGAGAAATTTTCATAGAATATATTCGTCCTCCGATAGGAATCAAACCTGTATCCTATACGGAACCGTCATATAGCCTGACGTGCTTTTACCGATGTCGCTACAGAGGCGCGTTTCAGTGAGCAAGGTCGTTTTTATGTTTTTAAACTGCAATTTTCCATGATATTCTCACGTACATTCATATCTGCTCGATGAATGTATAAACATAAAAATATCTTAAAATAATTGTCGGACTTTGTCCATTTCATAATATATATATATATATATATATATATATATATATATATATATATATATTGTCTCAACATAAACTTTCTGTATGTAGTTTGCGCCTGTCAACCTTGTACCAGACTAAATTTCCAAAGAAATAAACTTTGCTTGCAGAAGGAGATAGGAATGAATTTTTCAATGGTGCAGGGACTTCCATGTTCAAGCCTAGGTAAGATGAACAAAAAAAAAACAACAAATCTCGGTATATTACTGACTGAGTGGGGCACTTTGCCGTGGTGTAATAGTAAGCATATCTCGCCAGATCAATTACGACTGTTTAGTGAGTTCGATTCTCACTGTGTGCTCCATAATTTTTGCCTTGTGCCATACCTAGGCTACGCTTAGTAAATCGCTGTATTACTGATTGAGTGACGAAGTTCATTAAAATATCCGGCAATTCTACCAGAAATTGTTAGTGCTTCGAGATTAAACTTTTTCTCTTTCCCAAAGAATGCTAAGCAGTGTAATCGATAACACAGCGGATGGGGGGCGGGGGTGACGCGAAATAATTCATATTTGCAGAAGAGTTATTCAGTATCGATACGTTGTCATAGCAACGGTCAGATCTGGACTGTCGCATTAAGATGCTGAGCTAAACTTCATCCTCCTTCATACTATTTTGGATAGATGTCTTTTTTTTTCCGTTTTTTTTTTTAATTTTTAGTTTAAATAAATAAGATCAGAGGATTTGGGGATTTGCATGTTTTTGGAATGGAAAGGGCAGACCAACTGTGCACAAGAGGGTGCTGAAAGGTTCTCGGCTCAACCCAATTTCCCAAATCTCACGAAATAGAAAAACAAAAAAAAAATAACAAGCGTTTTATAATTGGTTTATTTAAAGATGGCGACAGATGTTAGGGAGATGTGATTAAATATACTTTAATGTTTAAAAAGAATTTATTCAGTATTATTATTGTTTAGGTAATAAGCATTATAACATGGCACAAAGAGCTATATACGCATTTTTTTAACGTATTTATGGTAAATTTTTTTAACTTTTAACATCTGTCAGCATCACTTGGAAAAAGCCTGATATAATAGAAATAATATCACATGATGCAATATTTGAAATACGCTCTTTTGTTAGAGGTAGAAGATTATCAAAAACAAGGATTATCGCGAATGGCGTCATGTTTTTTCTTCAAATTCATGGCTACCTTAATTTTGATGAAAATGATGAAAAAGATTTTAAAGCAAACTTAGGAACTACTTCCTTAGGAAATTTCGGATACAAAGGCGATTCTGATTCTTCTGATTATATTAATTAATAAATTTAAGATTATATATTAATTACTAATTTTTTCTAATTAATAACTATTTTCGCTCAGTTGTTGACATTAATAGCAATCTGCTGATATGTTAAAATTTTGGAATAATGCAATAATAAAAAATTTAAATTTCATCTCTCTAACAGATGTTGCGATCTATAAATAAATATATCAAGATTTCCAGTCACTAATAATTATATATATATATATATATATATATATATATATACACACACACACACACACACACACACAGAGGATGCGATGGATAAATTGTCGTCTAAATTAACGCAAAAATGAAAATAACGATGACATCTCATTTTAATAGATATATTTACCAAAATTGCACAAAAATACATGAAAATACTAAAGAGTAAATTCATTCAATAAAATAAATAAATTCACTTGGCTTCAATCATGGCCTTCAGACGTCTTCGGAATCTCCTGCAACTCATTGTTTAATTTGGTGAAGGCTTTCTTGCCTTCAGTTCGTGGTTAGTGTTAAAAGGAGTTTTGTTGGTATCTTGCATAATTGCGCCCCACACATAATAATCAAGGGTGTTGCAGTATAGGGAATATAAAGGGTGATGTGGTTGCAGAAATTCTCTGACAGCCATG
>CAHIKZ030000428.1:1480000-1483153 GCA_903632075.3 Acanthosepion pharaonis
TGTCAAAATCGCTACCCAATTGCAGTCGTGTTTCGGTGCGTATCAATGCATCTCATCAGGCAATTGGAAATTACTCGCGAGTGAACGATTTATTTATAATCCTCTATTTTTTTCTTTTTTCGTAAAACGTGGTTGTATTTTGCTTCTAAATCGAAATAAATCGTTTTATATATACATATATATATATATATATATATATAATTAATTATGTGAGATTATAATAAAACATTTTAAATCGCTATACAAAGGCATTCATGTTTATAATATATATATATATATATATATATATATATATATATAATTTTTTTTCGTATAGAAAAAAAACATTTACTCGCTATAAAGATGCAACTTCGTTTCGGTACATTCCAATTGCAGCACGACTGATGAGATAGAAAATCTGTCTGGAATTCATTCTTACAGTAATATAATTTCAACGAATCTTGATATATATATATATATATATATATATATATATATATATATATATAGTTTTTTTCTATCCAAATGCATTATATTTATTTTTATTTACTATTTATAGTAAACCTACGTCATCCTTTTACTTAGTGTAAATTACATACCAATTGAAAAGCTAAGTGACATAGTAATACAGTGTCAATGTTTTATTATATAAATGCATTGCAAATTAATACATTATAAAAATCCTAATTCAGTGATTTTATCAAAGACTGCATCATTATAAATTATTTTACAAAACATTCTAAGTCGGTTTTTATTAGTAATGTAGTTAATAATACAATGTCAATATTTTTCCTGGCTTTAATTAACGCATTCTACAGTATTTTCTTATAAAAACGCGTTGTAAATTACTTGATTTTGAAAACGCATGACAAGTGACGAAAAAATAAACTATGATCGAGAATTAACAGAGATTTTCATGATAGAATAATGCTATTAAATATAAAATTACAGTCATAATCAAAATATTCTTGAATTTATTAAATTCTTTCAATATTTTTAATTGCATTTGATGAATAATTTCCTTCCGAGAGGATTCGTGTAAATGTCATGGTTTTGGCAGATAAGGATTATCTCCTAATCTTCTTTTCTTATCCTTTGTCTCTGTCGTCGAATTATCGCCCTTATCCTATTGTCGCTCATTCATGTTCTTTTTATCTGATTGTTATGCAAACGTATCATCCTAAGCATGACGATAAACTACATCCGGCAGCAAGACATCTGATTATGAGGTTTTGAGGAATGTGAAACTTACTTGCTATTGTTCTCAGGTCCACCCTGACCCGGAGTAGTAGCACCTGCTAGAGTCTCAGCTATATGGCCAAATAGTTAACTCCCAAACTGGGTAAAAATAATATCAATGTTTAAAACAGATTTTTAAAAGTAAAAAGAAATTCTAGCAATGAATTTTAATAGTAAAAAAAAAAATACTAAAGCTCACAAGAAAGTTAAATCTCGGCATTAAATGACCCATAAAGGTGTTGATATACTGGTAAACAAACCAAACGTAGATTAGTGAAAACAAGGGGGATATTTTCTATTGAACCCTTTCTTTTATCTTTCTTTTGCTCTATCTCTCTCCATAAAGAATTTGCAATGTATTTCAATCTTCACACTGACATGGAATCATAAACAGATACTACACTATGATCCTAGATAGAAAACCTAACGTTAATATTTAACACGAGGTTTATATGTGGCACAAGGCCAAGTTTAACTTGGGTCATCCGAGCTCATAGGCTCGGACAAAAAATCCCCATGGAACCCGCGAGTTCGGGTCTGTCTACATCCCCGGGCGAAAGTCTGTCCTTCGGCACAGCCTCGTCCGGGTTTCTCTCTACCAAAGCAGACAGTTCGACAGAAACTGTGAACAGCCTCGGTGGAACAGTCTATATCATTGTTAATATTTAGCATACCCGACGGGGGATATATGTTGCACAAGGCCGAGTTTAACGTGGGTCATCCGTGCCCGTAGGCTCGGACAAAAAATCCTCGTAGAACCCGCATAAACGGATTTGGGTCTGTCTACTTCCCCAGACGAAACTCGAAGCCTCGTCCGGATTCCTCTCTGCCAAAAGCAGTGTTCGACAGGAGCCAGAACAGCCTCAGTAAAACAGTCTATATCACCGTTCCCAATGTTTGTACAATAATAACAAATAAAGGCTAATTATACATGTATTAATCTAGTTATGGTAAGAATTTGAAACAAAACATTTGTCATCGAAAGGGAGGTTGGTCTATCGACATATCCTGTAAGATCGAACCTAGCCTCGGGGTCATTTCAGACAAACTCGCTAGACACGGCACAGCAATCGGCAAGAGATTTCGGTTCATTTTATTAACTGCTTTAATTGTGATGGTCTTTTTGGTTGCTGCAGAAACACACCCCGCAAACGGGCATTGCAAATGCCAGAGAGTATTTATAAGGATCTGTGTAAATACAGAAGTTATTGATCGACTGTTGACGGTAGGCTGTTTCC
This sequence comes from Acanthosepion pharaonis, assembly GCA_903632075.3. Lineage (NCBI taxonomy): Eukaryota > Metazoa > Mollusca > Cephalopoda > Sepiida > Sepiidae > Acanthosepion > Acanthosepion pharaonis. The sequence goes on from CAHIKZ030000428.1 coordinate 1,482,457, forward strand.
AGAGATTTTGACTTGGGCGCGTGAGCTGGATCAGGACGGGCCGGGCAGGACACGATGGTGGTATGCTAGAACGGAACAGGGGGGTGAAGGACATTGGGTAAGGATTGGGTTAACTGGGACCATCTAAGATGTCTTTGAACAGTCCAACATTCATATCCTCCTAGGATGAGTAAGGTTAGAAGAGACTTCTGGCAAGAAGGGTGAAGTGACTTTTGCTCTGGTGGGGAAGCTCGGTGGGAAAGAAAATCGATAAACAGAGATGGGCAACTGAATTGTCTAAGTTGTTGTGGATGTTACACAGCGAAAGCGTATGTTTGGGAAATAATAAAGATTTATATTTGATACTGACTAAGATATTAGAGACTTTGAAAATATATAACAAAAGAAAGAGAAAACGAACTTTAATCTGGAATGACTAAAGTACAAACTCAGTCGAAATTTGTTGAAGTCAACTAAGTATTTGCAGACACTGATAAGAGCAGGAACGAGTTAGGCTCAGTAACACTCTATATTATCTGTCGTACACTAATATATATATATATATATATATATATATATATATTTGAAAGTTTCAGAGGGAGTATATCTGTAAAGGACAAAATGAGTAAAGACAAAAAGGAAAACTTATGTAAACAAACGCGTTTCGTCCTCTGTGGAATTTTATGAAAAGCAAATGCTAGATTTTTATTTCGTAACA
>CAHIKZ030000429.1:0-122500 GCA_903632075.3 Acanthosepion pharaonis
CAATTTGTCATTTTTCTAACGTTCTTATTTTGACCATTTGATTTTTTCCTTTTCATTTCCTTTCCTTCTTATTTACCGTTACTTCATTTTTGTTATTAGTTATTTCTTCTCTATTTTTTAATTAATTTTACGTTTTACTTTTTCCTTGTTAAATCTATTTTCTTCCCGTTATATATTTGTTTATTTATTACGTGTTAAATATCTTTGTGTTTTTTATTTTAAATACCCGTTAAAAAGTCTACGTTTTATCTGTTAATTACGTGTATATAATATTTGTTTTTAATTTTTGTGTTTAATTTGTAATTTCTGTCACCTGGCTGGTGATTCGTGAAGCTCTCCGGGTCGGCAAGAGACTCTGTGCAGCGGGCTTGGAGAAATATCCAAACTGCCGTCGCTGTACTGGGGAAGTCGATAACCATTGGTCACGCTTTTTTTCGGTGCAAGGCGGTAGTGCCAAGCAGCAAGTTTGTTGAAGGCCTCATGGTTCGCATGTTGCAGGGGAAAGTTTTTTGTCCTTGAAGCTAGCTCTGTTTGTAGCAATGTGGTGCCGCAATTGACGAAGGCTGAACACTATGTGTTCTGTTGCTTACTAGGGGTTATGAGAGTCGTGATTTGGACGACGCGCCAGAAGGGATTCCATGAGGGCGAGAAGTTCACCTCTTCCCAACTGATCTTGTACTTTAAGCATCAGCTTAAAGTCAAGATTAGGACGGAAAGGTGGCGGCTCACCTCATCGGAATTCAACAAAAGGTGGGTGAATCTTGCGCGTATGTGCCGAGTAAAAGCCACATTTGTATATAGTACAATAAATAAATTGATTGACCGACTTCACACTTGAATTCGTCTTGTGAATGTGGACGGTTCATGTTAACTTTCACCGTTTCTTGTCTGACCGTTAATTCTGTCTTTAGGAGGATTACATTTGAACTTTTGACTGCCCCAATTTAGCTAAGTTTTTGATTTATTTTTACCATTTTTCTAACTTGACTTTTTGTTCAATTTGTCGTTTTTCTAACGTTCTTATTTTGACCATTTGATTTTTTCCTTTCCTTCTTGTAACGTCACTTGGTCCAGGGTCGGATCCTTTGGTCGCGGCGCCAACTGTGACGTCGCCCCTCCTGGTCGCTCCTCGCTGCTCCAAGTTTGACGTTCCAACCCCTTGGTTAGATGATTACCAGCCTCGCCTTTCCCAACTCGCTTCCAACATCTGGTTACTAGGGTAATCACTGATCTCGGTCTGCCTACCCACGTTGTGATTAGATCTTAGACAGACGGGATCAAACAGGGATTGGGGCCGTATGCAAGTTGAGTCCGACGGGGGTGGCAAAACACAAGTAAAAGTAAAACTCACGAGGCCAAAAATTACTGATAAAAAAGGGTAACAACCTTTTATATCTAATGTTCGTTACATAAAATTATTCTTACTTCTGACCCGCTTTGTGGACTGTACCAAGCTTCTATCATACAACTTAAAGACTTCGAGTTGCCTGCTCTCTCATCAATGACACAGATGCTCCTGTGTCCACCAAAGCCCTCATCTCTCCACCACCTATCTCCGCTCTACAGGATAGTTCTTTCTCTTGCGTTAGCGAAGAGAACACTTTTTCTTCTTCCTGGGTCCCCACCCTTTGGGTTAACCCAGCCATAGGTGCCGGTAGTAATAAATCACCTTCATTTTTCTCATGAGGTGGAGTTCTGCGCCCCCAAAGGGAGACCCCGGCCGGACCTTTCCCGGTCTCCCTCGGCCGTTTCTAAAAATACAGTTTCTCTTCAGGTGTCCTGGCTTCCTGCAAAACCAGCACCTTCTTGTTGGACAGCTTGCCGCAAAGTGGCCCGCCCGACCACATGTCCAACATTTTGCTCTTTTCCTTTTCAGCTGGGTTGGCCTTGTGTCTATTCAACGGGGAGCCGTCCCCTATTCAAGCGGTTCGCCCATCCACTGGTCCAAGCTTTTATTTCTCTTTCTTTTTTAACTGGGCCACCCACCCTCTTAATTCCGGGGTGGCCCGCTGGCTTTTCCCTGGGCGGTCTCTTTGGGCTCAGCCTTCTTTGTTAATATCGGTGGGGCACCCTTCCTCAGCCCGCACCACTTGGCCAGGTGTCCTTTTCTTACCACACCTGTTGCATCTGTCCTGATTGAAGTCTGGGGCAACCCCACTTGTCGGGACATTCCCGCCCTGTGGTCCTCGTACCCACAGGTCCAGCAGACCAGCCCGTATCGACCCGGCGTGGGCTTAAAAAAGCCATGCCTGGTCGACCATGCCTTTCTATTGGGGTCTTCCTCCCATAATTCTGCCTGATCCACCTCTACTTTAACCCTCTGATTCCACGCGGGGGATCTTCCGCCGACCCCCTTCTTCCAGCCTCCTGACCTGGTATTTGCTTCTTCCCACACGCCCTTTTATTGAGTGGCATCTGGATGCCGGTTAGGCATCAGGATATTGTTTTACTGGGTTGAACATGGGCAACCCATCCCGAAATTAGGTTAGAATAGGAGTTTGTATTTTTCCTTTAGTTTTTTCTTTTCGGTTCTGATAAACTTAGCTAGGGTGTGTTTGCTCATTGGTCCCCTTTTATTTCTGCTTTCGTATTTGTTGTTGTGTATGAATGAGTGTGTGCTTGTGTGAGTGCTTGACGGTATGAATGTGTCTTTATTTTCATAGTCCCGCATCGATTTCGTCCGGTTAACTGATATTTCTGCCACATTCAAAGTTTGTGGGGGGTTTTAATACTAACACTGATTTTGTTTATTTTCTTGTAAATATATTTCGACATATTGTATATACTCATTGGGGATTTTTTAAAAAATTGTTGTTTTTTATGCCCCCCACTATAGACAATATTTGTACATAAGGGGTGTATTTAGGTTTTTCATTGAGTCAAAGAGGCATTTTGGTGGATGTAGTAAGAAAGGTATGGATAAATGTGTTGTTTTGGTGATAGGAATATTGTTTAGTATGATTGGGTCAGTGGTTGTGGCTAGCTAAGTTTTATTTTAAGACAAGTGATGACCGTCCTTTCCCCCAGCCCGCTTTTCGGCCTTGTGCCACATTTGTACATAGTACAATAAATAATTTGATTGACCGACTTCACACTTGAATTTGTCTTCTGAATGTGGACGGTTCATGTTAACTTCATTCCTACATTAGCTGTTTGAAGTATCAGCTTCCGGTGAATGTTAGAGTCGGCTGATAAATTTTATTTTGTTGGAATTTGGTAAATAGTGAGTGAAAACTTCAAAGTTACACAAGCTGAGAGAGGCAGTTTTCAAATTGCGTTAATTTATTAGTTTTCTGATTTGCAGCACATCTTTTGAGTTTCAACTATGGGTATATATGTTAATAGTTTAAAACCAAATAGAAGTGAATTTTCTAATTGGTGGTAATACGCATCAAAGTTGTCATGTTGGTAAAATTTGAAAACTAACCGACGATATACAACGAAAAATTTACGATTGTAATTTACATTCGCACACCTTAACCCATGAAACTGTAAAGATTAAAACTTAGTTCAAGAGTTAATATACGTTTTTATTAAAATTTAATGATTGCGCACAACCAGCGCTGTGACTAGGTCCCCGAACCCCAGAATGAACATGCAGTTAATTTATGAAGTCTTTTAAAATATGTAATACTCAAAGTTTTTACACCACCACCGCCATTAAGAATCTCCCACCAGTGTATTAAATGTCTTTCATTTTGGGCTCAAATAGTTAACTTCATAGTTAACTTCAAAGACAAACTGCCTGATTTTCATTTTGCCTAAATAATCAAGTTAATCAAGTTTTATAATTTTTGACAAAAAATCTGTAAACATTGAGGCTGAAAGGAAAAAATTTTTTTAAAAAAATTTTACCAACAACAATTTTAGTTCATTGGTTCTGAGGCTGGAATGATCAATTTTCATTAAAAATTAGATGTAACAAAAAATTTTTTTAAGAAATTTTTTACCAACAACAACATTAGTGTTTTGTTGAAAGTCTTAAAAATAAAACTTAAAATGTATATTTTTTAAAAAGAAACTTAAAAAAAATATTCAAGCTAAATATATTTTCTAGGCACAGAAAATATATACATATAAACATAGTTTTAGTGTACACACACACAATTATTGACAACACAAGTGATAAACAAAATTAAGATATTTCTTTGTTCTTTAATTTTTTTATTGTTTACATATTTTTCACCAGAATTTTATTTCTTGCATTTTTTATAAAAGTAATTTTTAAAAACATGTAAGTTTATGGCTTACAGACAAAATTGTATCTGTTCAAGTTTTATACAAAGCTTTACCGAAATCATCTTGCATTATTTATTTTGATAACTAAGTACAATGAATGCATTTTAAATAGCAAACCTTCTGATATGGTTAAGAGAAAATTACAAATCATTAAAATTAAACATGGAAGATTTGGCTGATTTTTAAGAAAAAATACACACACACACACACACACATATATATATATATATATATATATATAATTGGACATTGATATCAACATATAGAAGTGATTTATGGACATTGAATCATCAGAAGTGATTTATGCACAATCATCATTATGCATTATTTTTTGCTCAACTATTTATATATACAGGTCAGTGATGCTTAGTAAGAAGTCTGTTGTATTGTAATGGTTATGTTTTGAATTATTCTAGGATCTATTGGGTGGAAATAATTATGGATTTGTTTGTTAACTTTTTGTATTAACTATTTCATTGTTAGTTGTTACAGTGGCGTAGCTAGAGTAAACGTCACCAGGGGCGGTCCGCTCAAATGTCACCCCAATGACCCCTGATTCACCCTTATGCTGAATGGTTAGCTGTAGCTAAATTTTCATAAAATAAAAAACGTTACTGTTTATATGTATGATCCAAGACAAAAATCCAATACCAAAAATAATCAGTTCAAATCAAAAGATTTTTTAAAATGCAAGACTTTCAGAACAACTAAATACAAAAAACACAGCAATACACAAAAGAATGACATTCAATACTATGGTCTTAGAATGAATGTATTTTTTCTTTGTTGCAAACTTCAATGACATGTCAAAATCTGTTTGTCTTTAAGCTCGTTTTCAATGGACATCATCCAGATGACAAATGGTTGACGTAATTTTGTCTAATTTTCCGGTGTCCAATTTTCCGTTGCATCATTTTAACCATTTAAAAGATTTTTCTTGACAAAATGTTCTAAAATTTTAACATTTTCGAATATTGTAAATCAACTGCATTTTTTTAAAGGTTACCTAGAGAATTTATCCAAATTTTTTTTTTTTTGTTTTTCTTTATACAAGAAAATTTATACATCGCATTTTGATGTTATTATGATTTTAGTTTTAGTGATAATTTAAAAACAATAAATATTTATCATTAGTACCAATAACTGTTTTAAAACTTTAAAGAATCGTTTTTGGAATTGGAAAATAGGCACAAATTTTTCCGAATAATCGTCCCAACACTCATAAAAGTATTCGCTCACTCAATGGAAAATTGTGTCTGGCGAATTTGGGGGGTTGAAATTGTTGCACTTTTCTTCGTGTTTTTTTGAAAAATTTTTGTTTGTGTGTCGCCCCTCCTTAGCTACGCCACTGAGTTGTTATTATATTTACTTGTGTTTATGTGTCCATTCATGTTTGTTAACTTGTTTATTATTTACTTATTGGTTTGGATTAATTTATTTTACTTATTTTAATTTTTAGTTTTCAAGTAACAGTAAAAATTTGTTTTTGTGTCTTCATTTTGAGAAGAGTCGATAGTTTATTTAGTAGTTTGTGTTTATCTGGGAAGGTAATTATGGCTATTTTCTCCCCTAGAATTTTTTTTTTTTTTTTTGGATTTATTGTTGTAGACTAATGCTGTTTTTCTTATTTTCCACATTTTTAGTGTGATTTTTTTTTTCTCTCATATATGTTTAAGTATTGTGCTGTTCATGCAGTTACTATTCTAAAGGATGTTTTGTGTGCATGGTTTCTTTGTTTCCAAAGTCGGTGTTGATTTCAATGACCATTTTTATATATACATATGCTCTATCCCTGATATTGATCACTTTAATTCATAAATATAGCATATCTTGAAACTATATCATATATATGAGAGTGGGATAGAGAGAAGGTGGTGAAAAGATTTCCCACATATTTTGGTTGGTGGGAAGATAGGCTTCTTGGTCAAATTGAGAACTTTTCAATAGTTATATATCTATTGATACTAAAGCACTCCTATTTGTAAAATGAAGTTAATAAAATTTAGATTTGATTAAAATCTTATCTTTTAAGCTTATCAGTGTTTTTCATTAAAAAAAAAACATTTTGTCTTCTGAACAAAATTAATTTTTTTTTGTATTTTACTTTACTTTTTAATACTTTTCAATTCTATTTTTCTCTGAAAGTCAAATTAACAAAATAGAAATTAAGTTTAAATTTGAATTACATCTGTTACAAACATAACTCACTAATGAATATATTGCATATATTTAATAATCTTTGTCTCAAATATGGGTTTAATAAAATAATTATGTAAATATAAAAACAATTATCTATTCTTATCAACACAAACACTAGATTGATTTATTTCCAATAAAATATTTTTGCAAGAATAGTTAAAGCCAGATAGATATAAAAAGATGAAATAATGTCATTTTTTTTTTCTTTAACACAGAAAGCAGAATTGAGAGATCAAGTTTAAATTCAGGATCAGACAAGAAACACTGTCACAAATTCTAAAACCTTATTTAATTGCTCCCCCAGAAGTGTCTTGTCTATATGGATTGGTGATGTTAGTGTCAGTTTTTTAATCATTTTATTTTTTGAAAGAATAATAAAAAAGAGAAACATTATTAAGGAGCAACAACAGAAGAGTATGAAGAACAGTAGATAATGATTGACGTTGCATTTAAATCTTTGAAGATCAATGTTGGCTGGAAAGCCTGGAACCAGAAGAAGAGTTCCACAAAAGATGTGTAGAAAAGAAACTGTTAGCATAGAACTTGCAGTTATATCTAGCCAATTCAACTGTAAATTGATGAGACCTTGCCACCAATCTAGTACTGCACTTAAAGTTTAGATCCCATAGTGAAGAGTTCATCGAAACAATTACCATGAAAATATTTGTAGTAAAGGCACAGAGAAGCTACATTACGGTGGTAGGAAAGTGACTGATGCAAATATGTCAGGTCAATAATATTGTTGATACTTCTTTGCAGTTTATCCAGAATTTCTAAATATACCGCAGGAGCAGCGGATGATATCTGGCAGTAATATTCAAAGAATGGCTGAATGGTAAACTTATAAATATGTAAGATAGATTTGTTTAGCATGACACAGTGAATCAAATTTCTTATCAGCAGACCTAGCAATGGATTCAATTTAATCTTTTGATTTCATTTCAACCAAGACTGTTAGCCTGAGAAGGCACAAGTCACTCTTTGAAAGTCAGCATCAGCCATGCTGATGGGAGGCCAAAAGAAGGAGTATTCTCAGCTGATTAACAGCTAAAAGAAAGTTTAACATCAAACTGATTGAAAGACTTCCTATTGAGATTATAATGTCCAAAATTGTTGTAAATCAGGAAGATGTCATTGATATAAAATTAAGAATGATTTTAAGGGAGAATGATATGTGTCAGAGGCAAAAACAGCTAAAATATTGAAGGATGTTTCAATCATCATTGATCTGTCACCATACAACCAATGGTGAGATAAACCAAAAGGATGTCCTACCTTCCCAGGCTCACTTTCATTTTCATCTTAAGGTGAATGAATTTATATTAAGCACTTCTAGTCATCCAAATGGCTTTTAGGCATAATCAATCTTTGGTGTTTATATCATTTATTTAAATAAGGAATTGCTTAAGAATTCACATTGTAATTCACTTGTTGCCAAGTTTAAAAATTTTTTTAGTTTTTCAATCTGTTTTATTTAAATCAGTTGATAAGTTATTTTTACCAAAGGAAAAAGAGCTTAATTCAAGTCAGTGTTTAAGTTTTAAAATCCATGGTACAAAAAAATTGTACACATAGATATAATAATTATAAAACAGTTTCTTTGTTTTTGGAAAAAAAAAAAAAGAGATATTAGTACCATTGAGTATAAGGGACAAGTGGATGTCTATAATTCATTTCAGTGGTTACAGGCTTAGGAAAGATGTTTATAAATCAAACATATGAATCCTAAGCTTTAATTAAAGTCCACTTATTACTAGATGAACTGTGACAATCTCTCTTTACAAAAAGGTATTTAATATATGTTTATATAGTAATTATTATTAATAAAGTTTGATATTTATTTTTTTAATACTAAAATATGCAAAATAGGTTTCCAATCAGAGAGAAAAAAAAAAGCAGTTACTTGTTAACATATGTTCACTGTCAGCAGAAATAGTATTCTTCTGTATTTCAGCATTTATCATCACACAATATTCTATTGTTTTAAAATAAAATTGGGGAATCTTGTAAGTCAAGAACTAACAATGTCAGAAAAATTCTTGTTTATAAATGAGAGGATAAACTTTCTTACCAGGTTTCAGATTCTTTTTGTAGAATTAGACTTTTTTTTAAATTGCTTAAAGATGAATTAATAAAGGAAATAGATTACAATAGTGATATAATCTAATATCTAACTTGCCTTTTGAAAAAGATTATCTCTATAACACAATAATTGGTAACTGATGTAACTTCTTTTTATACTATCATTTTATAACATTCAAAATACTAAAAATTGCTATAAAATTTCAATTATGAAGCAAAGATCTGTCAAAATAAAAAGGCTTCCTAACACAATTTGTTGTTTTTCTGTAGATGTTAACCTCTCAGGTTAAAGTAACATTCTCATTCACCTTTTCAATGTAAATAAAAATGAAAGAGACAAGTTAGTATTTTTTTGCTTCACAAGTAAAAGCTAAATTAAATCAGTTAGAAATAAAGACAGATACTGAGATGAGCTATTCTGTACATTATTCAGACTATTGTCGTCATATTTATGACAATGCTCAGGCCTTCTTCAGGTGGTTGGAATGTTCATCAGAACCCTTTATTTTGCTCACTGTGGTAGACTTTTCGAGTTCCACATGCTAATTTCCCATTGAAAGTTCTTCCCTGCCTTAACCGGGTATTGAACTTGCACTCTTTGGGTCCTTTCACTGGATCTAACCCTGCCTTTATCCACTGTCCCATGTGTCCTTGTAATGTAAATAGTCAATTTGTTTTAATTTGATGAGTTATTTAAAAAGTAATCTCCCCTGTTACATCTCCTTGTTCATGAGATATCTAGCAATATGAAAACTCAACTTTTTTTTGTAAAATTGTAATTAAGAGAAATTGAAGGAAAATAGTATTCTGAAAATGTCATATTTTGTCAGTTACTGAGGAAATTTATATTGCAAATGATAAAAAAAAGAAGTACAAAATTACTCAAATTATTTATTTTTTTTTTTAATTTGTTGCAATTTTCATATTTAAAGTTATTTTGCGTACATTGTAAATGTTTACCGTATTTGCTAAAACTTTGGCCATTCTCAAAAGTCAGATTTCTAAGGCCAAGAAATTCCTGAATGGAAGCAATAGCCATTGAGTAAAAAGTTTATGAATTTACATGTCAATACAAGAATACATGATATGAAAGATTTAGGACAAAGTTTTTCTTGTAGAAAATTTCATTAAGTCAAGTGTTATTTCAGGTCCTCCAAAATTACTGTACAAAAGCCAAGTATAAATAAAAATTTGATTATTAAAGATTCTAATAATGCAAGCACTGATTTACTTTTGTATATTAGAAAAGTTCCTATGTCAGGCACATTCATCATTGTTATGAAGCAATAATCAGAAGATTTTGTATGACTTTCACTGACAAGTAGGATTAAGAGAAAAGATAATTAGATTAACATGACAATAAAAGCTTATATAGCTTGCATGAAAATTGATTGCAATTTTTTTTTTTCTTTTATTGCGCATCTAACTACATAATAATAAAATCAATATGAATAAAAAATTTTGATTCCCCAGTTTTGGGCCTCATGGAAATCCCAACAAATCCACTAGCACAAGTCGACGTATCATCAAACGCCATATTCTCCATACTTAAGCAACTGGAAAAATTCTTTTATACATGGATTAAGCAAGAAATTGAGAAGAAATGCAGACCCATTGAGCAAAAACCGGTTTTCGGACACCTTAATTGTTAAAGGACACAACAGTGACATTGTGAAAGCTACACTTTGCTCTATTCAACCAATGAAAAAAAAAGTCCTTGTATACATGGATGTATTGATAAATTTCCTAGAATACTAATTTTGAAAATATTTCATTTAATGGAAAAAATAAAAAGAATTGAAATTTAACTGATCCCCCAGTTTTGGGCCTTATTAAAATTCCAACAAATCCCATATCACAAGTCCTATTCAACCGACTGAAAATTTTTTTTTTCAACATGGATTAAGCAAGTAATTCCCTAACATTTCATATCAATTTGATAACTATTCTATAGACGCGAAAAAGTTGAAATCCAGTCCTCAAACAAACCAGTTTCTGGACGACGTAAATTTTCAAAGGATACGCCAAACACATGGTTGCACCTCCACTTTGCTCTATTCAACAAAATGTATAATCTTTGTAGACATGGATTAATTAATAAATATCCTACAATTTAATACCAATTTTTAAAATATTTCATTCGATGTAAAACAATTAAAAAGAAGTGAAATATGACTGATCCCCCAGTTTTGGGCTGCACTAAAAATTCCCACAAATCCCCTAACAAGTTGCCACTTCATCCAATCCCACATTGTCCCTATTCAACTGACTGAAAAAAAAAATTTTAAACCTGAATTAAGGAAAAAAATCCAAAACATTTGATATCAAGTTTATAAGTATTCTATAGAAATGAAAAAGTGGTATTCCAGATTCATTGAGCAAAATTTTTTTTTTCGTATGCCTTTAATTTTCAAAGTAGACGACAGACATGTCTCGACATGGTCGAACCTCCACCTTGCTCTATTCAACCAAATGAAAAATCCTTGTAGACATGAATTAATTCATAAATTTCCTACAATTTGATACCAATTTTGAAAATATTTCATTTAATGGAAAAAAATTAAAACAAAGTGGAATCTGACTGATCCCCAGTTTTGGGCAGCACTTAAAATTTCAATAAAACCCCTTAGACAAGTTGCAACTTCATTGAACCCCATGTTTTCCCTATTCAAGCTACTGGAAAAAAATTTTTAAACATTGATTAAGGAAGAAATTCCTTAACATTTGTTATCAACTTTATAATTATTCCATAGAAAACCAAAATTTGAAATCAAGAGAAATATAGCAACCCGGTTTTTGGACACTTTAAATTATGAAATCAGACCCCAAAACATGGCTCAACATCCTCATACCTGCAGTTCCCTATATTCAACCAAATGAAAAATCCTGTTATATATGAAGTAATTAATAAATTTCCTACAATTTAAAACCAATTTTCAAAATATTTCATTTCATTCAATGGAAAATATTTAAAATGAAGTGAAATATGACTGATTCCCCAGTTTTGGGCTGCACTAAAAATTTCAAGAAAACCCCTAAGACAAGTTGCGTCTTCATCACTAAACAAATTTTTCCTATTCATCCCACTAAAAAAAATAATTTTATACTTACACAGTAAAATTCCATATCAATTTTTCAGCTAATGGCGAACATATCACACTTCAGTGTTTTAGTTTTTTTATATATATATATATATATATATATATATATATATATATATATATATATGTGTGTGTGTGTGTGTGTGTGTGTACCCAAAATTACTCTTTCCTTTATCACATTTTTATGTCCAACTAGGTTAGCAAATCATTCAATAAAATGACATCTTTACCCAAACCAAATCTCGTAATGTCATTACAGAACATTAAAATAATTACATTATAATGTTCAATTTTTTAATTAAATATTGATTGAAAATATCCCATTTCTAGATATTCTCATTTACTCTATGATAATTTCACTATATCTTGTAGCTTTGATGTGGCACAAGCCCAAAACACTACTTCTCTATATAAAACATCTAATTCTAACTCTTGTTTTATAAGGTATGACAGTGAGTGCCTGAAAAAAAAATATCCATCTGCAGTCATTAATAACTGAATCCAATGAGCTAAAATCATTTCTTTATCCAAAACAATATTCATTAAAGAATTAAATAATATATAACTAACACTTATCAATAATGGGGCCCCAATTATGTAGTTGAGGAACAAATCAAATTTCATTTAAACAACAATTTTAGCAATAAAACCATAGTTATAAAAATAATAATGACAATAATGCTATTTACATATATTACAAAATCAAATGCAACATATTTACAAAAAAAAATCTCTAAACAGCAATTAAAAAGTTCATACATAGATATATAAAACCAGTCAATAAAATAAATACATTAGATTCATGATTTAATATAAAAAATCCAAAACTGTCAACTTTTTCATTAAAATGTAATATCCTAAACTTCCAAGTCCTTAATAAGATTAATTTTGTGTATGAATATACTTACCCACACAGCAAATGTTTCTCTGTAATTCAAAAGCATGAAACTTTTAATATAGGATAGGTACCTCCACGAGATCGCTAAAAAAAAGAGCATAGAATGATGAAAAAGACGCCAAACTTGACGAAAACAAAATTTTATCGTCTAAATGTTTGTTATTATTAAGAGGAAAGGTCAAAGTATTTTGGGGATATTTTTTTCCATTTTTTAATCGTTCCTAGCACGTCCAAAATTTTCGTTAAAAATCTATTTTTTTTTGAGTCAGCAAAATTGACCATTTTTTTCCATTTTAAAAAAAAATGGAAATCTGAATTTGAAATTTTTCTAAATATCAATTATTTTTTCAAAACTTATTTTAAGAAAATCAGAAATTATAATGTTTATTTAAAATATTTTGAACCAAACTTAACTTAGCTTTTGTGCCAAAAAAAGATGTAATTTGAAAAAAAAAAACAAAGCAGGTCATAAACTTTCGCGTCTCTTGACACGTGATGAATGATATATTTACGAATTCCATGAGGCTAATTTGTTCTACGGAAGGAGAAAAGTGAAATAATTTACATTTACGTGAAAAAATTATTTACCCCGTTATTTTTAACGAAAACTTTCAGCGGTCTAATTTTTTTTTTTTTTTTGTACTTAGCTTTCACCTTGACGTTTATGATGCTTTATGGGAAATATATTCTAAAGAAATTAAAATAAAACTGTTAAGAGTGACATTAAATTTCATATTTCTTAAGAAAGGTATCTAATTAATTTATAGGTACCTTTCTTATGAAATTTTATCAGAATTGTACATAAAATACTATAATTTTATGTACATTTATTACATTCTACTGTTATTTATATTTGCATTCATTTTATTATTAATTTTGATATTTCATTTATGGAAAAATGTCGTAACTGAGATTAATATAAAAATAAGATCATATAAATTTCATAAGATGATACTGATACTTGTAGGTACCCTTCTCAGTTGAAATTGAAAAATCAAATTAACTTCTCCACACGTGTTTCAAAAAAAAGTAAAGGCCTTAACAGCGGAGAACAATGCTTAACTCAAATAACGCAACTTAATTATATTCTGGTTGGTCTTCCGTATTTTATAATTACAGCTCGATTATAAGCACAAAATTACATTTCTTAATTACTGGGGATCTTCTGATTAGTCAAAATGATACAATTTACAACGCGCTAAAAAAAGATCTATCTCATAAGGACACTTATGAAAGCCGATGCGCTTTTTTAACTAATTTTATAATATTTTAACAACTTAAATGTAAAATCTATTATAATTAATGAAATAACAAATAATTGTATTAAAAAAATTCATTTTTCAAAAAAATTTTTTTTTTTGCTTTCACAAAATATTGTCCATATTCATAAAAACAACTAAAAGCAAATAAAAGCATTTGAAATTAAATAATATCTTTGTTGTTTTATTGAGTTTTGTATGTTACAATTCACAGCTGATTTTCAGGTACTGCGTATCCAATTAAAAAAAAAAAAAAAACATGATTTGCATTCCTCAAAGCCCTGTGCTTTTTAATTATTGTAATCACTAAAACCGATGCGATCGAATTTCTAGCGTTTTCATAAAATTAGTTATGGGGGTAATAAATATTTTTTAAAAATATTTCTACCATGACTTTCATAAAAAAAAAACATTTATAATAATTTCGATCATCTGTGAATAGTTCCTGAAAGTTTCATCAACATCCGATAATTATTTTATTTTTGCACGATTTTTCAAATTAATGTGTGTCATACCAAAAAAAAACGTGCTAAAAAATCGTCTATGTTATTTACTAGTTCCGCTGATACAAATAGAAAAAAGGTTTTTTAATCAAAATTTAGAATGTTCTAAAAAGAAGGAAATTTTTTAAAAATAATAAAAAAAAAAGACTTTGGTCTTTCCTCTTAATAATAACAAGCATTTAGACAATAAAATTTTGTTTTCGGCAAGGTTGGCGTCTTTTTCATCAAGCTATGCTCTTTTTTTTAGCGATTTCGTGGAGGTACCTAATATAGGATATACCACAACCACATTCTCATGAGGACTTACCTGCCACCTATTGGAGCAGAGTACCATCAGATAACATTAATAAGCAGCATCAGGATCTCATAGTAACATTAAACATCTACTCACAAACAATGCCAAAATACTAGTAAAATCAAATTCTTATCATTCTTGAAGCAATACTCATACATTGAAAACAATCATCAATAAATAAAAACAATTATAAGAGCTCACATCCTTAAACATACAGGATGATTGAAATTTTGTCCTTGTCTGCAAAGGAATATCCATAATTTGGAAAAGTTCATCATTAATCAACACAAAATGTTTATTTTAAAAATGGAAAATTAAGTGTAATTTGAGTACAGTAGGATCGTGAAAACATTTACAATATTAAAATACACTCTCACTCTCTCTCCCTACATGCTATGTCTCTTCAGAATGTGGGCAATCATGGCTCTCTACAACTTTCTTTGGTTGCTCAGAATAATACTTGCTCCTATATGCTTTCCTTTTCTCTTTGAAGTATTTGTTTCTCTATCCATTTGTCCAGACTCAAATGTCTGTCCAAAAGAATTGGAAATGGTCAAGAGACATGGTGCCAGTCTTTGACAGACCAATGTTTGCTGATCCAGATGAAGTAACTGAAGCTGTATTCTCAATAATGGTACCCTTGTGGGTTGACAACTCTAAAACTCTGTAGAATGCAGTGGGTATTATACAATGCACAGGCTGATAGGTTGAGTAGCACTGGTATTGAATTACATTGCCTTTCATTGTATCATTCTCATCATTTTCAGTTGCCAGCAGCCTCATTCATGCATTACATTTGAGTAACAACAGTTTCATGATGTTTTTTCCCTTTTTTTTTTTTTTTAGAATAAAGTTAAACTTGTGCAAGGCTCAAAAGCCACTCAGTTTATGAGAAGATAGCTGTTGACTCTAGGCTCAAACAGGTTAAAATTGTTGGGATTTGGTAAGCATTCTCTTGGGAGTCAGATCAACAAAGCAACATTTCATGACATCTACAGCTAGACTTTTACATATTTTGTATTATGAGATATCTGACAGAGGCCTTTTCCACAAGTGCGGAGGGTGAAATCATGAAATCATGCAGTGTACTGTTTATTCTAATGGTATTGGCAATTAATTATCACCATTATACTATTCTCACTCCCAAAGAAGGAAACCATCCACTATCCTATCGCAAATGTGTCAGTAATATCACGGTTTTATTTAATGGCTTACTAAGGAGTTTCTTTAATTAATCCAATATTCATGTGACTAATATAAATTAAGTTCTCTCTCTCTTATTGATATAGATTTGGTTAAAATAGAATCCATTTTTCTGATGATGCTATTTCATTTTTTTCACTATTTTATCAAGGTCTTCCCATGCTAATGCTGGGAGTGGCTTCAGACTTTTGAATATATATATATATATATATATATATATATATATATATATATATATATATTTCAAGTAGATAAAATTCAATACCCCATAGCATAAAGTGCGATTTTACCCAGAACCAGCTTGTCAACACCAAGGAGTTAGATAAAGAAATGAATCAATATTTTTGTAAATACGAAGAAAGAGGAGGGAAATTCACAACTAAGAGTAAATGTATTTAAAAAGACAAGTCCATTCTGGGTGAAATGGCTATATATCATATGGGGTATTGAATTTTATCTACTGTAATTCATGTTTGTTCTATAAAAAATATATTGAGCTCTCTTCTGTGGATCAGTTTTAATATTTTATATTACTATTGTTCACTGGGATTACTTACTATATATATATATATATATATATATATATATATATATATATATATATATGATAGATACACCTGGTGAGCCAGACAAACCTACCTATGTTTCACCTAAACGGATCATCAGGGAAAGTCAAGCTAACGAGGCAAAGAGAAACACATTTATAGGTGATAGCTAAAATCATACCACGTGACCAAAGAACCACAAAACACAAACCTAAGTTGGGTAAATATTTATTCAACAAAAACGGGAAGAGGGAAAAAAAAAACAACACACGAACACCAAGGTGGAATGTCAGTAACGGAAAAACGTCTAATTTAGTAGCCAAGATTTTTTTATGCCTACATACGTTAAGGATTTCAGTTTTGGAGTTTAATAGCTGGTTAGGTTGATCATATAAAGCTATGGCTAATTTCTCCTGTGCACATAATTTACAAAATTTATGGCCTGCTTTATATTTTGGGCATTTTTTTTTTTAATATTTCCCATTTAAGGATGGGGTCTATATTATCTTCTTGTTTGGTTTTCCATACATAGGTAGATAGCGTGGTACTATGTTTAATTTTTGCGTTTTTAAAACTACTCGTGTGGTTATATCTTTTTTTAAATTTATCCTGAGTAGCACCTATGTATGTTTTAGGGTTAGTATCCTCAGTATTTTTGTAAATTTTTACTTGATACACCACGCATTCTTGCTGACATTTTCCCTGTAATGGACAGATGTTTTTGTTTCTACAATTACAAGTAGGAGGATTACTACGTGGATTATTCCTAGTTTTTTTCTTATTCAATCCATTTATTATAGTCCCTACGTTCGGCATACAACAATAACTAAGTTTTACATTGTTTTTGTTAAATATTTTATGTAACTCAGTTTTTTTTTGGAAATTTTGCGCCAATAAATTAAAAATTATCTTACCAATTTTAGTTTTTACTGCTAAATTAAAAGGAGGATTGAACCACAAATTTTTTCTTTGCCTATTATTATGTTTATTCCGAGTAATGTTGTGGTTATTTATATTAATACGTTCTAATTTATTTTTATGTCCACTCTTAATTAGGGCTTCCTCATAACTTATTTTGTTGGCCTCAAAAATGTCCCTATTGGAGGAATTAGTAGAAAATCTGTACCCAATATTTTTTAGGAATATGCCTTATGATATGGGCTGGGTGGTTAGATTTTATGTGTAAATACTGCGGTTCTTGGTTTTCTTTTTTATATGGGGATATTGTGCCATTTTGTAAATTCAATGTAATATCTAGATAGTTGGTAATTTTCAAATTAATTTCTATATCGAGATAGAATACAAATTTTAAAAAAAAAAAACCAGTGCATTTTTTTTACGGATATTGTCACATTTTTGAGGGTTAGTATTGTCCACTATGATTAAACCGTCGTCGCGGTACAACCCATGGTTATTAAAGTCTATATATTCATTAAGCCTATGGAGCAGCAGGCACCCTACTATCTCGCACACCTCTGCCCCATCATACGCTCCCATAGGGTTGTCAAAACCGTTAATATTATCTTTTTTTATCCATAAAGTATTATCGTGAAATAGCAATGTTTTTTACAATGTCTAATTAGATTTATTTTATCATCAGAAATTTGGATGTATTCTTTGGCTAAGCTTAAGGGCTTCGTTTAGGGTTTCCTCTGAAATAGACGGATAATACTCCTTAATATCATACCTAATAAATTAGCAATTTTTATTTTTGTTGTAATTTTCAAACCATTTAATGCAATCCTTAGTAGATTGCCATTGGTTAATATTAAGGAAAGTTCTAAGGGATTTACATATATCCTGCAGAATTATTTTACTTATTTTGCCTAATTACGTCTTGGTAGGGTTTATAAGTCTATATTTCGGATTATTAATAAAATTACTTTTATGATCTTTTATGAGCTATAACTGCCTCAGCAAGTTGGCATAGTACAACCATTGATGGAAACTCCTAAACCGTATTTGTCTGCAAACTTTTATTGGTATTTTTTAAATAATTGTGTACATTTACACCAGAATGGAAATTTTCATTACAATTGGGGTCTGGGGCTTAATATGCAGATTTACTGAAAAATGACCCTGGATCTTTACTGACTGAGCATAAAAACACAATAATATTCGACTAATTAAATTAAATTACTTATTATTCAACATTCGAGTATTATCACTTAATAAACATTAAAGAATTTAACACTGAAAAATGACGAGACCTCAAAAAACAGAAACGTGATTCCACAGAAGGATACTGAGGATACCAAGGACTGAATATGTAACAAGTAAGAATAAAGTTTTAGAGAAAATGGAAACCAGAAGGAAACTTATACTTAACATAAGTTGAGTGTTGAAATTTCCTTGGCACATAATGAGTAAAGAGGGCTTGGCAAATCTGATACTCGCAAGAAGGCAAGAGGGACAGAGGAAAACAATGTATAACCTATTTAGTAAGCTTGAGTAAATAGAACAAGGTTTAGGAGAAAGAATAAAAAAGAAGAATTATTAAGAGCTATGAAAGATAGAAAGTTGTGGAGAGCCATGATTGCCTACATCGTGAACAGAGGAAGTCAGCTTTTAAGACATCCCTTTCGCTATTAACTTCTTTCAAGGAATCTTTGAGTAGATTGTAACTTATAGCTTTATCATTTATTATTTCAGATCCTTGTTTCTCAGTTGGTGCTTTCATTCACATCAATGTTCCCTGAAAGATAACAAGGTGTGCCCCACATTAACAGAACAGTAATTTATGGATCATTTTTATATTTTAAAAAAATCTTTCTTTTTAAAAGTTAAAGACACCAAGCAATGTAATGTCTAAAAAAAAAAAAAAAAAAAATTAATGCTTATTTCAGGAGACTTCTGTATTATTTTCCTATTTTCAAATTTTATGATTAATGATTTCCTTATTAAAATTTAAAGTATGCCCCAGAATTTCAGTTATTCTACAAGTGTGTCCTGAATTAAGAAAAAAAAATGTTTGTGAAATACTGATTTAGACTGGATTAAAGCTAAAAGTAACAAGACCTCAACAGAATCCAGAGATGGAAATAGGATATGATGGGTCCTGATCTGGCATCTCATCTACAGTCACTTTCTCACAGATATACCTTTGCTTACCTCTGTCTTTTCTACAAGTATTTTCACAGCAACTGCTCTGACGAACTACTTTCTCTGGTTCCCAAACTGCATGAATTCAAGCATGCTACTAGGTTGAAATGATTAAATGTAGCCGTCTCTTCTACTCGAATAGCTTCTTATCTTGCACTTCCCATCTGTGGAACTCCCTTCCTCTTAGTTGCTTCCCTAATAACTACAATCTTCAAATATGCATATGTCAATAGACATGTTCTAATGCTTTGATCTAGTTTCCTGTCCTTCTCTTTCTCCTTTCGTCAAACACACCACTTTACTCTTGCTCTCATTCACTGTACCACCTACGTGCTAGTAGGACCTCCGCCTTTCATGAGGTGAAATGCTTAACAAAAAAGCATACCCACCTTATAAGACACCAACATGCAGAGTCACCTGTCACTTTATTTTCTGATTGTATACACCAGCAAACATTTTGATGAAGAGGAGATCAGATGGTCGGATGAGCAAATCAAAACTGAAAATGCCATAAACAAAGGAAATTATTCAATTAATATTCTATTATTAAAAAATCAAATTGCTGTATCAATATACATTCATCAAAATCAATAAATGGAACAGATCAATAAATAGTTATATA
Organism: Acanthosepion pharaonis; assembly: GCA_903632075.3. Lineage (NCBI taxonomy): Eukaryota > Metazoa > Mollusca > Cephalopoda > Sepiida > Sepiidae > Acanthosepion > Acanthosepion pharaonis. The sequence goes on from CAHIKZ030000429.1 coordinate 20,049, forward strand.
TGGTATCAGACTATTGATAAATGCAGGGCTAATATCATTCTTCAGTCAAACAAATTGTTAACAAAAATTGATTTCAATTCCTTCATCGATTTAGTTTTTGATTTTGGATTATTTTTATAATTATTTCAATTACATAACACAGTGTTTAATTAAATTCTAAATGTCAAATTTACCATTTATTTTTCATCTTGTAATTTAAATATGAATGTAATGACTGCTATTTTTTCTGTGACTTTATTTATTTACAAAGTGTATTCCTTTTCCACAACTGTTCCTAAGTGATTCTGATAATGCTTTACAATTGCAAAGACAAGTTTGTCAGATGAACGACTACTTATTTCTCTACATATTTAACTCTCCTGCTCAATTTTTTCCCCCATTGGTGGCACTCACAGAAGATCAGACAGGAAGAGTCTGATGCCTTGCTGTATGATTGCTACAAATTCATGGGTATGAATTGGATGCTAAAAATAAATGGTTATTATTCAGAGAAAAAAAGATAATTCTTTTTAGTGATGAGTATATAGTCCAAAAGTATATTAATATGCAAAATTTGATTAAAAATTTGATTAGCTGAGACAGCTTCTCTGTTGACCAATCAGAGAACAGAATTATGTAACTTTATCTTATACATGAATGTCCAGGTCCTACAACGTTATCAGCAAAGAAAATAGAATTAAAAAGTCAATTTGGTTTGGTTTTTTTTTTATGAGTCAAATGGCTTGTTTAATATCAAAATCTAAATATTAAAAATTCTAATCATGAAATAATATCATTCTTTTGAATTAATTATAAATTAAAGAGAATGATTTTATTTCATGGTTAAATTATAATTACGTATCTGCATTTTTTAAACAATTAACCTAACAAAATCAAATGAGAAGTAAAAACTTGTTTCTCTTTTCAATCAATGAAATTAATCATGCCAAATGTTTTTTTTTTATTTTAAAAAAACTTTTTTGTCAATCTGTGTCATGTTTTAAATTTTGCTCTATGACTTGGAGGATAAATTTTTATTAATTTTACTATAATTATGTATCTTTCATACTTTTTTTATGAAAATATATTGTTTGTGACCTTATATATAAAGTACAGTGTATGTGTGTGTCCAAGCAACTCCTACTGGTCTGATTTCAATGATTCATATCTCATTCAAAAGCCCTAGAAAATTTAGGTGCAGGGAACGATTTTCATTGAGCTCAGATTCTGGGCGCCAAATTATGCGAGGTTCAAAATATATATTAATATATTATACTAGCCATTATCATAGCTTTCACAGTTCAAGGGGAGTCACTTATATACCTTTTGTATCCAAAATTGCAGTGCATATTTTATTATAAACTAGTTTAAAAGATGCTTGATAGGGCAGCATTTGAGCTAGCTCCTGTGGAGGACTCTTGGTTTGGCCATCATCATGCTAGCTAGGGAGGAGTAGATGTAATAGGCATTAATAAAGTACAGAAGAACTCAAAATTGATTACTGCATTTAAGTATTGAATTAAAGTTTAAGCTTACCTTCAACAATAATTCTTCTGCTGCGATTTAACTTAAAGACGATTTGATGTGAACGTAGAGCCTTACTTTCCATACAAACAATTATTTTTATTAAATGGGTGACAGAACAGGGAACAATTTATAAGAAAATTAATATAGTGTAAAGATGGGAAAATAGAAATTAGAATTAACTATACATTCAACATTTGAAGAGTTAGAGAAACATGATAGCTAATTAAGTAAAACCAATATTATGGAGTCTATATGAATAAATGCCAAATTCGCACTCAATTCTCCCACAAATTCCGAGATTAAAAAGCTCCAGTTTTACTTTATAGTAATTTGGTATTTACTCGACATTGTCACATTGTGACACAAGGTCGGTTTAATGTGGGGAACCCGAGTGCATACACCTTAACTAGGAACAAAAATTGCCCAAGTACCGGAAACCATCAGTTGCGCTGGCCTTGGTGCAAGAAACGATCTCACGGGCTTGGGTAGCTGTTCCCCAGGGCTAGGTATCTCTCAGTATAGTTTTCCTCAGTCACAACTGTCCTTCGATGGAGTCACATCTGAGAGCACACTGCCCAAAGGCAGAGATACAACTGAGATATGATAAATGTGTTACAATCTATTATTATTATTTTTTTTATTTTAGGTGGGGACCGGAGCACATACACCCAGTTAAAGAACAAAAACTGCCTGAGTCCCCACAACTGTCGGTTGTGCTGGCCTCACTGCAAGCACTAATCCCTCACTCTAGTGCAATGAGTGCCACCCCTGAGCACACACTGCCTAAAGACAGAGACACATTTGAGAGAATAGAAATAGGCTGTTACATCCTACTCAAGAGCAATTTGCATTTACCACACCACCATAAGTTCAGGTTGCAATACAAGGTCGGTTTAATGTCAGGAGCCCGAGTGTGTACACCAGGGCTAGGAACAAAAATTGCCCGAGTTCCTGCAACTGTCGGTTACATTGGCCTCAGTGAGAGCACCGAACCATCAGTGAGAGGGCACAGCTTTGGACAGCTGTTCAACAGGGCTGGCACCTTTCAGTATAATTTTCCTCAGTTGTGACACTGTCCTTTGATGGAGCTGCTGCCCCTGAGTGCACTTTGCCCAAAGACACGCAATTGAAAGATGATAAATAGGGTGTTACAAATTACTCAAGACCTATTTACACACTAAGTATTTACTCTGTCTAGCAACTAAGATGAGTTGAGACACAATGTCTGTTTTTAAGTTGGGGACTCGAGCATGTACACACAGGCCAGGAACAAAAATTGCCCGCATCCTCCCCACAACTGTCGGTGTGTGCTGGCCTCGGTACAAGCATTGATCACACTTTCTGGTGCAATGGGAGCGCGTGGTCTCAGGCAGCCGTTCCCCAAGTCTGGGCACCTCTCGGTATAATTTTCCCCAGTTGTGACTGTCCTTTGAAGGCGTTGCCCCTGAGCACAATCTGCCCAAGAACAGAGACGCAACTGAGAGATGACAAATGCGTTACAAGAGAGCAATTTACACACTGTATTTACTTGACACCTAACTAAGGTTGTAACACAAGGTTAGTTCTTAACCCGGGATCCCGAGTGAAGACACTCGGGCCACTGGTCTTAGCTCATCAGAGCTGGTCTAAGCTGGTTAGAGCCAGTCCAAACTAGTCATAGCTGTGATATTACCTGCGCAATGACAGATCCCTGTGCCGGGTAAGTATTAGAATGTGCATATCACATGAGAGAGAGGAATTTACACATGGTACTTACTCTGTCTCCCCACTAAGATGAGTTGGGACACATGGTATTTTTAAGGTGCGGACACAAGAGCATACACCTGGGCAAGGAACAAAAATTACCCACAGCCCCCACAACCGTCGGTTGCACTGACCTCAGTGCCAGCACCGATCCCTCTCTCTGATGCAATGAGAGGGCGCAGCCTCAGGTAGCTTTTTACCAGGGCTGGGCACCTCTCAGTATAATTTTTCTCAGTTTAACGGAGTTCCCCCTGAGCACACTGACCAAAGACAGAGCTGCAACTGAAAGATGATAAATAGGGTGTTACAAATTTGCCAAAATCAATTCATACACTAAAAGCTCAATATCTGTATAGTATCTTCTTCTAGGTAATATCAATCTTCAGCTTTAACCAATTTCCATATTGATTTTAAAAGAGTTTATATCATTAATTAACTGTAATTCATTACTGTTCTGATTTTCTTATCAAATATAGTTATGTTTAGGGATATTGTCTTATATAGTGCAGAAAAGTGTTTGAAATTTGCATTTTACTTGGTCTTCAACAAGTTAGAATCTATTTGTAAAACTTTCCTTAACAAGACAATTTATGAATTAAATGTTAATTTAAAATTTTTGTTTCAAAGATTTCAAGTAATGAATATATCTTACTTTGCAAATTGATAGCAAGCATGCAACACCTAGTTTTAATATAAAAATGTATCATTGGAAATTTTACTATAAAAATGTATTGTTGGTACTTTTACTATCAAAAAAATGTATTGCAGGTAATTTTACTTTAAAAATGTATTTTTATACTATCCTAAGGTTTTGATTTTTGTTTGGGAGTTCACTATTTGTCCATAGTTGGGTCCCTAACAGGTGCTACTACCCGAGATAAGGCTGGACCTACGAACAACAGAAATTATGAAGTGGTTAGATGCTCCACAAAACCTCCAATCTCCTGATCAGAGGTCTTGCTGTCAGATGTTGTTGATAGTCATTCACAAGACTATAGAACATCAAGTTAAAATTCAAGTCCAACCTCTTGCATTCACTTCATGAGAATAGCATTTCTTTTATTCTCAGCTGGGATTAAATTAACATAGAAGAATACATCTTTTTAATCTGGATTGGCAGCCACTCTTGGTAACAGATGTCATACTCTACTTCAAATTAGATCTCTTTCTGATTCACTCCACATGTTGCCTCAATGCAAATGTTAAGAAAGCAAAAATAAAAATGAAGCTCTCTGCACAGAGGCTCTGAGTATCATATCCACCTCATGAAACAAATCCTCTCACAAAAAAAAATATAAAAGGAGCCAATCATGAATGTTACCACCAAAGCAAAATCATGAAAACAAAACAAAACAATGAGTTATGATCCACACACAGCTGCTTTTAAGAATGCTGCTCACAAACTGTAGACAGTTGTGGTGAATGGGAGAGTCAGCAACACTTTGGTCAATGGACCTGACAAATACATCAACTCCAGGCCCTAGTGACTCTTCCTTCCGTCCAAGTATCTTCCCTTGCCCACAAAGAGACATTCCACTCATACCCTCTGTATTGTCAATGCAAATAATTTTATCTTAACAACCAGTCTTCTTTCTTTTTCACCTTACCAGCAGTAAACTGTTGTTTTGTTTGTGCTAATATGCCCATCTTTATAACAAGAACAACTCTGAACTCAAAACCATGTAGAAGGAAATAGAAAACTACTCCAATATCTTTCACAACAACAGTCATGGTGATTCACAATTTGCAGATATTAAAGACAAAACAATTTTTTTTATTAATCATTTCACACCAAACAAGGCAATAAAACCACTAAGACACTGAGGTAACCGAGTTTGAAATATGAGAAAAAAATATTAAGAATAGAGAACAAGCAGTATTTAATGATTGACATTGCATTTAAATATTTGAAGATCAAGGTTAAGTGGAAAGCAAGAAGCCTGAAGGAATTTCCACAAGTGAGAAGCATGAGAGAAAAAGTGTTCAGGAGAGATAGCAAAAAAGACAAAATTTACTAAGAGCAACAAAGGATAGGAAATTGTGGAGAGTCATAATCACCTCTGTCATGAAGGGACACAGCAAAAAAAAAAGAAGCATCAGCAAGTTTTATAAATAAAAAAAATTGCATGGACTTTAAATAAATGTACACTTTTATTCTCAGTAATAAATTTAATTCATTGTCCCTTCACCCATATCGTATAGATTAAAATCTTTCATTTGTTTTCTCTCATGCTTCATAAAATATATAAAAGATTATATAAAAATAAAAATTAAATAATGATAATAATGCTACCTATTGACATACGTAAAATTCCTGACCCAACATTTTGACTTTCCACTGTCATGTGGCTTTCCTCATTCTTTTTTTTTTTTTTACAAATATTTTTATGGCAATTGTTCCACTGAGTTATTTTCCTTATTACTGAAATTGCATGAATTTAAGATTGGCAAATAGTTATCACCATTTTACTAGCTAGATGAAACAGTCAATTCTAAGTTTCTTTTCTTGCATGTCTTAACTGTGGAATTCCATGTGTAGACAGAGTGTCAAAGGACAAAAGGGTCAAAAAAAAAGACAATGTTGAATACACTAATCATAGAATGGACAAAGTGGGAAAGTGACTGAAGCCAGGTCAGAAGCAGTAACATTACAAATTCTTAACATTTTGTCAAGAATCTCTAAATACGTAGCAGAAGCACCAAATCAGATGTGGTAGAAATATTCAATTCATGGAAAAATGGCAGGCTTACTATTAACAATAATATTTATCTCAATGTTTTTGGGATAAATGAATAAGACATCATTGATATGTCTGAGATAAAATGAGTTCTTAGGAACAACTTATTGAAATGGGCCTAATTTTTTAAATTCTAGAAATAAGCATGCTGAAAGAAGACTAAGATAGGCAATTTAATTTATTTTTTTTTAATTTGTTGAATTTAAAACAACTAAGATCCATATATAATTCATATGTACTGATAATTTGTTAATTTATTCAAAAATATGTAAACAAATTGAGTATAAATTTAGCTCTACCTTTGCCCACTGATTTCATTCTCCTTTCAATCAAACAAGAATCAATTATGACACTTGGCAGAATTTGATTTATTTCAGGTAATTTCCTGTTAATGAGCAACGTCTGTCAAGGTAAAATGACAGACCTGAACATGATCCTTGTGAAAGAAGGATTTACTATTTCAGCTGGAGCCTGTTTTACTTTTTTCTTGCTGAATTTTAAATGGATAATTAAAGACATTCTACTCAAAACTACAAAGATTCTGAGTAACATAAGCGATCCTATTCATCAAAATATTCTGTTCATGATGAAAATAGGGATATTTATATGTTCATTGATTATTTACAAAATGTTTTTTTATTAAAAGATCACTCAATAAAAGGCCCAAGAGCCACACAAGGAAGAGTGTTTATCTATGGGATATATAGGAGAGGTATGTAGCAGTATATGTATATAATTATATATTTGCAATTGGGTATATATAAGTACATTTCTTTAAATCTATTTTTTGTATTTAATGTATTATATATATTTTGTTGTAACCTAGGAAGGGTTACTGAATAAGGAATAAACAAAATGGAGGATGGAAATGAAATGCTAATCTTTATAAAATTAACAAAATGCAATACAAGCATTTAACTAAAAAAACTGCTGTCAATGGACCTGATGTCTGATCTGTAATGCAACATTTAGACTTCAGAAGGCATCTTTCATTATCCCAAATTACTTTTGTATTTCAGCGTGCATACGGTCTACTTGCTAATGATGAAATGTTACTAGCTTAGTTTTGGACAATTCTAAGCAGCAGAAGGATTCTCTCTCTTCCTTCTAACTTACATTTGCCCAGTGAACCAAATATAAGCTGGTTAAAATTTCTCTTTCTTATTCTTCTGATGTGATGTTTGCAACTAACTTCTGACATCGAGAGAGTCTATGCTACTTCAACTTCTGCAGATTGTAATTAATTTCTACTGGATTTTATGTTGCTCTTGCAATTTTTTCTGATTGGGTGTTTTATGAATATGGCCCTGGACTGAAGGTAGCCTCCAGGAAAATAACTCACTGTGTTTTCTGTGCTTAACATTTTCTGCTGACATGAATTGGAAATATAATAATAAATTAATAAATGGCTTATCAAAACTGAAACAGCTCTCTTTTTATCTTAGATAATCTTTTATGCTATCCATCATCATCACTAATGCTAACCTCCAGGAAAATAACTCACAGTGCTTTCTGTGGATAACATTTTGTGCTGACATGAAGTGAAAAGCTTGTATTAAAGCAGTTGCTAAGTCTGCTGCTAGGAAAGTCAAGTCACTGTGCTTAGCTAGACAATTTTTCTCTCTAGAACTTGTCTTACCTATTTATAAGTCTAGCACTCATCTATGCATTGTATATTGTTGTCACATATGATCTGCTGCTATTGTTTCATATTTACAGATCCTTGATGAAATCCAAATAAGAATCTGCAATATTATTGGTCTTGATCTGGCATCTCAGGTACAGTTACTTTCTAACTGACTTAATATTGCTTCCCTGTGCCTTTTCTATAAACACTTTCATGGTTATTGTTCAGATAAACTTTTCTCTATGGTTCCTAGACTTTAAGCACAGTACGAAATTGGCAGCAAGATCTCTTCATTTTACAGTTGTAGATCCTAGTTGTAACCATAAGTCCTATACTAACAATTTCTTTTCTCACACTTAATGCTTTTTCTTTTTCTCATGTTCTTTCACACTGAGTAACCTCTTAGTTACTTTATTGCTTTGCTTGGGGTGAAATGATAAAAAAAAAAATGGAAATCCTATCAGGATTTATTATTGGTAGACAACATAAGATATGCAAATGACATGGTGTTGAGAACAGACACACAAAGGAAACTACAGTAATTCCTTCAGAAATTAGTAAAAGAAAGCAAGAAGAAAGGACAAACCATCAATTATATCAAGACAGAATGTACGGTTGTCAGAAAGCAGAACAGCTCTCAAGATTCAAACTATGAAGTAGAAATGGCAAAATGAATACAAAAATTTAAATAAATGGGAAATGTTCTAACAGAAGACAGAAAATCTGCCATCTAAGTTTGAAAGAACATAGAAAAGGCAAAAAAAAAAAAAAAAATACCTTCTAAATGCTTAGTATTAAGAAACAGGAAAATGTCTTTAGAAACAAAGAATACAGAACTGTTATGTAATATCAGTCCTCCTATATGGCAGTGAACACTGGACAATCTCTTCACAGATGAAGAAGAGACTTGAAACAACAGAAATGTAGTTCTAAAGGATGCTGAGAGTAAGATGGACAAAACATGTGAGTAACGAGGAAGTTGTAAGAAAAATGGTAACAAAATGTTGGTTGAATGCAGTGAATTGAACCAAAAAGCTATAAAAATTCAATACCTGGCTATGACAATGGTGAACAATAAACGTGGAGAGATGAGTTAAAGGAGATAACTGAGACATTCAGAAGAGGCATGGCACATCTAACTACAACAATCTACCCCACTGGATGAAATAAAGGGTTCATTTTTGAAATTTCAATCACCTGAAGAAGGCTGGAGTGTACAATGGTCGAAACATTGTGAACATGACAATAAAGATAAGGACAACAGTCCGATCAAAGTAAATAATGTAAATAAACTGCCTCTTAACATAACCCTCTACCTCAAGTGGCCTCTAGGCCTTGTACGGGGGTGAACCTTATTGTAAAAAAAAAAAAAAAACCAACTGGTCAGGAGTATTGTGAACTTATTTTGTTTTATAATATCTATGTCCAACAAGTGAAGTAAGTTTTTTAAATGTCAATAAGTATAGCTTTGGCATCGCTCTATTTCTGAGACACATTTATACAGTTTTTGCCATTATTACTGCTACTTCCTTTTCTCTCTAGGTTCAAATTCAGGCAGGCAGCAGCAATGTTTCTTTACTAATAATGATCACAAGGAAAACACAAAAATATAGCCATCTAGGTATCTCCAAAAATTCAGTATACCTAAGATTTAAATGTATTTTTCATAAAATGAAAAATCCTTTTTGAAGCTTTTCCCCAGCTTCAATTGAAAGCTAAAGAACAAAATTTTCTAATTCCAGAAAACAAAATACTGTTGTTTATTTCAAATAGAAATTATGATTTTTAGCTGATAAAAAAAAAAAAAATAGAAAAACCCATTTTTAATTTTCTTAGAGAAATATAAAAAAAATTTAATTTTCGGCTTTAAGAATCCTGCAAAAGTAAGATACACATTTCTGAAATGTTACTTTCATAAAATTAGCAAATTTAAAGTTAAATTAATCTGTTCTGAAACAAATATTACTTATCTGTTTATATTTGTGATGAGGTATTATGTATACTATTTACATTATTCAGACTACTATTCTCCTCTTTGTTGCCATATTTATTATAACGTTTCAACCATTGTATGCTCCAGCCTTCTTCAGGTGGTTGGAATGTCAAACTGAACCCTTTATTTCACTCACTAGGGTAGACTGTTCTAGTTCCACGTGCCATGTTTAATGGATGTCAGTTATCAGTTATCTCCTGTCAATTCCCCTCTCCAAGTTCTCCACTGCCTTAACCGGGTATCGAACTCACAGAACTTGGAGAGGGGAATTAACAGGAGATAACTGATAACTGACATCCATTAAACATGGCATGTGGAACTAGAACAGTCTACCCCAGTGAGTGAAATAAAGGGTTCAGTTCAACATTCCAACCACCTGAAGAAGGCCAGACCATACAACGACCGAAATGTTGCAATAAATATTGCAACAAAGAGGAGGACAATAGTCCAAATAATGTAAATAGTAAATATTACTTACTTATAGCATAAAATTTTCCAGACAAGCATTTCTTGATTACAAGATCCTGTTATTCTTCTGTCTTCATTGATAATTTGATGGCTGAAGGTGTTGACGCATTTAGTATGGCGGACCAGAATTGACAAATTTACGAATTCTAAATAAGAATTCATTATTTTTGTTTCTTATACTAATTTAAAATACTATAAAAAATTTCTTACATTATTGAGTTAACTCTATAATGATATTGCATTATTTAATAGCTAAGATAATGATAAATAATTTTATTAATTATTATATGATCAGTTATTACACTTTTAATTTAATAACTGAAATGATTAATAATTTTATTATTATATTATTTCACTCAATTATTAAATGTTTAAATTGATAAATGAGAATTTTATCTCAATTTTTAATTTAATAACTGAGAGTAGGATAAATATCTCACTCTCAATTTTTAAATTGATAACTGACATAATATAATTTTAATTATATTATTTAAGTTAAATTAAAAATTAAAAATTAAATTAAAATTTTATGAGATAAAAAAAAAAAAAAATAACATTTTGATGCACAAAAAAAAAACATTTTTAAATTAAAAAAATCATGACAGCAAAACTTTTTACCATAATCATAAAAAGTTTTGGTGTGATGATTTGTATTAAGCCTTTTAATTTTTGCTTAGTTAATAGTCTTCAATTAATTATAAGTACAATTTTAATACAATTTGAATTTCTAGAAAATTTCATGAATTTATTTTTGGGATACCAGATGGGGTATATAGATATAAAATATATATATATATATATATATTTTTACCAAGATTTTCTAGAAATAAAATTTCAAAAATAAATTCATTCATTTTCATATAAGTCCTAAAAGTTTCATTAAAATCTGACAATTATTTGATTTTTACAAGAATTTCCAAATTAATATGTCATTTTACCAGAAACACATACACAAAAATGTCCATTCCCACAAGTCTTACACAGTTGACAAAAAAACAAATTTAAAAAAAAAAAAAATTTTGAACCAAATTTAGACTGTGTTAGAAAGGAGAAAATTTTTTTTAAATATAATTAAAAAATACATACTTTGTTCTTTCCTCTTAATAACAAACATTTTGACGATAAAACTTTGTTTTTGAGTTTGGGACCTTTCTCATCATGCTATGCTGTTTTTACGCAAATAAGTGGAGGTACCTAGAGGAAGTCTATGTCTGGACAAAAGAAATCATTGCAACTTCTGAATCAGGAAAAATTGGGAGACAGGAAGCCAGTGCAATTTCTATGTCATTTGCAACATTGAGCTGGAGAAGGTAATGTGAATGGCATTATATGTCATTTTTCTCCAGCGTTTGCCATCTGTGTATCATGCCATTTTAGCTGCGGTGGGCTAAAATGCACCCATCAAAAAAGCTAGTTAAAAAATAGCAGATAATGTGGCACAGCTAACTTCATAATACACTGCTCCCATTTCTGCCATACAGACACAGAAAGCAGATCTGCTGGTTGGACCCCTAGAGGGACAGCGAAGTTTAAAGGCTAGGATGGAAGACTTAGGAGGTTACAGAAGGTTAGCATTCCCCGCTTCCAAAGTAAAGGTCACACAAGAGCTAGTAGCAAAGACCCAATGTGTTACTTGTACAGTAAATTTGGGGATAGGGCTAATTACTATAACCCCCCCCCCCCATTCATTCAATTCAAAACATGGAAAAGCCCAAACTGGCAACCAGAGGCAACTTGGTGCACTGGAGTGGGAGATATTTGTTGCTTACTATTTGTTTGGGACTGCAATACTGGTATATGTTTTCTGGTAGACAGTGGTGCACAAATATCCTTAATTCCTGCAACTAAGGCAGATCTGTTAAAAGGCCCTCATAAACTTACCCTACAGGCTGTAAATAAGTCACTCATCCAGATATATGGTAAAGGCCTTACATTGAATTTGGGCTTTGAGATGGAGTTTCAACCACTTCTTTGTCTTAACAGATGTAGAGAAGGCCATATTGGGGTTAGATTTCTTACACAAATTTGGTCTTCTCATTGATGTTCACAGATATTGTCTGATAGACCCTAAGAGAAATACTCAATCACCTGGAGACATTCATAATGTAATTCCATTATATCCTACAGTGGCTAACACAGAGGATTACCCTATATTTTGTGAATTTTTTAAAAAAGTTTGACATTACAAAACCGTTTTTACACAAGGATACACTATCCTACACTATCACACCACATACTACTAGCAGTCCTCCTGTTTGCAGCCATCCTCATCCTTCCTTATTTGAATTCAGTGTTAGTATATCAATGGCTACACTAATGCTAATATTAGTACTCAGTGTACAGGAAAGCATTATTCTTCCCAGCATTAAATAGCCGACCAATTATGATTGGCTTGTAAAAGATACTAATAAGACGCTTTTTTATTTTTTTTCTTTTGCTTGCATTTTGGGAATTTTATTTCAGAAAATGCTCTATGAAATTATTTTTAATAGCATTTTGCTATCATGGGAAATGAAACCAAAAAACTTTATTAGCTGAAATGGACTTTTGATACTTTAATTATCAAAGTCAATGTTTTGAAAACGAAGAAAAGATTCTCTGAAAGCCTGAGAAAATTCATGTTAACCAACCAATGTTGGTAAAAGTTTCAGACATGTGTTTATATAAATATACCATATGAATTTCAGCCTATTCTTTTCATTAGAAATGTTTATAAGTGGTATGAGATTTGATTATGCAATTCAAGGGTTATAAAGTATATAGTTACTGAGGCTTATGTTTTTTTTTTTTTTTTTTTTTTCAGTTAGAAAGATTGTGTAATGGGTTAGAAGAAAGACATCTTGAAGAAATTATATTAAAGTTAATGAGTGATGGAAATTGCTAAAAAAATTAGAGAACGAGCAAAAAAGAAACTGAAAACATTCGCAAGTATAAGAAAAAAATAATTGAAGACTAATATCAGTGTTTTTTTTATATATACAGTTAAAATTTAGGAAAATATTCTCCATAATCTAATGTTTTATTGAATTTTAGGTGTTTTGGATTTTTAATTTATTTTCTGATGTGTGGTAACTAAGAAAAATCAGGACTTTCTAAAATAATTGCAGTGGTAGGATTAGAATCCCCAGTACAAGGAGTTCCCTTAAAAGTAATTTGGCTTTTGTCTGAGCCTGAAGGCCAAGACCAAAAAAAAACCATCTGTGTACAAGTTTGTTCAGGGCTTAAATTGGAAAGTCAGTGATTGGTTGAGGTGGCACAGAAATTGCCATGATGCTCTCTATATAAAGGCAGAAGTTACGTGAACCTTCCTTTTTTGCTGGTAGATAACACACAACACACTGTCATTTGTTTTATCATGGTAAGTCACCATTTTCTTCACCACAACCAGCCATTAATGAAGTAGAAGAAACAGTAAATTTCAACCATTATAAATACAAGAGAGGTTGAAAATGAGCTAAGCTAAGATTTTGTAGCGTTTCAGAATTTGGTGAGATACTTTACCAAAGACTACTGCATTGCATATTAATGCTATCTTTGAATTGGACAAGATGGCATACCACTAGATGCAACCCAGTAACATGCCACTGTGTTTATCTCAACAATGTTACCACTGGCAGATCGCCAGAGGCCCACTGGTGGCCTACTGGTGAGGCCACTAGCAGTTTGCATGTTGTGAATTACTTATCCTAATAAAATGATGTCTAATCATCTAAGAGAGACACTTGTTGTGGCAGTATTATGTTCTTATGTTTTTTATGACACCATGACTGAATGGGATGGAACTTTTGTATAAAAAAAATGTCTAAGTACTCACATTTGAAAATAGTGATCTTCAAATTTCTTCATTTACTTCTGCTTTCATAAAATTTTTCTTTCTTTGCTGGATGCAGAACATTTAAATTTACTCTAACCATGTCACTATAGTTTCCAGTGCATGTAACTAATCAGTCAACATTGGAAATGTGTAAGTATTGAAACCAAATGCAAGTCCTCATCTTTGTTGTCACAATGTTTTGGTCGTTGTACCTTCTGACCCTCATCAAGTGTGTATCGAGCTTTTAACTTAGAGCAAATTCTCAACTGAAGCCATTATTTAATCTATGGAGATAAACTCTCCTTGTTCTACTGCCCATGTCTACAGACATCTCATCTTGTTAATATTATTAGTAATGCTCAATTGCTTGCACTGAATCCAAATACATAATGCCTGGCCTGGGATTGAACTCACAATTACTGTATCACAAAATTTACAAACCAACTATTTAATCCACTAGACTGTAATCCTGCAAAATATGAAAAATTGTAAAGTATATGAATCTATGCCTTTCACTGGTCAGAAATGTGGGTGATAACTAAAAAAGAAAGATAATCAGAAAATAACAAATGCCTGCCTTGTTGCCAATGGTTATGAAGTAGATTTGGCAAGCTTTAACTTTTGTGCTGACAAAAGGATTTTTTTTTTTATTCTCTATTATCTTCACTCCCTTGGCAATATTTATTTATAAGATTATAAAAAATATGTGAACCAAGTCCAATGCTATGTTTACTATTTACCTTTTGAAAAAAAAATTATTTACCATTTTATAAAAAAAAAAATGTGAAAAATTTTTTTATTCAAAAAATTTAAAAAAAAAAAAAGTATCAAAATATGTAAACCATTTACAATGAAATATTTATTATCTATCATTTTATAAATAACTATGAGAACAAGCTTTTTTTATTTTTAATATATATAAATGAATTGTTGCACAAAAGAAATGCCTTGCAAATGTTTTTTTTTTCCAAATTTAGTATAACTGTTATTCATCACTATCTGTTTATTCAAACTTTCTTGATCACACATTTAATAAATTTGTGAATAAAAATATTTATTTCTTTTTAAATTAATAAACATTGTGTTAGCTGGTGAGCATTTTTAGAATGTTGTAAATCTAAAATTATTCTTGTAAATAAACAACCTTAGGAATAAATGATGTTTAATATTTTAGCTGTAAGTTCTCAAAGAACAAAAAAGGCATTAATTCACTTTCATATGCTTGGATTTTATTAAAATTCAAATCATTGCTTTTTATAACAACAAACATTCCCAATGGAGTGAAAGTAGTTAAAATAATGTCAACACCCCTCCCCACAAAAAAATGTCCTTTTGATCCAATTCTTTTGTGTGCATGAAGGTGAAAGAAGATTTTAATATTTTTTAAGCAGATTCTCCAACCTGCAGCCAAAAAGCTATGTCTCTGGTGATGTTAGCAACATTTGTTATGAGTTTGCAAGTTGAGACAATTGATTTCACATCAGCATTTTTGTAGGGTAATATGCTGGGGAAAGAGATATCATAATTTACACACACTTAGAGATAACTAATTAAAGCCAAATTTATGCAATTATTAAAAAACTTAACTGCACACCAATTTTTGTCTAGTTAAGTTACACACACACACACACACACATATATCACACTACACTCAAAACAAATTTTAAAACAAACACATATATACCAGAGTGCTAGCCATTATCAACACAACTCTTGCTTGTCACAGATGCTTATAACTATGTCAATACATTTCTCTTGTATAGGCTATAAGAGGAGCTGAACAGAGCACAGAGAAGAGAGATTTCACACATGCACACTAACCATAGAGGCTACCTGGAGCATGGCTAATTGCTTTTCTGACCATTATGCTTTGAAAATGACCTCCTGTGAACACAAAAAGAGAATGGACTACACTATCGCACATGACAAGCCCAAATTGATAGCTACCAAGCAGTCAACCTGGTTAAGTACATGCTCACTCCACACCTCATACACCACACATTGGAATGTCACAGTATACTACTTACCAGAGACATTTTCATATCTTCTAAATGAAAATAAACCTTTGGTCATTTCTTCAAACCAGTGTCTAATTTGTTTCTCTACTCCAACCAATTTCCACCTTGGATCAGTATTCTCGTAATTCATTGTGAATGATTTTATATTCTATGAAAATTAATATTTTAAGAAAGATGTGATCTTTGAATTAAAAAGGATGTTCAAAGTAGGTACTCAGGACAACAGAACATTCAAATGTTTGGGATTGACTGTTAAACAATCCAAAAATAGAATTACTCTAGATCAAATCATCTGCATCACCAATATAAAAAAAAAAAAAAAAAAAAATGAAAAAATAGATGAAATGAGCTAAGTCTCAAAGATGAAAAGACATATCACAAAAAGATTTGCTGGTCAAATGATGCATTTTGAGGGTATCATTAGCAAATATGAAACCCAGCAGAGATTTCGTATTTTTTCTAAAGATAACCTGATGAGATACTAACTTTCTATATGCAAACTACTTAAGAATGGGATCAGACATATTTACAGGATGAGGACTTAGCAATTGGAACACCATTATCACCAGCAATGGCAGACCTTTATATGGAATACTATGAGGAAATGGCATTAAAGTCAGCACCACTAACACCAACCCTATGGCTGAGATACATAGATGACATCTTCATATGTTGTAAAATTTAGCTGTGGCCATATCGTCTACCAGGTTTTACAACATTGAGCAAAAGTCATAAGTGGCAATCTAGAAGCATACGAACAATAAATGGTCAGTATAAGCAGTACCCTACAATACAACTACCACCCTGGTTACATGACAGCAGCTCCCAAAAACTGGGATAATAGGTTAGAAGAGGATAACAGCACTCAGAAAACAGCTTCAGTCTGCCTACCCTATGTAAGGGGATTATCAGAGAAAATACAAAGGATATGTGGTCCATATATATATATATATATATATATATATATATATATATATATACACACACACACTAGCAGCATGGCCTGGCGTTTCCTGTGCTTGATTAAAAAAATCATACAACTCATACAGCAATCGCTATCACTTGACTTAAAATAGTTTTTTCCCTTCCTTGCCTTTAAAGGAGTGCCCTTTGCCATGCTGATGTTGCTACATGCCTTACTTCTTGCCTATCTCACACTGCAAATTTTTTCTAAGCTCTATACTAAACATTATATCTGTTACAAAAAAAGAACTAAACAAATTGAACACAAAATGATCAGCTTTAAAAAAGGACTCATAACTGGGAAAACCGAATGAAAAAAAGAATGTTAAATACTTTTTCACACGCAACCCAGTTCTGCAGAATCAGAATCAACATTGAGTTTAAGCAAGCAAATGAGCCAATTGGAGTAAAGTGCCATGCAGATTTAAATTTTTCCCCACTTGTGACGAATGCAGCTATTGATTTTTTTTGCATGCTAGCATGCTAGTAAACATTCGTGTCAGTCAGCTGTTGGCTCTCACGTTGGCCAATAGAATCTTCCTGCCTATTTGTGGCAGCCAGCTATAGGCTCTCACTCTGGCCAGTACAAAATGGCCACAAAAACTGCCTTAGAAGCATGAAAAAATTGATTATTTCCACTATCGATGGGAGTTGGGAAATGCAAAGTTGGTCTTGTCCTTTCCACTAACTTGGAGCATGTGCATGTAAATTTTGGAGCAAATCCGTCAAATATTGAGGCTGTGCATTCGTTACACACACACATACACACCCTGCTTTTTATAGATAGAGATATGCTGGTTTCTGAAAAAAAAAAAATGATTTGCCAGAGTTTGGTCAACAGATGAACATAATCTAGACCAATATTCTAAGTTTACCTTAGCATCTTGCCAATACAATAACCTTACTTTTTCCCTTAATAACATCACTATAATCTTTTAAGAAGTTTTAAATGCCTGAAAATTAAAATACATTTCTTCTAAAAATAATGGTAAAACTGCTGAAATGACTAAACCAAGAATTAATGCTTTTGTTCTATCATGGTGGCACTGCCACATTTTTTTAAAATAACTGGAAGAAAAAGCTTAAACAGCTTAATTGTAAGACTGGTTCAGGGTAAAAAAAAGGCTTCAAAGCAAAAAATAATAGCATTCCATGGTCAATGATTGAATGGGTCGTGAATCAGATTAGTTAAATTTATGATAGAGATAACTAACATTACCTCACCTTGTGCCACACTTGTCTTTTCATGCAATAAATCTATGCTTTCTATAGTCAAAATGATAAGGATCAAAGGGTAGTATCTGTTCCAGCAAGCCATCATCATTTTTCAGATACTCAGCTTTTGTGTATATACATTTTTGTGTCAGCATGATTGCTACAAGTAGTAATGTGTTGTGATGTTATATCTGGTGCGATGTGTAAATTGTCGCTATTTTATATTTTTAATTTCACACATGCATGTTGCTTGTTTTTGATTTTGTTGACTGAACACTATAGTAGGGTCAATTGGGAAAAAGAGAATCTGTGAGAAAAAGAGCACCATGACAATTCACTCCTCCAGAAATCTGGAAATGGCATGATGTACTGCTTGGCATTCATGCCAGAAGCTCCAATGCAAACATTTCAGAATGTTTTGGGTGTCAATCTAAGGACAGTACAGAGGATTCAGAAAGAGTTGGCTGTGTCTAATGGTGATTATGAAGGTGTTTGGAGTGATGTTAACATTATATCTCCATTCATTTTCCCACAGGGCCTCAGACTCAACACAGAAGCCTATATCAAATGCCTCAAGGAGCTAGTCAAAGAGGGTGACTGCTGGAAGACCCTATGTCTGGCAACAGGACTCTGTACCATTGTGGAAAAATTGATGGTTCATGTGGGAGGAGTAAGATACTTACCCGCGTTGTTGTTCTGGACATTAAAAATTGGTAAAAAGATAACTTTTAATGTCCAGAACAACAACCCAGGTAAGTACCTTACTCCTCCCACCTGAACCATCAATTTTCCCACACGCACTGGAGAAGCAAAATACAAAAAAATAAAAAAAGACAACATCATTAAGAATTGTTTTGGTTATATTTTTTTTGTCAATAATCACCCCTAACCTATCGAGAATCGGCAGAGAGAGAGCTGGAAGCAGTAACACTGAGCATGTTTTTGCAGTCAAATGCGAGTCCTGGACTGCTGTTGGACTTCAACATGGAAGATTGTGTGTCCTCACTGCCCCACCCCCAGTATGGGAAAACTCATCAGAGCTATGCAGATGAGGAACTGGTGTCTAGAAAAGTTTAGGGCCCAGTAGAATGACAAGTACCTTATGAGCCCCAGGGAGAGGCCTCGGAGCCACTCTAGGATACCGTTCCATAACAGGCTGAAGCCCTCTTAAAACCAGACCTTTTTGGATTCTAGGTGGGGTTGTAGAGCTGATCAATGGAAGCGATGGTGTTGTCAGGATGGCCAGGGTCAAACAGGGTGGGATGGTGCAGGTACTCTTTGAAGCACCTGTTTTCGCTTGAGCTGTCTCTGTTAGCAAGTGAAGATGAAGTGATGCCCTTACCGTCCTCTGCTCGTGCAGCTGCAGTTTCTCCTCATCCATCACCTTCTGAAAATGGGAGATGGTTTGGCTCTGTCCAATATATAATGCCCCACAGAGTGATCAAGATATGATGACCCCTTATTACATGATCACTGAAGTGGTTATATAAATGAGATGTGTTTTCCTCAGATTTTTTTTTTTTACTTTTGTTATACAACACAAGTTATCTGACAGAGAAACTACATTTTTTTCATAACTTAAGTACCTTTGCTCATTTCCCTGACCTGCACTGTCATGGACTTTTTTTGTCTTGGGTCAAGATTTTCTCGATACCAAGCCACACAAGCAGGAAAACTCAGTCGTAGTTGTTAGACAATTTCTGTAACCATATCACCTCTTACATCTGACCACTAATCCCCACCCCAGAATGCAATCCTCTTGAATATTATGTGTGGAATTGCAGCTGAGCGAGAGCCCAAACAAAGCGACTTGTAACACCTGTGAGAGAGATATTTGTTGGGTGGAGAATAATTTGTCACCCACAAAGACTCAGAGACACTTCTGAACTCTATCAAGACTAGAAAGTGAAAACCAAACAACTCCAAAATAATAACAGGACTCCATTTTCAGTCTGACCTGGTTCTTTTAAAGGTAGAGGATAACGTGAGGAGTCAGGTAGTTACTGGAGCTATATAAGGAGTTAACCATTTTTACCTCCCATGCCTCCACTTCAAACAGTAACCCTCTACCTTGAGTAGCTCTTGAGCCTTGTATTAGGTGAACAATTGGTTTTAAAAAAATCAATAATTCAAATAAATTCAGTTCTTTCTTTAAATTATTTATGGAAGATTAAGCCATTTCATAAATATCAATGAAGGCAGCTAACATTTCTTCAGAAATATCAGTGTACATGTACCCTGATTTTTTAAGCTCCATTAAGTACCACATGGATTATGATTGAGTTTTCTTTTCATTCAACAGCAAAAGCAAATGTCAACTGAATGTTTTATGCAATTTTTGTAGCACAAATCAATATTCTTTGCAAAAGTATATTGAGGAATATAACTGGAAGAGAATTTGCTTTTTTATCAAATGAAGCATTGTCAACAATTAATTTCCAATCCATTTTGTTTAATTCCAATCAGAGACTAACATTCAAAATACTTGTTTGGAAAAGCAAGTCAAATTAAGATGAAAGAAAAAGAGGAAAACTATAATTTTCAATGTTTAATAAAAATTCAATATTAATACTAATACTACTTGATGAAAAACAATAGAAATTAAAGAAGTCAAAATTGACTGATGACTGTCAATGCTTCATCTTATAAAAAATTCAAGATAATATTACTGCTAATACTAAGAGAGAAAAAACTTAAGCTGACAGAAATACTGTGGAGATATTAACTGTTGGTCAGACAGGAAAGGAGAAGTGTATTTACCTTGTGTTGTTCAAATGCTTACTAAACATTTTCTGTACTAACCCTTTAGAGTTACTGTGGTCACATGACAGGTTTATTATGTAATCTCTGAAGTTGCATAAAAAGGAAGGAAAAATCTTTTTTTATTACTAAATTTACCTTTCATATTATTAGACAGTTATACATCACAGAAAAGTGGCAATATATTTCGCAACTCAAGTGCTATTCCTTTTTTTCTCTCTCCTCGACCTGACCAGTCTGTTCGTTTTGAGGATTGGGAGCATTTTCTCAACAATACTAAACAATACTAATCAAAAATTAATATTGGTTGACAATATTTTATCTAATAAAGAATAAATCAATATTACCACCACCACTACTAATACTAATAATAATAGCGGTAAAAATAATCACAAATATGGCATCAAGCATCCAAGGGGAAAATGTTTAATGGTTAAACTGGATCTTCTGCCAAACACAAAAGTTCCAGTAGCTTAATCTGTAGAGCAGCTGCTGTACATGGATTTCCTGAAGTAAAAAGGTTGTAAGTTCAATCTCACCTAGAGTCTATTTCTTATTTCCAATCCGTATTGTTTACTGTCGATTGGAGTAGCTATGGTGAAAAGTAACATCAGAAGACAGATAGCTATCAAAAATTAATGATGAATAAAAGATAACATTCCCAAACATAATGCTTGAACTGAAAGTTTGAAACATAAACGGCATCTACTGATTTGCATATTTATGAAAAATTTCAAATGAAAAGGAGTCACTTGGTTAGATGGGCTGTAGAAAGCGCAGAAAACAACTATCAACCACTTAGACTCTAAAAGTAATGTTTTTCCCCAAATGTTTTTCATATTCCATAGATGTTAATGCCACAAATCAATAGCAATAATGGATCTTTGTTTCTACCAGAAAATATCATCACAGGTTTACCAAGAATTGTGATAGCAAAATTACTTTCATGGCTTCTGAAGAAATTTAAAATAATTGCTTCATTTATGACTTGTAAAGGATTTTTATAGACGGCTTAAAGACATTCAAAATAGAGGATTACTGAAAGGGTTGAAGGGTGTGAGTGCTAAGACTAAGATGTAAAGAGAGGTAATGCACAACTATATTCTGTGAGTGGCATCATGAGAAAGACTTAATGGTTATAAGTACCAAAATCCCCTAGAAAAGACACCAGAAATTATAAAAGAATTAGATCAACATATCATAGAAAGATAGGATTTAATTTTGAAGATTCCTAGAAAAGAGATCAGAAATTAAAGAAAGAATGATATTATATATCATTTGGGTTCAAATAAAGGGCCCTACTTGAAATTTTTTAGTACATTATCAAATGTGTTAGGCATTAGAGGAAGGTCAGAATGTACAATATCTGAAATCACTCACTAAAAAAACAAAGCCTTAAAGAAAAGGCTATCTCTTATAAATCATACATTCTATTTTGCATTAATTTTAGAATTTTTTAATCACTTCACCCGAAGCAAGATGATAATACCTCAATGGGCTACTAGGAGTTGTTATATTCCGTATTTAGTTACGTGGGCGATGTGAAAACAATGTGGTTGCAAACAATGAAATTCAGAATCGAAAGAACAAGAAAGACTGTAGATATATTTTATAGTCTCTTTTAGTGAGGAAAATAAGAACAAGTAAAAAGTTCGTATTTAAGAAGTTGAGGGAAAGGTACCCTTTGACAAGGCGTCGGACGAGAGTTCATTAGCAGCAGCGGTCACATGCTTCGTTTCGTCGCCGGGCCAGTGTGTCAGGAGCGAGCGACGTGACCCTTCTGCCTCCGCCATTGAATGGCACCCCTTTTGACTTTCCCGTGTTGAACTTATACACGCCTATCGGCTCCAAATGGCAATTTTTTGAATACGCGGGAGACGGTCCGATTGGTTGATTTATTTTAATTCTTTTCATTTTTTTTTTCGAGTTTATCCCAAACGGAAGTATCTGCGTCGAGCCTATGCGTAGACGTGCAGTTTTCATTTCGAGTCGGGGACTCGTGATGGTAACTTCCGTTTATCGAAGCAGGGCAAGATCTCATCTTGTAACAGAGTGAAAGAGAATAAAAAGACTTTAGACGGGACTAGAAACCCATTCCTAAACAGAGAAACATTTTTAAAAATACAAAATAAAATAAATAATTAGTAAATAGAATTTCAAAGTTCAGACAGGGACACTAGACATATGGAGTTGTAGCAGATTTTGGAAAATACCAGAAAACCAAACCAAAAAAAAAAAAAAACAGGAAAAACAAAAAAAAATCTACTCGCCAACATGTTGATATTCTCACAGTGTTTAGTATTTTTGAAGTCATCACAAACATTTTTTGTCAAGATTTACAAATTATGTTTCATTCAGTATTTTTTCATCACAAACATTTTTTGTAATTACAAATTACGTTTCATTGTACGCCTTCATCCAAAATACGCACCTTAGGGGTGCGTATTTTGGATGAAGGCGTACATTGTGGGGAAAATGCTACTACTCACGTAGAATACGCACCATTGGTAATCAGACCCCTAAAATTGTACCTGTCCAATTTCATTACGGCCAGCGTTTCTTACTCTTATTAAAAAAAATAGTTTTAAACATAGACTAATATTCTAATTTAGTTTTATAATAATTCTTATTTTATTTTAGATTTATTGTCAGGTACATATAATTGTGTTTCACATCCTTATGGGGTCGGAATTGCCAAATGTTAGTGTCAAATTGTCGTATGTTTGTGGTGAGTAGTCATTTTGCAACAGTAATCGACGTATTAAACTGCAATATTTTATTTTAAAAGATTTTTTTGTAGCTGTGCATAATACGCACTCTTAATATTGCTTTTTTTATAGGAAAAATGCTTATTATACATGGGGAAATTAGAATAAATTGTTTGTTTGAAAAAAAAAAACCTCTGTTACCTTTTGTCGTTGAAATTAAGCCTTTTTTCTGATCTCTCTTTTACTGTTTTGATTTCTTCGTCTTCTCAACAACTGCAGTGTTTTGTTTGGGGTAGGATGGGGAACCTTATGACGAGTGACAAAAATTCCCCCAGCAACAGACAAAATAAAAATTTAATGAGAGAGGAAAAATCTTTTATACAGTTCCTATGGATGATCTTATTTCAGTCGACAGGGGTGATA
Organism: Acanthosepion pharaonis; assembly: GCA_903632075.3. Lineage (NCBI taxonomy): Eukaryota > Metazoa > Mollusca > Cephalopoda > Sepiida > Sepiidae > Acanthosepion > Acanthosepion pharaonis. Next base: position 44,025 of record CAHIKZ030000429.1, read on the forward strand.
TTTTGACTAAGACATTAAGAGCTAACATCGCTAGCTCGTTGACTGAATGTTGTTAGTTCAATCCTTGCGCTAGGCAGTACATTTTATTGTTATTTTTCTCTTCAACCACACATTCTATAATATTTCAAAATAAACAACATTTTCAGCAAGACATCAATTTTCTAAATTTCCTTTTACCATTATGAGAAGTCTATTTGAATTTCAAACTCGAGAGACATTGATCCATAGGAGTTATTTTACCATGTAAAAAATTAATTAACTAATGTTTGTTATTTACCTTGAATACTACTACAACAAAAAATAATAATATCTTTTAAAATTTGCTGTTTTTCATCTGTTTAAATAATTCAGTACAGGCAGTTTTCACAGAATCTAATTAAGTACATTATTTTGATTTATTTAGATAATTCTGTAGAACTTTTTCGGTTCCGCTTGACTTTACTGTAGTAGTGTATTAATGCCAGACGAGAACAATTTTTATGAAGAAATAAGAAATAAGATCGTTAACTAATGATGTCAATCCTAAAATATGGAAATTTATAACAAAAATAATATTTCTAAATAATTTATATACCCGCTTCTAAAAAAAGGAACTTATATTTGGTTGGACTGTTGTCCTGATCTTTATTGCTATATTCACGAAGTTTTGGGCGTTGTACGCTCAGGTCTTCTTGAGGTGATATAAGTTTCGAATCGAACCCTTTATTTAGTCCACAGGGGTATATTGTTCTAATACCACGTGTCATTTGAATATTAATTCGTAAGGCTCCAAGTTTTTTTCCTCTGTGACTAGGTATTTTAAACTCACACTTTTGGATCCCTTAACCAACTCGTTTTTTATCCACTCGAACATGTGTCCTTGGAGACTTCAGTGAATTAATTTTGGGGACCTATAAACGTAATTGCTCAGTAAAAATATATATATATATATATATATATATATATATATATATATATATATATAGGCAGTGATCTCCCTCTTCCCTTCATATATGATCAGCCATGCCTGATCTTCCTATTTTACCTCGTGTTACGTCCTGACGGTGTTCCTGTAGTCTTATCTTCAGGCGACGGCCTGTTTGTCCTTCATATTTCTTGCCACAATTCCATGGGATGATGTTGCGCACAGTCCTTAATCTTGTTCTCCTTTATAGGTGGTCTTACACGGAAGAGGTGTTTACGTAGTGTTGAACCACACCGGAAGGTTGCTCTAATGATATACAGACCACAGATCCTTTATACCTTTCCCAATAAACCGTTCACATAGGGTGGGAAGACCGAGATTGTCTTCTGAGTGTTGTTATCATTTTGTACACTTCTTTCCCAGTTTATGGGGGATTTTGTCATCTACCCAGGGTAGTTATTACGCTTTAGGATACTGTTTATACTGACCATTTCTTGTTCATATGTCTCTGGATCGCCACATGACTTTTAATCGATATTGTAGGTTACTTTGTTGGGAGTCGAAGTTGAGGTATAGTTCGGTGAATGTTGGCTTGCGATAAAGGGATATCTTGAACCCAGGTTCTGATAAAGATATGAGTACATCCATCAATGGTAGTCTTTTTTGTTGATTTCTCTCTCCATTGTAAATTATAGCAATGCATTTTTAGTCCATGTGACCAGCAGTATCTCTCTTGTCGACCTGTCTGCCTCCGAGCGAGAGAAACCCAGACGAGACTATGCCAAACGGCAGAGTATCGTCTGGGGAGGTAGACAATTTTCCTACTCCGATTATGCAGGGTCTACGAGTAATTTTTGCCCAAACATACCCTCTCGGAGAGTCCCATGTTAAAACCGACTTTGTACCACATCCCACCTCGTGGGGAAGTCTCGGATAAATGCCGAAGCAGTCGAATCGATCAGAGGATGGGTTTTCCCGTTGGAGGAGATGCTGCTGTCGTAGTATCTATTCCGTGCTGGTGACTGTCCTCTCCCCACTGCCTGGACAGAATCCTCGGACCTGTTCCGTAAAATCTGTTCTGTAGTGGTGGGATAACCGACTATAACTAGCTCAGACCAGTTTTATCTAGTGGCCCGAGTGTTGACACACGAGCCCCCACGAAAAAACAAACTGACCTTGTGTCACATTTTGATTCAGTGGTGACTCAAACGTAAATTCCCACAGGACGGGTTTTTTCTCAAACTCTTAGAGTTTGTCGACCTCTCTATCTTCGGGCAGAATAGAACTTACGCCGAAGAGATAGAGAGCAACCCAAGCCCGCGTATACGGGGTCTAGTAATTTTTGCCTGAGCCTATAATTTTGCCCGAGCCTATGGTTTCGGAAAACCCCATATATAAAAGGATATTATATAAAAATATTTCGTTTAAATATAAAAAATTTTTTAAATATATTTTTTCATAAAATAGTAAATGATAAATATCGCATTGTACTTGGATCATATACTTTTATATTCTTATAAATAAACATTACTGAGGGAGTAGAAAGTGTATTCATTAATCGTGGCGTCAAAGGAATAACAGCTCTTTTGACCTCCCAGCAGCCACCATCTTGATTCAGGGCAGCACTACTTCTTGAAGTAGGCCTCCGTGTCGAGTTTGATGTTCTTTTCTTATCAGAACAATCAGAGTGAATTTTCTGAGCTGCTGTGCCTTTGTAATCACAATTAGATTCATCCAACTCTTTTGGAATCCTCTGCACTGTCTTCAGATTGACGTCTAAACACTATGAAATGTTCGTACTGAAGCTTCTGGTGCAAATGCCAGGCAATAGATATTTCTGGCTGAGTGGATTGCGTAATGGTGCTCTTTTTCTCACTGGAAATAGCCCTCATTAACATTGGGGAAAGCTAAAACAATATGCGAGTCCTTACGAAGTTGGTTCTTTATGTACGGTGCACCGGAGGAGATATCGTCGGATGGAGGAAAGCAATTTGACTCCCAAGAATACAATTCGTTTCTTAGGGATTAGGGAATAAAATAGCGCATATCATCAGTACATTACCCTCAAAGTAATGGACGAGAGCAGAACTGACGGCAAAAACTACCAAACGAACTTTGAGGGATTGTACTGACCGATATGGTCGCCTATACTACGATCGTGCGGCACAGGCAATATTAATACATCAGAACACACCCAGTCAGGACATTGGGATGTCACCAGTGGAGATGCTGTATGGCCGTGCAATAACAGATCACCTCCCTATACTTTGTGAGAAGTAAAAAATACATAGACGGCAGAGAGAGATTAAGAAAAACAGCCATGGCAAAAAGACACCTGCTGAAGCCAAAACACGCATAGCCGCCCATTCAGAGAACCCCAGGCTGGTGAACATGTGCAGATGCAGAATCAGGATGGGCTATATCCACAACGATGGATAAAAACAGGGAGGGTTGTGGAAACACTGGGCAACAGGCGGTATCGAGTGTGCATGGTCGGTAGCAAACTAATTTCACTGCGTAACTGTCTATTCCTCTGGATGATATTACCGGTCGTAGATATGCCAGACTACGGGACATCACAACCGCTTCCATCGATGACGGACCACCATACACCGCACTGGAAAGTATGGAAATAGACGAGCCGGAATGCGACGAAAGGGTCTTGGACAATAAGGAAGTGGACGGAAGACAACCCACAATCGTATAACTGCCAACAAATCAGGGTCTACGGCGTAGTACAAAGGTATCACAACCACCTAGATTATTATCCCAACAAATACGCGGACCGGCACATGATTACCTGTCCTATGAACAAATTCATAGGCCTTGTGGTCATGGGAGGGGGAGCATGTCGGGAAGAGAGATGAGATGAATAAAGTGATCACTGGTAAGAAAACCGGTGAAGGAAAAACAATGTAAATACCGGCCAAGCGGCACTTACAAACATTCTGTTTGAACCACCGTCAAGAGAACAATACTCATGCTACATAGCTTTAATGGTGGCATGACCCACATGTACTCGCGTCCAGGGCTCCATTTCCTTTGGCCAGAAGTGAATTTTTGTTTGCCTAAATTTCTTTATTTCTGCACACTTTGTTTTTTTTTACCATGTTCTCCCACCCTCTTGAATAGCCTGGCCACCATGTTGTGCACGGCTTTAATCATTTGTTAAACACATACTAGGATATCCAATATACTTCCATTTATATCGTTGTGCACGGCTCTCGGTTTAATCAATTCTTTATTTTTTCTCAGAGACTGTGGAGGTACTAGGATATCTTCATACAAAAACTATAATTTCAATATTTTTTCTTTATCGTTGTTTCATTGACACTTTAAAAGGTCTCTCGGTCATAATCGTCCAATTCTTCCATGACATTTATTTCTCTTTATTTCTATTCAATAGAAATTCTAGCTCTTTCTTTTCACACAATCGCAGATATCACCGACTTGCCTACCTGTCTTGCTTGAGTTATCCAATATCCAGATAATCTTTGTAATGGTTACATCAACTCCCAAGTGTTTACACCAATGATGAGCACCTTCAGTAATTAATCTGGTTACGTAATGATATTTAGCCTATAATATGGGATATTTTATTTCCATTTCGAACCTGTCAACATTCGATATCCTGCCATTTACTCTTAGTATTCCATTCTTATCCAAAAAGATGTTTAAAGTTTTTCCACCAACTTGGGGATTTCACCTTAATGAGGATCCCTCAAATACATTAATTCTCTTTCAAACACTTCTTCCTGCACTGACTTGATGAGATATAACTTTGCATCCAACTTATGATTTCCCAATCTGGCTCGTGTTCTGCATTTATGTATGATTCAAGCACCATGGCTGTTGCATTATATAGTTTTGTAAATGTAAAGAATCTCTGTGTGTTAATTATTGTGGTTGAACCCATCTTGTTAGTAGACTGTTACTAGGCCAGTAGTCTTTTGTTAGCCTCGATGGACCATGTTTCCAAAACTCCAATTTAGTCACAAACTGGTCATGGTTAACTCCTCGTGGAACCAGGTATGTATTTAAATTTTATCCTTTTTTCAATTTTCTCAATTCGATTTTTGATGGCTTGTATATACTTAAGCCGGTTTCTAACAAGTAGGATTTTGGTTGTAGGTGCATCACTAAGTGACTATGATAGTACAACCAGTGCATCCACCACAATGCACACATTTTCAATCATAATATTTGAAAAGGATTTCAAAATTATAGACAATGCTTCAAAGACTATATACATTGGATTTTGTTTTTGAAAGAGCCACTTTTCCTTTAGCGAACATAACGAAGAGACCATAAACTGTGGTTATGCGTTGCAAAGTCTATAAAGCTTTAAGGCTTGCTCTGTATTAATAGCTTGACTTGAGAAAGAGATGGTGGATAATGTAGACCATGTTACAAATATATTCTTGGGAACTTCCTCATATAATGATAATGTGTCATAAATCCTAGCTGACTGGGCTAATATCTGCCTCCTAGTCCTCACATTTCTGTTTATTGTGATCTTTGTCACTGTCATCGTATTATCGTTAGGACAATGGTTATATCCTAATATCTTTTCATAATGTTCATGTTGAGAGGTGGTATTTTCCTTTACTATAATTGATTTAAGCTCCTTACTAATAGTGTTACAAGAGCGTAGGTTGAAATTACTTTCCTTGAGTCTATCAACCGCCCTTTTTATACAAGTCAATAAATTTATCACGATTATTGCTCGTTTGTTGTAGATTATCTGCATAAAAGTTATTTTGAGCATTTTAGTACATTCATCAAGCTGGTACTAATATTTTAAAACGTAATACGTTTTAAAATATTAGAGAATTAAGAATAAATGTTTTTGTGGTAAATCCGAAAATATTGAGAATTACATTAAATGGGCTTGTGGTAAATCCGAAAATGAAGGTGTTATATCTAAGGACAACAGTTCGTCTCCATTTTTTATGAAGAAAAAGGAATTTGTGCTTATGTTCCTCCTTTTTAAGTTTAATGATTTGAATGGCTTTTCTTGTGTCGCCTAACATAACATACATGTTTGTTTTGAATTTTAACAATAACTCGATCATATTGTTGATCATGTTTATTCCTGAATACGTTTAGGACTTGTCCTCCGTTTTCAGTGAACAATTGAAAACCGCTCTAAGTTTTTGTTGTAGCTTGAGATTCCATTTTGAACACAGATCTATGTGGAATCCAAACGTATTTTTCATACTCTTCTGATGGTATGTATATTCTTTTTAGAAAGCCGCCTTTTTCTTGCTGAAAGAATACTTCGCTATAATCTTTATGCGGATTTTTACGTTCAAGAGACTGCACTGTTCAGTGAAATACAGTTAGGGCTACTTTATAATTAGATGAAACAAAAATAATTTTGTCCTTATACCACGGCAGATCCACATAATATTCACCGATTTTAATTCAATAGATTCCTCGAATTCCTCTATATTTTTTTCTGTCATATGAACTTATATCCACTTCCGTGATAAATGAATCTACCTCTAACAAGTGCTTTATATTTGTTTCTACTCGAGACATATCAAAGGTATCAGGTATGTTATCAGTGTAGGTGTCTTTTGGATTTAATACAAAATGTACTTCTCGCTCAGAACATTTGGCTAACTCCTTTACGATAGTATGATAATTGTTTTGACTCACTGGTTTCTTAGAATTTACTGGTTTTATCTGATGATCATATAGAAAATGATTAAATCTCTCCACATGGCGCTATATAACTCGGTAATTCCTATGCTAAGCCCCTCATCCATTTAACGAGTTTGGTAGAATGCATGAATATGTCGACACCTATTAATCTTAAGATATCGACATGGCCATGTTTATTTTTTTGAAAATGGATAATCTTTTGTTCAAACTGGTTAGATTTTTCTCAAATGAATTTAATTCATCAATTTTTAAGATATCAAATTCACTATCAATTAATAGAGGCAAAGGAAGTTGCCTCACCTTCTCCTTCTCAATATCCAGTACAATTTGATTAAATCGCCTGGTAGCTTGTTTTAAATAGGTTTTAACTTGAAAATCCACTTTTTAACATCCTATCGGGGGCAATTTAGTCATTTAATTATTTTTTCGAAAAGTAAAAATGCTGACTACTGGTATCTAATAAGCAATTGACCAGCGTCCTTTTCGTACCCCACCTGATGGGTAAGTTTACTATAGATAATAAGAATTTATTCTCCGTGCAAGTGTTAGTACACATGTGTGTATACAGAGATATACCTTTTAATTTTTCGCAAAATGCTGTTATATCTTCCTTAGATGAACAATTAAGGCATTTTAGCTTTATGTTCGGGGCAGTTATTTGTTTTATGCTTTGAACTTGGGCACTTACCATATATATGTCTAGTGACACTAAGAGCAGAAACAGAAAGTTACTTCTTTCATAATGGCATATTTCGGGCTTTGCGCAATAGGCTCCACGCATAATTCCCGGTTGAAGTTGATTAGATACAATCCAAATAAATATATGTTGACCAATAAGAAATGAGCGCGCCTGAAATAATCAACAGCTTAATCGGAGCTGCTTTCAACTTTGCTAACAATATAAATAGACCCCTGACTAAAAGAGAAAAAAAGAGATTCCAGACACAGAGAGAGAAACACTTACAACTGTTAGCTGATTCATCAAAGGCATTTCGGTTTCAACAACCATTACTACTTCTCACACTTTCCTCGTCATTTTCATCCCACTTTGCTTCTCTCATACATTCTACTTCCTTTTTCTTATTCACGAGACATCTTACCAAATGAAACTAGCATCTCCCAAAAACTCTTAAGTACTTTTATTGAAATGCATGACATAAATCACAAACATTTTATTTAATCTTACTTAAATACCAACTTTGTACCATCTATGAACATTACTATTGTTTTTTTTGTACAATAGGAAACTACTTATTAATGTTTATATAAATTATTATTGTTATACTCCAGGCCAGGATGTAGTTTATCGTATCTTATTTATTCATACATCGTTTATAGTAGACTAATCCTAACAAGGCCCAAATTGAGCCACACATAACCCACTATATACTGGGGACTACGCGCAATACCAAGCACCAAGATAAAATTTTTCACACACATTACCAAATTTAACCTGGTGACCAACTCAAAGTAATTTACGAAATACCAATCATCAAAAACTGAACTACTGCTACTACCACCAAACTTAAACGATTTCTTCAACAATGATAACCCTGGCAGGAAAAATGAATCAACGCGGAACAAATGTTTGATCAACCAAGATCCATCTATACAAGCCGTGACAATCAAAACAACCCGTATTTATAGAAATTAACGTGATCGCTTGGTTTTCCATTATGGAAGCACAAAACAAATTACGAACATTAAACAAGCGAGACAAAAGTTTTATCATACATTGGCAGCTATTCCTCCAGACATAGTAGGAAAAATACCAACAATTATAATACATTCAAAGGATTATGATAGGAAGCAGTAATTAATTCTTATGAAAGGTTTAAACCAGAGATGCTTGACAAACTGTTGTCATCCTCAACCATATCAGGACGACCTTCAACTTATTTAAACGAATTGATGTCGTTAGTCAGTCGTATCGAAGTAAAAGAAGACATTGTTGACACAAATTCATAAAAGCGCTACCTCTCTCCATAATGCCAGTGATAGCTGCGCAAACAGATCTGGAAACGGATCGGTTAGGAAAAATGTCCGACGATCTTTTCTATGCCTCAACAGACAAGAAACAAGAAACATTCAACAAGTATCCAGAAAAACACCAGCGACAACCGCATAGAAACCAGGATAAAACAAATGATTAGCCACTCGGTATCTTCCCGTTTCACAGAGATCAGAAGCCCAGGATTTGTCGATCGCACATTTACTTTGCAGAACGCCCGAAATTCTGCAAACCTTAGTGCAAATGGCCTAACAAACGAAATGTCCAAATGCAACCCAGTTTACAACCCAATTCACCTGTATCAGATATAAATCAGGGAAAATAATTCGGGAAGACATGATAGTTTCCGCACAGTCGCCGCTTTTTGAAGTAACCCCACGGATAATAACGCGAATATTGTTGTAAACATAGGAACTGCTGTATCAGTAATATCAAAACAGGTTTTATATGGTTTAATCATCTACCCGACCAACATTTCTATAGTAGCAGCCAACGGAATAGAAATTGAATGCGCCAGTCAAACTGTAATCACATTAGCATTGGATAACCTCAGAAGGGACCTTTTCGCGTTGCAGAAACGACCAAACCTCTCCTAGAATATGATTTCTTGAGTCATTTTTGAACTATTGGTTGATTGCACCAATAGTAAGCTAATCGATAAAAAACATGTAGACATTCTAAAGCACAACAATCGTCTACGATTATGAACATTGATGTTTATCCAGACAATCCTACAGACATAAAACAGTAAAAAAAATATCAAAGAAATATCCAAATTTAATCTTCAACGTCCACATCGAGATCTCAACGCTACCAAACCCAAGGTATTTCACAGAACTGAAACTGGAAGCAATCCCCTCTTTTCTCAAAGACCAGACAATCATCTCCACAAAAAAATACGACATAGACGATTGAGGAATATCGGAAACTTCAGAAAACTGGAATAATTATCCCTTCCCAATTTGAATGGAGTACAACCTACATATGGTACCTAAACATGATGGAACTTACCGACCCGTATTTGATTATAGACTATTGAATTCGATAACAAAACCTACACGACCGATCGCTACCGATTATTTGATTCCAAATATAAAATTTCTGTCGTAAAACCTATTTTTTTCTGCTTGCGGGGGTTAATAGGCAACCTGCATAAAAAAAAAAAAACCCAAGGTATCGAAAATCGAAGCAATCTGTCATCATTTATATCACAAAAATACCAGTACACTACGATGACATATGTGATGGAAAAACAGTGATAATCACACCTTTCGGATTATACGAAAATACAATTATATGCCTTAACCACACCTTTTGCGAAACGCATCCAGTACCCGCCAAAGAATGATGAATATTATTTTTCGTGACGTCAAATGTACGTTCACTTACTTTCTTATCTTCTCGGATGACGAAGATAGTCATTCTAAACACCCTGAGGAAATATTACAGAAACTCGGTGAATATGATTTTAAAATTTCTCTGTCAGTGAGCTCGAGTTTCTAGGATTTCACATCTCAGCTGATGGATTTAAATCCAGTACTAAAAAACTTGACGTTCTAGCACAATTTCCTCAGCCAAATGATTCTAAATCGCTACGTAGATTTTTCGGAATGGCGAATTTATATAGAAAACTTGTATCAAATTTCAACAACATAATATTACCGCTGGCAGAACGAATGCGTCTTGAAGAAAAAATCTGAAATAATAACGCTTACGAAGGAAGAAATTAAATCTTTTGAAAATATAAAGAACTGTTATTTTTTCATTCATGAAGGCTTTCCTTTTCACAATTTTCCCACATCGTCCCTTTTTTTATTTAAATTTCGAGAATCAGATAGCATTTGTGAGACATTTATGCCCATACTATGACAACAGAAAGAATATATGATTTTTTTTTTTATTCTGAAGTAATTACAGGGCATTATTCACATAGACCGTGACATAAACTTAAAACTAGAAAGGAAAATTTTTCAGTCTTTTAAAATATGCGTCTTATTCGCCGGTAAATTTTTTTATCATTATTTAATGTAGTTTGCAGTATTTGTAAAAGTCGTAAAGTATGCATCTTATTCGCTTCTTCATTGAATATTAAATAGTATTTTTGAAATTTCTTTTAATTTCATAGGACTGATAATATTATGAATTTTGTAAAGCATGCCACCTATACAATGGTAAATTAAGTATTTAATATTAGTTCTAATATTTTTCTTTGTTTAATATGATTTAACAGTATTTGTAGATTTTGTAAAGCATTAGTGTTTCAAAGGTTTCACAGTGTATTACAAATTAGTTTTGAAGTTTATTTTCGTTTAATAGGAATGCGAGTTTAATGTGACTAATACACCGATAAATTATAATATATAATATTTCTTTTGTAAATTTTCTCTTTATTGAATATAACTAAGTATTTGTAAATGTTCATGGTCTACCAAATATAACTTTGAAATTTCTTTTAAGTTAATATAAATGGAAGTATTTATGAATCTTTAAATCACGTTTTATATCCTCGTAAATTTTAGTATCCCGATACCGCTTTCTAATCAATGTTGAATTTTGTAAAAATCTGTGCAAAAAGTGAATCAAAGAGCTTACCCAGCTTCGTACATATTTTTAGGAAATCTCAACTTCTAACTGGTCAATAAACACACAAGTGGGCGTTGCAATTCACCCACGTACAAATCTTTTTCTCCGGCGCGTGACCAAGTCATTTTTTCCCGCTATTTTTCTAGGTGCATGCCACGTGATTACATTAATTACTAGCAGTAGAGCCCGGTGTTGCCCGAGGATATAACAGTAAGAGATAGATCAAGTATTGACCATCATAAAGACTGAAAAATAAAATTGACAAAGATTATTGTTTAAGGTTGACGGACATGCATGTCTTAATTAGTTTTTATTTTTTATTTTTTTTGGTCAAACCCAAACTCAAACAAAAACATTATTTTTCAATCGTTTTTACTGATTGAATAGAATTTTATTATAAATAATTATCTTGTAAATGGAATTTTAAAGCATTCTGAATGTTAAAAATAAAAAAAAAGTGTGCAAGAGAATAAGAAACACTACCTGCCAAAAAAAAAAAAGTTTTGTTTTATCGGCTGAAAAAATAGGAAATCCGCTCCCATATTTAAAGTAACCCACACACACAAACAAACCGATGAGTTGTCCCCTTCCATTTTCACGATGTCTCTTAATCGTATTTTCAAATTGATTTTGTTTAAAAACAATTATATTTTTCCCATTTTTTGGCGCTGTTAGAACCACCACAAGGTAATTTTATGTAGTCCTATGAAGTTTTGTTGAAATCAGTTTGAAAATGTCAGGAAATCCGATCCAATATATAAACGTTACAGACACACACACACACAATCTGCGTTTTATAATAAGTAAGATAAATATCAAACACAAACTTGTTCTTTCTTTCTTTTCCTACGAAAATGTAGCTTTAAAGGATTCGCGTCTTGACCATGTATGGTCAGACGCTTATATAAACATATTCACGCATGCACGTACGTACAAAATTGGACCGGCTCTGGTCTGAACCAACTATGACTAGCTTAGACCAGCTTGGACAAGCTAAGACCAGCGGCCCGAGTGAAAACACTCGGGTCCCCACGTTAAAATCTGACCTTGTGTCACAACCTGACTCAGTGGGGAGTCAAGTAAATACACTTACCTGGCAAAGTAGTAACGGTGATCAGCTAGGCCGTTCTCCCAGAGCGAGTCCCTTCTAACGGCACTCCGGTTGGATTGACCTTTGCGATCGCCCCAAATGTGGGTGACTCGGGTGCGCTATTTGTAAGTTTGGGGTCTGCATTCGCGCTCACCCCGATAAACAATCGAAAAGTAGTCTGTTTTTTCATTTCCCCTTTTTAAATTGTGCATCGAATATCACTTACGAAATGTGAATAAGTCTGATTATTGGTAATTTTCTGGGTTGCATTTGTTGCAAATGTAGCAGAAAGTAATCGATTTGTTTAGTGCTAAAAAACAACATTCAGTAGTTTTGTAGTAATTCTTCTACTTGGTTTTCCGTTGAATGGTAAAATTTGGAGTGTCGGGATTCGATACATTAACAAAATATCGTTACAGGGTCGCTCGTAATTTGACCGTCTAGAATAATCACACGATTTTCAGTGAAGGAATAAAATTCAGTAGAAAAGACAACTTAGACACCACTGAGCATCCCATCTCTTAATACAGGGACTGGGCTAAGGAGCAACCAGAAAGCAACCAGAAAGCAACCATCTACTAAATCACATGTTGATGAAGAACTGCATACAGTACTATAAAAGAACTTGCTCGGACATCTGTAATTTGCTGAAATTTCACAAGCTTGAATGTGAGGTGTTTAAGTGATAAAGGCAAGTAAGCACATTTGCTTTGGAATTTTCAGATAATATAGCTATGATATAGCTGCTCTGATATCTTTTTGGTATTTGAGGATGACTGTTCTCAGAATTCCCACTGTGCTCAGTCAGGAGTTGACATTGTAAATGCAGGAGGCGACAGGTGGATGATTGTGGCAGAAATGAGTTAAGAATGGTCCTCTCTGACATGTTACAGATATGCACCTGACAAAAGGCAGAGAGTGTAAAACCTTCTACAAATGACAAAGCACATAGACCTAGGAGGATTTAGATATCATTTTCAGTGCTAAGTGTAGAGAATGAAGGAGGCAGCTTTCAAAGATTTTGAAGATTTTAACCTTTTCAACAGGTTCCAAGCAGATTGTCTGTTCTATGAAATGAGAGATTACATAGCAATAATAAGCAGAGGTTAGCATCAAAAACTGGCACCTGGGTACCTATTATATATTCATATTTTGATCTAAAAGATATATTTTAAACAGGCAAAGGGAATTATTATTAATATTATAATGAAAAAGAAATATTGAATCTTTTCTACCTAAAACTTGTCCACTTTGTCCCATTTTTGAGATGGCTGGCATTAAGGGGTTAAATAAGAATACAAAAAAAATAAATATTTTCATAAAATTCACAAATTTAATTGAGACTGCATATTTGCAGTTGCAATCAAACAACAAAGCCCAAGTTGACATGGTGACATCTGATTAAAACTTCCCAAATAAAGTCTGTGTTGACGAGGAGGCATTAGCTAATTCTTGGTCTCTGTTTAAAGGTTAGTTTTAATTGTAATGAGATGTGTTTCAAAATGTGTCACTAGAAGTGTAATGACAATTAAAGCCTTTTTAATTCTTGTTGATGTTCATTGGTTTTTAATCCATTTAAAATTTGAACTAGTGAAAGGGAAACAAATTGGATGATGCTAATTAATCAATTTTATTTCTATTGGTGCTATCCACACTGCTTACTAGGAATATTAATTCAAATGACACTGAAAAAATGAATAGAGGAGGAACACTTCCTAAGAAACCATTCACAATTTGAGGACCTAAACAAATGTCACAAATAAATGCATCCTATGTCCTTTTCATTGAAGTGTTTCCATGTAAGTGTCTGTACAAAAGAGTATGGCTCTGATGTTAAAAGTTTTCAGGATAGAGAAACAGTAAAATAATGTAATTTGACCACTCTCTTGATCATTGTGGATAGGTTGTCATTTCTTCATCAATAGAAAAAACAGTTTGTCCTCCTTGACTTATCCCATTTGGAAGATTAATATAACTTGCATCAGTATATGTTACAATCTTTGAGATTTTTCAATCTCACAAATTGGATGGCACTAGTATTTTTCACATGCCTTAAGATCTTATTTGCTTTATTTGACTAACTAGATGACTAACTTTACCATTTGTGATTGCTGATCTCAATTGGCAAACAGCAAAACCTATGTCAAGGAATCTCATGCCAGCAATTCAATTCAGTTGTCCAACAAGGCACCGGAGTTCAGCTTTTTCTTCAGGGATAACTGCATCATTCTTTTTTTTTGTTGCCACTGTCTAATAAGCTCATTTTTTATTTAATATTCCTGATTAATACAGTTGGAGAAATCGGGTCTCTGATTAAGTTCAGTGCCTATATATGTTATATAATGTCTTTGGGATGATTTTAAGTTACCCAGTGTAAGCGTTTTGATATCAAAAGTCTCAAAATTAGATGATTTTACTCTTCTTGGTGATGTATTTATTAAAATCTTTGAAAATCAGGAAAAGTATATTCTCAATTTTCTTATGTAATATTCTGGATTAATACAATTGGTGAAATTGAATCTCTGATTAACTTTGGTGCCTATATATTTGAATGCTGATGAATGTTCAAAATGTAATTCAAATGTACTCCACAATTTTTCTATTAAACACAATTCAAAGTTTTTAGTTCCACTCCACAGTTGATCATCAACAAAATATATGAGAATACCCTCAAGAAAATCTGTAGAATGCCAGAAGCAAAAACCTGGATCATATGTACTTATTCTTGCGCCAAGCTTGATCATCTTCTCTTTGAGTCATAAAAACTGGACTCTAGATGCATCGGCTAAACCATTTTTAAGTTTCCAAAATATTATATTCACATGGTAGACAGAAATAAATGTTTCTGTCAATTGCTTTTCTTTGTAGAAAAGCTGTTTTATAATCAATAGAATGAAGGAACCATGAATTTAAGGCAATAAAGCACAAACAATTCATACATTTTCTTGCATTCATATGGGACTATCTGTTGTAAATACACTAATGTCTTCAAATTCTCAAGCACATAGTCTAGCTTTTGTTCAAAACATAAGTTTTGGTGTTATAACCCATTTTACAGATATGCAATATTGTCCATTATCAACTTCACCGTAAACATCATTTTTCATTTTTTTCCAACTCTCTAATTCTTTGTTTGGCCTTGAATGGCACCTTGTAGTGCTTCAGTTTGGAATATTTCCATTATTTGAGTTTTTGTAGTAGTATCAACCAAAAGAAATGATTCTTGATTTAAGTCAATATCCTCCTCAATTCTCTTCATTCCTCAACATCTCTGTCAAAATACATCACTTGTCTTTCCTGAGCTTCATTTTCAGTATTCCATGCATTTTCATATTTTCAAGAACATTTTCAAGATTTAGAAATCAGTTTTGCTTTTACCCAATTTTTTTCCATGCAATTTCTACTGTACCTCCATATTTTCTTTTAAAGACCTATTTTTATTAAAAGTACAAGTTGTGTTTTGGAAGTCTTCTGCTGCTATGTAGTACCATTACAGTTTTGGAATATAAATCTTGTATACCATTTTTATTCTCGATTGTCAATATCGCTTTCATCATCAGATTTTTTCAGGTATATTACAAGTTTTGATGTCTGAAGCTGGTGCAACTTGATTTATTTTAGTGGAAAATTGTTTGAATTGTTTTTTCTAAAATCAGACTACATCGGTGTATTCTGACATAAATACCTCTGTATTTGACCAGAACTACTGGTACATTTCATGTGTCACATTTTATTCTCTTGTATTTGACTTTGTCACCAGTAAAAAAATTAAGCAACAGAGATGTGGTTCTAAAAAATGGAAAATGGAAACAAAAAGGACATTTAAAATGAGATACAGTTGAAATTTCTGGGACACAATGAGGGAAAAAGAACTTGGAGAATTGGAAACCCACAGAATATTGAAAGCAAAAGGGAAACAATGAGTAACCTACCTTAAAAAGTTGTGTAAATGGATGGCAGAACATAGACTGGAAGGAGGAAAAAAAAATTGCTTAGAGCTATGAAGGAAGTTGGAGAGAGCCATGATCACTCATGTCCAGATGAGATCCATGATATAGATGTTAAATAGATATTGATTTGGATTGTAGTTCACATATCCAGTTACCTCTATTAAAAATGACCTCAAATCAATTCATAATGGCACTCAGCAGATTCAAATGTTAATTGCGTTTGACTTATTTCTTTAGATGTGTACAACATCATAACACACTCCACCCTTGAAAATGATGTGATCAAAGCAATTTTATGAAAACATAAAGAGTCTTCTGCTTTATGTAGATAGGAATGAACCAGCCAGAAAGGCATGATCTTTTGTTCCTTTAAGTTAAACCAAAATGTATTCATATAATGCCCCCCACACACTCTTTGGCATCAAATGAACTTTGTTTATATTGAAATTCATGTACTCAAATTTGAACAAAACAATGGCTCTACACAATAGAGCCAATTAGACGTTGGTCACTTTCGAACCCTCTGAATGATTTTCAACCCAATTATAAAACTTTATTGATGTTATTTGTGCTTAAGAGGAAAATGAAAAGAAAACTTTCACATTTCTAATTAAGAAATAGGTGTTTATGTCAAGAAAATTGTCTCCAGTAAAGAAGCAAAATTCCTTAAAAGAGCTTAAGTTTAGCATTTAATTAAGGCGATCATAAACTCAGGCCTCTATACCATGTTTAGAAATTCAATGATTGGTTGTGAACTGTTAATACATGAAAGTTTGTTGCTGGAATTGGATTAGGAAATTAATTTTTTTATTTTTAAGAGATTTTTCTTTTTGGAATAAAGTTTATTATTTAAGATGCTGAAGTAAGTATAAATATTTTATTTTTTATTTGAACTTGCATATTTTATCTTTAAACAAAATTTTTCGGGGCAAAATTCACAAGTGCCATTTAGAATTTTATCACATAAAATAAATTTTTATGCTATTATTCTTCACAATAGCAAATATCTTGATTACAAACTTCGTTTTTTAAGGAATAATTTGTTTTCTTCATGCCATGTAGAGTATGTTGATTCCTTGTAAGAAACAAAAAAAATGAATAATGTTTTGCACTGTTAATTTTCCCAAAGTACATATTGATTTAATTTTTTTTAAAATTATTTACAGTTATTTAATAAATGTATGTTGAGATTTACTAGCATTGTTGTTAAAAATATAAAAGAAAATTAATCAGTTTAATATATTTACAGTAATTTTTTTATTTTAAACTGGGTTAGATAATTGGATTTTATGTTTATTACCTTGAGACAACACCATGGACAAACCAAACTGTTGTTTGTGAAAAGCATAACCCAGAAATCAATCATCAGCATTTGATCATTTGCCATCAAGTGTATTATGTAGTCCTTAACCAAAACCAAAAACAACAACCTTCAGCTGATGCTTAAAGAATACAACTAGGCAATGAGAAAAAGAGACATGATGCTCTGTGGACCCTATCCAACCTTGTCATCCATACCACGATTCACATAACAGCTAGAAAGCACTGAAGTACATAGTGCTTCCTTCTGTCAGACAACAAGATCACATTGCTACAAACAAAACTGGCATCCAAGATGAAGAATTGTCTATGCAGTATGTGGACTATGTAGCCTTCAGTAAGTTCACACAGTAAGTGTACAACAGTGCAGTGAAAGAGGGTGTGCTCGATAGACTCCTCCATTCCCCTACACTGCAATCATTGTTGTGATTCAACCAGTTTTGCCACAAAATACTTTCCAAATTGTCAGCCAGTTGAGTAATCCCTCACTATTAGTGAAGCATTTAAATCCAAGAGCAAAAATCCCTCTTTGTCAAACCGGGTACATCGATCTGATCATTGTGAACAGCCCACCTAATTAACACCCGATATAATGCCTTTCTCAACAATGTCCAGATATCAGAAAGACCTGCCGGTATCCAAAAAAGAGTCTTCAGAGCATGTTAGATTTCATGGTTGAAGGAGCACTCATCTCACGGCAAATGGTTAACCTTCCCCTCAGCAAAGTGCACACTCCATTTTGGCATCTTCCTTCCAGAAGTTACCATTCTCCTCATCATGGATACACATCCTATCTAGGAAATGCACTCCAGGCATTTCAAGAACACTCTCAGACAGATGGAAGTAGAAGACCTCATAATGCATCATATGAGCTCTGCCACCTCAAAGGAGATGAAACAAATCTTTCACTAGATTTTCCAGGTTGGTGGATGGGAGTGGAAGAAATGAAAGACAGTAATGGATAAGGGTGTCAGTATATGTAATGCACACCTTGGCCCTCCCCTTCAAGGAAAGATTCCTTTGCTGCCACAGATTAATCTCAGCTATGACTTTCCCCCAAAACGTCCAAGCAATTTTTCTCCAGCTGCAAGTTAGAACTGAACCAGATGTTGAGTCTCTTACACGGCCCCCACCCATCCAACTGAACATGGGATTTCCACGTACCCAATCGCAATCCAACAGGCTTATCATGATTAATCATTTTTAAAATATAAGGTTCGAATGTTACTCTGCTGGTATATATACAACAGTTTTTTCTCTTTCAAAAAGTTGAATATCAAAGTTTCAGCACTATTCACAAATCAATGAAGCAATCTGTTATCTTAGTAGCTTCAAAATTGATAATAAAAAATTTTAAAAGAATATATTAATGTTAGGTCACAAAGAATTGGGATGAAACATAATTTTGATTTTCTCATCAGGGCATTTGAATATTTTATTACATCTCAGTCATTATATAACAGACTTCAGGGTGATTTAAGTTACCCATTGTGAGTACATTATCAGCTTTGATATCAAAAGTCTTAAAATTAGATGACTTTCATTTTCTTGGTGATATTTTTAGTAAAATTTCTGAAAATCAGAAAAGATGTATGCTTTTAGTTGATAAAGTGAATGCCAAATTTATGCTACAATATCATGGAGGAAATTTATTTGGTTTGGCTGAAAATTCTGATGGATTAGCAAAAATAGTTTTAGGCATCATGGAAAAATGTTTAAATGGGGGGGCCAAAAGTTTTACCTAAATAGATCCCAGTTGAAAAATTAGAGACAACTTTTTCATATGAAAGAGTTTTAAACATTGTTGATGCAATCAAACAATTAAATGATCATGTAATTGCAATTGTATGTGTCAACAACAGGACCCAATAATCTTTTTTCAAAAAATTCGACACTATATTTAATACGACTTGGATAACTAAAAATGACTTGTACTTACTTTTGGATTATGTCCACCTTTTCAAAAATATTTGGAATAATTGGATCACTGAAGCTACTTCTGAATTACTGTTTTATTCTGAAGGCAAAAAGATGACAGCAAAATGAGAAATTGTAAAAGGTTTTTTTGAGTATGAAAAAACTTTAAGCTGTCAAAACTAACTGATGCTGCAGTTTACTCAAAACCTGTTGAGTGGCAAAATGTTTCCCATTGTTTAAAGTTCTTTTGTGACTAAACTGTAATTGCCATTAAAACACATCCATTATTAAATGAGGAGTTTATTTCAGACACAGTTGGTTTCATTGACAAAGTTTTAAAATTTTGGAAAATTCAAAGGAATATATGGTGACACTAAGAAAAACGATCCATTGAAAAAGATGATATCAGATTTAGATGATGAACATTTGTTATTTCTTTCTAATTCTGGAAAAATGACAAAATGAATGGAAGGAAAACAAGGAAAAAGAATGAAATCATTAACAAGAGATACTAATTCAACCATTTAACATACATGCAATGGCTTAATTGATGTTTGCAGATATTTGCAAAGTAGTGGGTGCAATTTTGTTATGCTTGGTGAATTTACCAGAGACCATTTAGAAAATGAATTTGGAAAATTAAGAATAAGTTCTGTTGCATATTTTATAACAGTTCAAAAAAAAATTTCATATTGAAAAAAACTACACTACCTCTTCATAAATGTTGTTGCAAAAGAATCCAACTTTGATCCAAGCTGTAATTTCTCAAAATGTGGACATCTGCTGAATGAAATGGGATGTCAAACATTTGATAACTTACTAGATCTTGAAACTAGGATCCCTAAAGATATTATAATATCACTTTTGTATATAGTAGGCTATGTTACAAGAAAAGATTATCTCACAGAAGAGGAAATATTTAATAATACTAGATTTTGTTTTTAAGAATATGACATTTTTTTTTAAAGAAATATATTGTGAAAATTTAAAAATTTCCTGGATACTTCATTTCAGTGGATGTTTTTATAATGCTTGATGTTCTTAAATTAAAGACTTGCAAAATCTGTCTGTATCTCTGAGATGAGGTATTATGATTATTTACATTATTCAGACTGTTATCCTCATCTTCATTGGCATATTTGCAACGTTTCTTCAGTTATCTTAGTTATTTCCCTTTAACTCCACTCTCCAAATTTTTTAGTTCACTCTATTTATTAAACTTTATTTATTACTAGATTACCAACGTCTTTATCCACTTGGTTATGTGTCCTTGAGGACATCTATATATGAATTTCTGTGACTTATAAACCGAATGTCTCAGCAATCATTTTTTATCAGTGGTCATATAGCATTTTTTTGTTATTATTATAGCATTTTTTACCAGAGTTTATATTGCAAATTTTGTTGTTTGTTGCTTTTCGCTAACACTCCTTATTACAGGTTCCCATATTGTATTCATTTCTATGCTTGGTCAGCTCAGGAGATTTTTGTCGCCTAGCATATGTGCTGATTCCTTAAGTTTTTGTGTTTTCTAGTGATGCGCTCTGTCTATTATTTCAACCTCATCCCACAGAGGGCTGTGATCTCACTTTTTACTCCATATAAACTGGGCTCCTTAGGCTTCGGTAGCAATCTGTGTGAAAGAAGGAAACCTGAATGCCAAATTGTTGATAAGGTCACAAGAAATCACTTTCCCAAGAATGTATGGCAATGCACAGATATTAAAAGGAAGTTGTGGAGAGTCATGAGCAAATATAATGGTTCCAATCTTCACATTTATATTTTGTCTCTTCCAGCATGTCCGATTGTTTTCCCATCAAACAATTCTGGCCTAAGTCAATACCAATCAACATGCAGATATTTTCATTTTCATGGATTTTATTCACCATCTACTACTCAAAGATATCAACTGATTTTATTCATGCTGATTCAATGAACTTTGGTCTATCCTTTCTTTGGCAACACACATATTCTCCAGAGTGAACTGAATGGATTTACTGTTCCTCTTAAAGGAGTAATTTTTAAATCATTTGTACTGATATAAACGTCCATGAATATTCACTATGAACTCATACCTTTTATGCAGGACTATCTTGGTTTCATCCTTTCATTGATATTACTCAGTTTTTAAATTTTTGTTTTTATCTTCAAACTGCTATGCACATGATTTTACCCAGGATAACACCATAATTCAAAATTTCCTTAACATTACTTTGGTACTAATGTTACTGAGTTTCTTACATACAAAACTTATTCTTTCTTCAAGGATTCTACATCAAAATTTATGAACACTTCTAAAGGACATTTTTGCATGCATTTTTTACACTCCTTTTTCATACAAAGACAATTAATTAATCAACTGAATAAACATCATTATTACCTTGGAAGGACTAATCATAATTTGATATTTCTTTTCAGTTTGCTTGAATATTTTCTTATATGTATTTTGATTTAGCTGCCAAAAATAAATTTGGCCTTATTTTTTTTGTTTACAGACGCTTATTACAAAACATGCAGCCTACACACACTCTTGCAACAGTAGTCAGCAACAGTATTTGTGAACAAAACTTTTAAATGCATTAATAAGTTTGTCAAGAAATCTCAGTAAAAACACTGCATTTGATATTTACTGTTGCATAAGACACATGCTTTACAAGATTAACAAATGTAGTATGTTATATTAAATTGAGAGAAACCTTAGCAGAAACATTAACTACTAATTACTGACATATAAATCACATTGATTACAAGATGGAGAAAATTAAAATTTAGGAAAACTTTATAATAATTTTATGGCATGTAAGATGCATGCTTTATCAGAAGCACAAATATGAATAGCCGTATCACATTAGGATAAACCATAAAAGTGTTATGGTCCAAGTTCCTTGTACCACGGTGATGGTCCAAGGTTAGAACCAATGAAAGAATAACACAAACACAGGTATGGAATACAAAGATATATTACAACAGAAATATAATACAAAGAAGTAGAAGTATTAGTAATGACTATCAGATTTGGTTAGAGTGAACTATGTTGTCTCGACAAGTATCACTATTCCAATGTCCTTACAATATGCTCTCAATTATCTCTCCTCGTCTTACAATCTCCTCATACCTCTTGAGAGGCGCAGTATTTATAATGTCAGGAATAGTCCATTATTATTATGGGTAAGTTCCCATAACAAAAAGAAATATAATTGTTCTAATATTTCAAGACACTTGTATATGTTTCAAGGACAGGACGCCATATTTTATTCTGCGTGTGTGTATGTGTACCCTAGACTAAGGGTAATAACTCTTAGAGTGGTTATTATTATTACATCCTCTTTTTACACACTCAAAAGAAATTTATTTCATTATCTTACTTATTATAAAACGCAGATTGTGTGTGTGTGTGTGTGTCTGTAACGTTTATATATTGGATCGGATTTCCTACAAAAATCAACCGATTTCAACAAAACTTCACAGGACTACATAAAATTACCTTGTGGTGGTTCTAACAGCGCCAAAAATTGGAAAAAATATAATTGTTTTTGCACAAAATCAATTTGAAAACACGATTAAGAGACATCGTGAAAATGGAAGGGGGACAACTGTGTGTGTGGGTTCCTTTAAATATGGGAGCGGATTTCCTATATTTTTCAGCCGATAAAACAAAACTTCACTTTTTTTTTTTTTTTTTTGGCAGGTAGTGTTTCTTATTCTCTTGCACACTTTTTTCTTTATTTTTAACATTCAGAATGCTTTAAAAATTCCATTTACAAGACAATTATTTATAATAAAATTCTATTCAATCAGTAGACTCATAACGATTGAAAACAATGTTTTTGTTTGAGTTTGGGTTTGACCAATTCGCAAAAAATAAAAAAAAAAATAATTAAGACATGCGTGTCCGTCAACCTTAAACAATAATCTAACGATCTCTACTGATTGTACGAATACAAACATCGGAATAAATTCTTTATCTTTAGGGAAAGATAATGAAATCTAAACATACACAAGTCCTAACTAAAAATAATAACCGGAACGGGAAACTACTTTAAATACACATGGTGTTCAATTTTTTTACTGTATTCAATAAGTAAAAATCATAAATTGTAAAAGATTATTATTACAGAAAGGCTACTAAATGAATACGATTTGTTAGATCATAATTAATAAACCCAAATAAAGTTAATATTTTTTGTATTAGAAACAACGAGTGGAAAATATATTCAAATCAGAATTCTAATTATGAATCACCACAAGTAAAATATGCAATTTTTATTACTGTATTCAATAAGTAAAAATCATAAATTGTAAAACTAAAAGATTACAGAAAGGCTACCTACATTTTTCAACCGATTTCAACAAAACTTCACTTTTTTTGGCATATAGTGTTTCTTATTGTCTTGCACACTTATTTTCTTTATTTTTACATTCAGAATGCTTTAAAAATTTCATTTACAAGACAATTGTTTATAAAATTCTATTCAATCGGTAGACTCATAACGATTGAAAACAATGTTTTTGTTTGAGTTCGGGTTAGACCAATTCGTAAAAAATAAAAACAAAAAAAAACTAATTAAGACATGCGTGTCCGTCAACCTTAAACAATAATCTTTGTCAATTTTATTTTTCAGTCTTTATGATGGTGAATACTTGATCTATCTCTTACTGTTATATCCCCGGGAAACGCCGGGCTCTACTGCTAGTTTATTCATGAAACACAAGAAATAAAATAAAAAATAACTGTTCTGTTTTGTTCACATAGAGATTTCTGCCCCCACTTTTCTTTTTACAAGAAGTATAAGAAATAAAAAGAAATATTTTTTGTGTGTGTCTAAACAAAGATTTTCTTTTTTAATAAGAAATCCAAAAATTGAAGAGAAAAATATTTTGTTGTGTTTCATTCACTTAATTTTTCCAGTAGCTTTATTATCCGTCCAGATTTAGTTGTTTTGTTTTCTGTAGCGTTAGTTCATGTATGTGAATCGTGTGGGACATGTTTAGCTGGTTGATTGCAGGTTTAGAATCGGGTATGAAGTATTTTTGTTTGGTTATTTAGTGACGGGTTGGTTTCCACTCTGGCTATTATGATCTCTGGGGGATACCTAGTGAATTTAGATCGGTCTTCCCTCAGGTGTTTTCAGTTCCTGCGAAAGACCTGTCCAGATGGGGTCTGAACGATGTAGGACCTTGGTTCCATGTACGTTTGTGTGACAACTGCAGGGTGCCATAGATTTGTGTCATTGTTGTGCATCCTAAGACGCTGTCCTATTTATATATATATATGGGGGATCTTTTGCTTGCTCATTATAATATGCATTCTGTCCAGTTTGTCTCATCTACAAATGGACTGATATCTCCACTTTTTGCGCATTAAGGTTAGTACATTTTACTGGGATGTTGCTAACCAATTTTCTGTTGAATAACAGTTCCCCTGGTGATTGTATTGTTTGGTTTATTGGAGTTGTCCGAAGACACAGCAGTACTGATGTCTCGGCTGCTCAATTTAGCTTTTTTGATGGCAGATTTCATCGACAGCATGCAACGTTCTGCAAGTTCCTTAAACTGTGGATATTTGAAAAATGATGTGCAGTGATCAAATCCCCACTCTTTTGCAAACTGCTTAAATGCAGCTGAATTGTAATGCAGTCTGTGGTCACTGATCACCCTCTTCTGGAATCCTTGCTCGCCAAACACTTGCTTAGTCATGTCTATAACTTCCTGGCTGGAGAAATTGATTAACTTCAACACAAAGAGGTATTTTGAGTAATAGTCAACAATGAGGATAAAATTTGGTCGATCAAAGTGAAACAAGTCAGTGGCTACCATTTACCATAGCTTTACTAGGATTTTATGTGGCATCAAGTTCTCAGTGCTGTGCATATTTTTGGTGTTACTGGCACGCATCACATAGCTGAATTAACCTGTCAATGTCTTGGTTGATGTTGTGCCAAAGCACGCAGCATTTGCTGGCAACTAACACTTTTTGATTCCCTGATGACCATAGTGGATCCGGTGAAGTACTTCTTGCATAGATTTTGGGATAATGATTCGCTCACCCTTGAGCAAAATTCAATTTTCTATGGCTAGCTCAACCTGATAGGACCAATATGGTCGCCAAAAATACTTGCCAAATTCTTTGAATGGGTTGGGCAAACCTCGCAGGATCATGTCCCTTAGTTTGCATATTGTTGGGACAGCATTAGTTGCCTGTTGAATCTGTGATAATTTTTGCACTGAAAATTGGACAAAATTAACTTTTATGTTCAGGTTGATCACCTCTTTGAATCTCTTGTTAGGGAGCCTGAAAAAACTATCTGCTAGTGCCATTTCTTTGCCTGGGTGATAGATAATGTTCATATCATACACTTGTAGGCGTAATTACATTCACTGGATGCAAGGCGGGCTGCAATCAGGTTTTTCAGGTTGATCATCTCTAGAGGCTTGTGATCGCTTTCTACTTTAAAGACACACCCATAGATGTACATTCAGAAACATTCACATCCAAAAACAACAGCTAGGAGATCTCGCTCAATGTTAGCATATTGTTGCTCTGTTTTTGTCAGAGATTTTGACGCAAATGCTATGAGTTTTCCTCCTGCAGCAAAACTGCACTTAGGCCTCTGTTGGGTGCGTCTAACTGGATCAAAATTTCTTTTTCAGGATCAAAGTATGTCAGCTGCATTTCTTTACAAATCAGGTCTTTTATTGTTTGCAAGGACTTCTGGTGACTTTCAGTTCACTTTTACTCTGATTTTTTTTATTTAAATAAATCTCTCATTGGTGATGTGAGATCAGAATGATGCGGAATGAAAGGTGCCATGTAGGTGATGATTCCTAGCACTCTTTGTAGGTCTCTGATGCTTTTCGGGCTGGATAACATTTTAATTTCTTCCACCTTTATGGGGTCAGGGCCTACTCCGTTTTTGTCATATATGGCCCCAAAGAAGTGTATCTATCTTAGTCGATTATGCATTTCTCACTGTTAAACCTGAGCCCTTCAACCTGCGATATCTTCATCAGGTTGTGCAAATTTCGGTCACGTTATTCTTTGATTTGCCATAAACTATGACGTCGTCTATAAGTCCTTATGTACCAGGGAATTTTTCCAGAATTATATTCATTTTGTGCTGGAATAAACCCAAAGATATGACTAGGCTAAAAGGTATTCTTTGGAAGCAAGCAATACCTTCCAAAAGGAGAGTTAAAGGTGACCAGTAGCTGTGATTCAGGATCAAGCTTGATCGACAAATATCCATTCTTAGCATCCAGTTTGGAAAAGTACTTGGTACCAGAGAGTTTATGCAGAAGCTTCTCCATTGTGGGAGTTTTGTGGTGACATCGCTTGATTGCTCTGTTTAGATCCTTGGGATCCAAACACAGACGGAGTTTGTCATTACTCTTGTGAACATACACGAGGCTGTTAACCCATTCTGTAGGCTCGCTTACTCTGCAAATGATGCTCTATTTCCTCATGTCATCTAGCTCGGTCTTAATCTCATTTCTCATATAAATGCGATATTTAGTATATTATACACACTATGGTTGATTTTATTATGTAAGTCAGTGCCTTCGCAATAAAATTTCGTATTAACTTTTGGTAAAAATGTTCCGTATTGCATAAATATATCATGTGATTTTTCAGCTTATGTATTTTCATCCGAAATATTTGCACTAACGTAGTTGATATTGTCAGATTGTAATACAATAGTATAGACTAGAATAGTATCTTTATTAATAATTATTTTTACTTTCAGATATACAAATATCACCGTAGGATATAAGATATAAACCTCATAACAGAAACCAGTTGTTTAATGGGAACATAACGTTGGCAATTTCAGGAATGTTGAATGCAGCGAATCCATGAAAAATGGAAAACACTGTCAAAATAGGAACAGGAACAGATACGAACAAAAATATCCTAAAATGGGATTTAAAAAAACAAATTAAAAGCTAAGAAGTAGGAAATCACCAGTCACAAGATAGTTGTCGCTTGTGTAACAAAAATTACCTAAAGACATGAAAGTAACCATCAAAAGCTTTAAGTAAACATCACAGAGAGAAACGTGTAAGTTGGACTATGAAGGACATCAGTAATTTGTACTGATAAATGTCATCTTCACTTGCAGGGCTCGTGTTTGCATTCTTTATGGATATGGTCAACTAACACAGCTTAAAATAAGAAACTGAGGGGAGGAATGAAATACTCAGATTTCAGGAAAATAAATTTTATTGTATATTAAAAGCTGACATTATATACGTATGATAATTATTTCAACTTTTATTCAATATAATTTTATTCCCATCATTTATATTAACAACTCCGTATTCTTGCAGTAAATGTATCAAAGTGCCCTTCTTCTATATGGGTTTCCAAAAAGACTCTCAGTCATAATATCTCTAAATTTTGACACTTATCAGTAGGTTTATAAGTGCACGAAATCACATTAGCCGAATACATTATGGGTGATGAAGTGATAATTAGCACATTATTGCAATAAATTGTTAATCTTTCCTGCATATTAAATGCATCTGATGCATTAATTGACAAAAATCTGTCAAGTGTTTAGACACCGAAAGAAAATAAACCACAGTAAATATAATTTTCTGGCAAAATTTTATAAAAAAATACGAATGAACACTTAATTCATTACTTGATTAATTTGTGATGATGATCATCATCACACACTTACATACATACCTACACAAATTAAAATTTCAATAACAATCATTCATTAGATAGAAATCAACGCTGCTTCGTATGCGACAATTTTGAAATCGCTATATTTTCGTATAGTAGATTTTGTACACTTTTGGGAGAATCGGATCCCAAGAACCTTCTTAGTTTAGTAAATATTTTTCAGGAATATCAGTTTCTAATTGGCCAATAAACACACAAGTGGGCGTTGCAATCCACCTACGCACAATATATTTTTCCAGCGCGTGACTGAGTCAAGTTTCCCGCCAAAGCGCTCTGATCCTGTCATGTGATTACCTTATCTATAAAAACAAACACAAGTTTGCCCCTCTCTCTTTCTTCTCTATTTTTGCTGCAAAATGTAGCCCCAGAGAATTGTCGTCTTGAGTCTTGCGGTCAGACGTTAAATAACATTTCACGCATTCACGTACGTACGAACTCTTACGAACTTCTCCAAAATACAAACGTTCACACACACAGATATGTTTACACACAAACACAATGTTAACTGTCTATGTGCTTTGTAAATGTTTTGTTTAATGCATATATTTGTTTATATATATTTGTTTTTATATATATATATATATATATATATATATATATATATATATATATATATATATATATCGGTCTTGGTTATTTGTCTTCCTTATTTTCAGTTGGGCTTAATCCAACTCCAATATTCTATTCACCCCCGCCCCCGGTCCTCTAGAAATTAAATTGCAGAAAATGATGTTAACTTAGACATATCCAAATATACAGCGGTCAAATTGAAATAAGGAAGGTTCACAATTTATTGGAGGAAAATTATACACGTGTTTCTTTATTGAAGATTAACATGAGAAGAGAGTGAAGGAAAAAAAAGGAGAAAAGTAATTTCAAAAGGGAAAAGTTCCAAATGAAGCGGGAGCAAATCAGGAGGCGTTTAATTTTATTTTAAACAAAAGATGATGTGTTAATATCTAATTTAATCATTACATTTTTATTTATTAAATTTTGATGTATTTATTATATTTTTTTACTTTCACAAAGGAATACACTTAATAAATTTATTTGGCAACGTTTATAAGAATTATTTGAATATTTTGTCATACAATCAATAATCGGGAATAAGTGACTAATTATCTGCCTGTCATTAACTCTTCCTCAAATTTTACTTCAAATAAATTATAGCAATAAATATAAGATTTATGACTGCATAAATCTACTCTCCTTACCAACTGGGTCCACGATGATGAAGTGGTAAGTCTCTACCGTCGAACTTACTCTGCACTATAGTGGGTTATCAGTTATAGTGAAATGTATGAGTGTTGAAACAGATTAGTTTGATTTGGCCTTGTTAGTTAGATAGCTCACCATAAGAGGGGTATAAAACAAGAAAATCAAATTTTAAAGTGAAACAACAAATTTATATACATATAAATCAATTAAGGTCTTTACAAATAGAATTAATGTATTTTGGTTGATGCAAGTTTGTCAAAATGTTCGTAGTAGTCCTTGCAAGAATGAGTTTATGTGTATGTATGCAGGAACGTATATGTGGATGTATGTATGTATGTATGAGCGTTATCCTAGGATAGGAATGTCTTTGAAGTAATCGCTCAGTCTTAAAATGTTCCGTTCGTTTATCAAGTATAAAAGATTTGAGAGAGAAAGTTAGAGATAATAATAACGATTGCTTGACGTTTGTCAAGGGACGTGTGAATACGCTCGTCTGGTGACAGGCGAACTTGCCCGTCTTTTATTTTGTTTGTTGGGCTTGAAAAGGTCATTTGGGAATTCACTCCCGGATATGATTCGGACCTTTCCATTGGATGACGAACAAACTTCGCGTCGGTTCGCGAAAGTCCTTAAAATAATTTGTTTCTGAGGATTGAAGATTATTTGAATCTTGTTTTTAAATGTTTCCTAGTTTTCTATTGGCCGAAAAACATTTCGCATCAAGGTGTGAAATTTCACGAGTTTTGTTTTGGATTCGCTTTTGCGTGTGTATTAAACAAAGTTTGTAAATTCGAGTCTTTTTAATTTCTAACAAAATCAGTGAGTCAGTGCTTAGCATTTGAATTTTAAATTTAGATCTTGATTTGTTCACTACACACAATTTCAAATCCAATAACCATAATTGTTATCACAATAATCAATAGTACTACATTACAAAGCGAATAACTTTACCTTCTTTGATGGTAAATTAAGGAAGCCACAATTATAATATTGCGAGTTGAATGGAGTATTAGTGTTTTAAATCCTTGAGATCACTAATCGTTAGTTTTGTATGTACTAAAGACATCTAATCGTTGTGGCCGTACCGTTGATGTAAGGTTTAAGCAAGCATGTGATATTTCAATTTGAAATGTATGTATGTTGGTTCGAACCTAGGCAAAGATGCATTTTATTAAAAAAAATATTTCCGTGCGCGCAAAATGATAGCTGTTGGTGCCATGTTTTTGCTTCAATGCCAAATTTAATAAAATATTAGTATTTATTTTTCGTAATATATTTAAATATATAGGTGCACGAACTGAAAGGGCGATCCGGACTGCCAGTAGCTGGATAAGTGGCAAATTGTTCGAATCCCCTTTGTTTTATGTCTACGAAATCCTGATTGCTTATATGTGAACATCACAATCCCTTTTCAACAAATTGAATTTCATTGGAGAAGTGGTAAGTTGTTCGGTAATGAATGTGTCGATGCGAATTTGAACACTGTAATAAGCAGTGTATTTTTTCAATTATATGTCAGTAATGCCTTACCAGGTGTGTTTTTAAAAATAAGAAGTATATTTTGAGTTCGGAATAATTTGTTTGCAGAGTTGTTCCGTTGTTCACATAAGCGATTTTGAGAATTTTTTATTTGCAAAATTTTAGAATATTAAAAGACATTTCAATAACTTCAGTAAAGACATATTTAATGTATAAAATTTGGAACGATACATCTCTGATAGCAAAGTAGATGATGGTTTTTATTCACGCCTATTTATAGGGTTGGGGGCGGGAGACGACGCCTTCCTTTGGTCGGGAGAGATTGTCCTCATTCAAAGATTTTTCCTTGGTCGATTAAGACGCTTTGTATTCTAGCTCCGTGGTCAACTAATTTAGTTAGCCACGTAAAGTAACGTGTTACCTCGAATATTTGACTTACAGTGTCGAATTATTTTCCTCAATAGTGTTAATATTTATTTAACTTTAAATGCTATATATCTGGATATATCTTGTTTTATTTAGGGAGGGGAAGGAGAGTTTTCGTATCGAATGACTTTGAAGAAAAGATTTTTATTTTGCTTCGGTAGAATTCTGAATCTAAAAGAAACTAAAAGAAATAATTTAATTCCCAAGAAGAGGATTTGATGACTCGGAGAGTCAATGTTTGTTTTTTTGTGGCAGAGTCGTTTGAGGCGGAAATCCGGTCCCAATTCTCATTCTTTACTTTAAAGCCAAATTGTAAAATAATTTAAAAGATATTCATCTTGGAATCAGATTTTATTAGCCTAGGTTAGGTTGTGTTTTTTTTTTTTTTTTAGCCTCGGTTAGGTTGTGTTTTTTTTTTATTTCTCCCTTTCAGTCCCCAAAAGGTGAAAAAGAATTGTGAAGAAAAGAAGATAAATATATCTGAAGAAATTGACTGTTAAGAAAAGATCCTAAAACAAGTTTTTCATTGTAAAAGAAATGGTTGAAAAAAAGAAAAGAAAAGATTTTTAAGTTGTCAGTTTAAAGAATGATACGTTCTATAGACTGACAAAATTATTAGTGTAAGTAAATCCCTTCTTTATCATTATGTTTTGTTACTATTTGGCATATGGAACAACATGCAGAAAATTTTTGTTTTATTGAAATAAATGTTTTATCTGTGAACACTATATTTTGGTTTTATCTACTAAATTTAAGATAGTCTGCTTCTTTGAGTTGTTTTACTTTTACTTTCCTATGAAGAAGCCGAGAACAAAATCGGCGGTATAGTTCTGGCGCCTTAATATATTTATTTATAATTTAAATGTATTAATTTAGGACTAATTAATTTTCTTCACAATCAATCGATTTGACATAGGTCAGTGTTAAGATCGCCGACGGCGTTTTTAGGTTTCCTGTGCTCAAGTTCAGCAAAATTCCAATAACGAATGCTTGTCTTCGTGCAAGAAATGTGCTAGCATTGTCCGTTGGAAATTAGTATTATGTTTTATACAATTCATGGATAATAAATTCAGAATGTTTTTAGATTAAAAGTAAACGTTAAGTCATCCCCTGACAACACTCGAGCTTGTAATCTGTACCATACACAGGAATTCTTGTGCTATTCGATCCTGAACCGCTTTGTTGTTCACAGGCAAACTCTACTGACCTTACCGTTGACGCCAGGCTAACCTCTATATACCGTCTGCGCTACGAAGCCCTCGCTAACATTCCTAGCATTTTTTCCGTAACAATTTTAAGAATTCTGGAATTAAGTAAAAAGTCAGTCAGTTGTTGAACGACACAATACAAGTGGCGACAATCAATTCTGGACGAATAAGTACAAGTTCTCCTCACGCCTTTACTACTTAGCACCTAGCTGTTTGAAATTTTACGCAAAGATTCTATTAAATAATCTATACAGGTTTATTCCATGATAAACTCGATTAATTGCAATAATGTATTGAAAGAACTTAACAGCGAATTTGAACCTATTACTATAAAATTGTAAACCTTCTGCTCATATACCAACTTTACTAAAGTAAAAATGTTTATTGGATTTGAACCCGTATAGAAGGGATAGATAGTCCGACACCTTACCAACGAAACACCAATGGACATTTAAGAATTAACTTTCATTTTATGCACTAGAAACCTATTGTTTGTTCTCGGAAAACATTTTACAAACCTGCTGATTATTGTAAAAATTAAAACTAACAGTAAATTAGAGACTGTAACAAAACATTTGTAATCCAATATCTTACCACCTAACTACCAAGATTATGTGTTAAGAAAAGAAACACTGAGTTGCGAAATAATTTTGAAGTCTGTTGGGGTCACTTAATGTAAAAAGAAAAACTCAAAGTTCAATTAAAAGGCAATTAGGTAATGTCTAGTGTAGCCAGGTGGTAAAGTCTTCTTAGAAACATTACATCTAACATTAAGC
Source organism: Acanthosepion pharaonis (assembly GCA_903632075.3). NCBI lineage: Eukaryota > Metazoa > Mollusca > Cephalopoda > Sepiida > Sepiidae > Acanthosepion > Acanthosepion pharaonis. The sequence continues at coordinate 77,269 of CAHIKZ030000429.1, forward strand.
TTTGCTTATGCTGCTGCGTGCTTTACAAAAGTGACAAAGACGATACATCAAATTTAGATAAATCTTAGTAGAATGATTGCAATTAATTTTTTCTGTTTCTACGCATCAAACTACATATGAATCAGCAATAAATCGGGTATGTAAAAAGTAAATCGTAATACGCCATTTTGAGCCTTGGATTATCTTTATTGTTTAAAACCGCGAAATTTGATCCTTCGATTATTTTTATTAATCTTACATGAAAGTGATTGCATTTGCTGTATTCTGTTTCTATTCATCAAATTTTATAAGAATCAGCAATAAAATGGGTATGTGAAAAATAAATAGCAATCCGCCATTTTGAGATTTGGATTACCGTTAGTGCTTAAAAGCGCGGACTTAGTTGCTTCAATTATTGTTATTAATTGTTGTGGTGACCTCCCTCTAAGAGTCTATGTTAGACTCTTCCGCCTACTATAAGTTTGGTAGGAGAGGGGGATAGTGATTGAGCGCTAGTTCATTCGATATATTCTCACTAGTCTTGTAATACTCTTCTGGTTTACTTACTTTTTAATATACGATATATCTGCAAACCTGGTTTTTGTTATTACTTAACCATTCACTTGGTCACAATATTAATCTTACAAGAAATTGATTGCAATTGAGGTTTTCTGTTTTTATGAATCAAAGTACATAAAATGTGTATGTAAGAAATAAATCGTAAAGTGCCATTTTGAGCCTTGGAATATCTTAAAACCCGAGAACTTTGATCCTTCGAATATTGTTGTTAATCTTACATGAAAGAGTAATTGATGTTTTCTGTTCTTGTGCATCAATCTACATAAGAGGCAGCGATAAAATGTGTATGTAAGAAATAAATCGTAATCCGCCATTTTGTGTCTTGGATTACTGTCAGTGCTTAAAAGCGCAACATTTTATGATTCGATTATTGTTATTAAACTTACATGAAATTGATGTTTTCTGTTTCTATGTAGCATACTGTATAAGAATCAGCAATAAAATGGCTATTTAAATCGTAAAATGCCATATTGAGTCTTCGATTACATTTATTGCTTAAAACTGCAACCATTGATGCTTCGATTATTCTTATAAAAATGACATGAAATTGATTGTAATTGTTGTTTTCTGTTTCTACGCACAAAACTATATAAGAATCAGCAATATAATGGACGTGTAAAAAATAAATCTTAATACGCCATTTTGAGCCTTGGATTATCTTTATTGTTTAAAACCGCGAAATTTGATCCTTCGATTATTTTTATTAATCTTACATGAAAGTGATTGCATTTGCTGTATTCTGTTTCTATTCATCAAATTTTATAAGAATCAGCAATAAAATGGGTATGTGAAAAATAAATAGCAATCCGCCATTTTGAGATTTGGATTACCGTTAGTGCTTAAAACCGCGAGCTTTCATATTTCGATTATTGTTATCTTGAAATTTTACAAAACACGATTACGATCGTAACCCCTCCGATCTGATAAATTTCATCAAAAACATTTTTTTAATGAAACGCTTCCGGTTGTTTTAATTTATTCAAGAAACGTTAGTAGAAGTTAAATTAAACTACACAATTCCATAAAATCAATTAAAAATTTGGAAGTTTTGCAAAACATGATTACGATTGGAACCCCACTTCAAACCTTAACGTCCGACCGGCCAAATTTCATCAAAACATTTTTAATGAAATGTTGCTAATTGTTGTAATTTATTCAGTTAGAAGTTAAATTAAAGTACTGCTGCCTGTGGCGACTCTCGCAAACTCTAGCAGATGGTGAGGCGGGCGAATCGCGGAACTACGGGGGGTGAGTGAGATGCTTCGCTCCCGTGATGGCGCTATTATCGCAGGTCTGGGCGAGCGGCTAAATTGGTGGAAAGAGCATTTTAACGAGCTACTCAATCATCTGACTCCACCGACGGAAGGGGTCGTTAAACCGGCCGATGAATACGACTGCAACACTGCACCCCACCCCCAACGGTAGATAGTGCGAGATATTCTGCGCCATCTGCGTAACAACAAGGCTACTGGTGGGGATAGTATACCTGCAGAAGTAAATAAAGCCGTGCCAGATGTATTCGCCTCGTGGGTGCATCGTGTCTTCAATGCGGTCTGGCTCTCTGAGGCCTACCCTGCCGATTGGAGCGAGACCATTCTACTACCTTTTTTCAAAAAGGGTGATAGGAGACTCTGCTCGAACTACAGAGGAATCAGCCTCATCGACGTCGTGGCCAAAGTATTTGCAGTGCTTCACCTGCGAAGATTTCAAGGCATCCGTGATCTGCGAACTCGCCCGTCTCAGGGTGGATTCCGCCCGGGCAGAGGCTGTGTTGATCAGATCTTCACCCTGCGGCGCACCCTCCAACAACGCTGGGCATACCAGCAACCAACAGTCCTCTGCTTCTTCGACTTTGCGGCTGCTTTCGATTCCGCTGATAGAGGCTCACTCTGGCGTATCATGGAGGCCAATGGCATGCCCGCTAAACTCTTTGGTCTCATCCAGGGCTACAACCGGTCGACGCGAGACCGTGTTCGTCCTTATGGTGAGGAGTCGGAGACGTTTGAGGTGAGGACTGGTGTGCGGAAAGGGTGTGCCCTATCCCCTACCCTATTCAACTATACAAACGACTACATCCTCGGCAAGGCCCTTCGGGAATACGCTGGAGTTGCGGTTGGTCGGAATGTCAGGTTGATCTGACCTACGCGGACGACATCGTCTTGGTCGGATCGAACTATGACGATGTGCAAGCTGCGCTCAACCGTGTGCAAACTGCAGCACGGGATGTGGGTATGACCATCAAAGCCTCGAAGACCAAAGTTATGCCGTCCCTGGTTGATCAAGTCAACTGGCAACACTGATGCTGGACGGGGTCAATCTGGAGGACATGCAGTCTTTCGTTCATCTCGGTTCAACCATTATACCATCCGGGCAGGCTGCTGCTGAGGTTGAACGCCGTATAGGAGCTGCAAGTTCCGCATTCGTGCGTCTCACGCGATCACTATGGGGGCGACGGGAGATTTCTACGGCTATGAAGAGGCGCATCTATCAAGCTATTGTTCAGACTATCCTTCTCTATGGCTGCGAAACGTGGACACTTAGAGCGGTTGAACTACGAAGGCTTGAAGTGTTCGACAACGATTGACTTCGCTGCATTCTACGATGCCGCCGAATCGATCGTGTGCCCACAACCACTTTACGTCGTCGCCTGAGTCTCCGTCCTCTTCCACCCGTCCTGCTCCAGCGTCGTCTCCGATGGTTCGAGCACGCAGCTAGACGCCCGGAGGGAGAGTTCATCCGCGATGTACTTCTCCCTCCTTCTCTTCCTGGCTGGCGAAAAAGTGTCGGTGGGCAGCTGAGGGCGTGGGCTAGCACAATCAAGGATGACCTAGCAGTACTATCGGGTCCACAAGTAGTTGCTCTTCGACGATGGAATCGCAATTGGCTCGCAATTTCGTGTGACCTGGCTCAGGATCGTCGAGCGTGGGCAGCGATGGTCCGTGATGCTGTACTTACTCGGTAGGAAGCTGGTTCAAGCCGACCAGGGTGAAAACCAATACAAGTCAAGTCAAAAAATTAAAGTACAAATTTCCATAAATCATTTAAAAATTTAGAAATTTTGCAAAACATTATTACGATCGTAACCCCAACCCAACCTCCGACCTGATATACACAAGTATCAGTTAATAGGTTAATGTCATTTATAGAATGACCTACAGAAGCTAAAGAAACTTAGAAAATATCAAATATTTATACATTGAAGAAACAAACGGTGTACTACTTTTGTCGTAGTGGAGAAAAAAAACTGTCCTACTCGAAAGAAAACCTCATCTGGTAGAAGCGTTTTTCCTGGAAGAAGCATAATGAATATATTTATTACTGAATAACTCCACATTCTAAAGGGCGGAAAAATTGTGTAATGATAGCAACAAATACATCGCTAAATAACCTATAACCCTTAGTACTAGATTATGTAGGATTATGATTCCAAAATCATAAATAATTAAAAACAATAAAAAAAAATAAAAATTATAACTCTTATCTATATTTTAAAGTTATAAAATATAGATAAAAGTGTTAATAAAAAATAATGAAGGAAAAAGTGTGATCATAAAAAAAATAATTAAATGATTATGAAAATTCCCATCATGCACTGGAACATGCGTTTTGCCGCCACTTGAATCAGAAATCAAATTTTCTTTATTTTCACCTTCGATAACCAAACGAAGCAGATGCCATGGACAGACCTCCGACATATCATTTTCGGTACGAAAATGTGACAGGGGTCAAGATTAACCGCTACAAGTCTTCTGGCTTGCAGTTAGGTGGATCGATCTTCCGGGGCCCTTTGGTTGGACAGACGGTCCTGTCCGCATTCATGGAGTGTGGTTTGGACCCGACTTCCAGCTGGAGAAAAAAATGGTCAGAATTACAGGCAAAGGTCGACGCAGCCGGTCAGACTTTGCGTCGAAGGAGGTTGTCCGTCAAGGACAGGGCGGAGGCCTGTGCTACTTACGTCTTTTCTCTTGTCCTTTACCGCTTGTCTGTACTTCCTCTCTGTAAGGGTCATAAGAAGGCGCTTGAGTGCTCGCGATCCTCCATTTTATGGAGGGGGCCACAATCATCATGTCGACAGAGAAGTCTGTGCACAACATCCGTGTCATGAAGGGTGGCTGGGAATGCCGCACTTGGCGAGTCACAAACTCGTCTCGAGGTTGGCTGTCCTACGCCGCACATTGACAGGGGATTCAATTATGGCGGATATTGTAAGGGACGCCTTCCTTTTCCTTACTATCAGCTCTCCCACTTCGTGGGTTGAGCGCCGTCGTAAACCCCGGAATCAATCAGATTTCCTTCGCGAGTGTCAAGATGCCTTGACGATCATTTCTCGGTCCAGTGACTTTTCTCGGCCTAGAAAACTCTTTTATCGGGAACTAGTGGAGTGGGCCGCAAAGGTTTTACTACGTGAGCAGTTCGGCTTGTCGGGGGAGAAGTTTCGCTCCTTCTGGTCTTGGGAGCCAGCGGCGGATTACCTCAGCAACCCCGAGTTTTCGCTTATCTGGCGACTGGCTCGGAATAAGCTATCTCTCAATAACAAAGCCTTCATATAGGGCTAGACGGCTCGTATCGCTCCCCAAAAGCTTGTGATCATTGATCGCGCATACGCGTGTGACAATGTGTCGCCCCCGTATTCTGGGGTGAAATGAATAGTGTTTCTATCGCTGCTGGCCACGGCCCGAATGATGATTTGGACGACTCGACAGCAGGAAGTCTTGCGAGGCATCCGTTTTTCTCATCAGGATCCGATACTTTGAGCATCAGCTCAAGATGAAGATTAGAACTGATACAAAACGCTTGGTTTCGAGAGACTTTAGCGGAAGGTGGCTGACGAGCTTGGTCCGTGTGTATGAGGCTAGCCTTGAGTTTCTCTTTTAGGTCTACTTATTTCACATCGGGGTGGTTTCTTGTGGATCTCTCCACTGATTAGGCTAGACAAGCTTTGTGTACCTAGTTAATGTGAGTAAGTGTTGTTTCCAGCCTGTTCCCGGCTACATCTTTGGTTATGATTCAAGTTGAGATTTCCAACCTCCCCAGTTTGTTTTGGGTCTCCCTTTCATCTCGACTCGGTCATCTTTAATTATTCCCCATGTCCGTATATATTTTCTCCTTTCCCTCTCCCTTAGCGTGAGAGCTTCTTGATTCTGTCGTAGGGCAGAATACAACAGCCTCTCATTTTTGAGCATTGGACGGATCAGAATAACATTAGTTATATTTATTTTGCTTTGTTTTGATATTTAGTTTGTTTTAGGGGTTTATCCCCTCCTCTTTCATTGTAAATCATCCATAAAATTTTATGTATAAATTTTTATTATCCAATTTTTATATCATTGGGTGCGTTGTATAGGTCCTCTTCAGAGGATGCGGTATTATGGTAAATGGAGGATTGATTGGTGACGGATGGGTTTGTATGGTGAATGTGCAAATTGTAATGAGTGAATGGGTCGTGAATCGGATTAGCTAAAGTATAAGATAGTCAGTGAAGACCTGTCTCAACTCCTTCCCCCTTTTCAGGCTTGTGCCATAACTGTATATGTTTATACAATAAACATTGAGAATTTTACCAGCAACAAGCATGCCGCTTGAGAGCATGCAACTTTCAACTCACTCACTATGACCGATATCAACTTCCAGCAGTGAGAAATTTGACCAGCCAATTTTCATATCCGTAATCCACTTTCAGTACACACTCACTCAATTACATCTTAACCGATGTCACTCTTCAACAATGAGCAAATTTGAGCGGCAAGATATTTTCAAATTATTTACACCGATTCCAACTCAGAAGTGTTAAATTAAAAATTACATCTTTAATATAAGATACTACTTCTTGATCGTCAAGCTATAATTACAATTCAACATTCATTCATCAGGTTTTTTCTAAATTCATTTTCCACCGAATTTCCCTGAATTTAAAATACTTTCTTATTGAAGAACATTTCTTTATTTGGAATTAATTATCGTTTCATGAACTGAAACTATTTCCTCGATTTCAGTAAAACATTTTACCTTACAAACTTTGACCAGTACAATTTTACAGTCAAAGGTAATTGTAATTTTCAATTATAGAAATTGTTAAAAACTGCTTAATTCATTTCAACTTCTATATTAATTACAACTTTTATATTAATTACAACTTCTATATTAATTTCACACATTTTGAACATTTATCATAGGGACACATTTCACTTGCTAAAAGAAAATTTTCAAATGACATAAAAAAACAAATTTAAACTCTTCAACCAAATTCACTGAATTACACATCATTCAACCTTTTGTATATTAATCGTTATATAAATATTTTTATTGTTTGTTGAAAGAGATTTGTCCTTGTATATATATTATGTTTTGTCGACATTATGCCAAAAAAAAAAATTAAATTGTTTGTGGAGATTTTTTATTTTCATCGAAACTTTAGCCTTCTGATATATATTTTGAGTTTCACCAAATAATTTAAATAACCATCAACTCCGCAACAAGATCATATTTAGAAGTTCTCTCAAGCACTTAAGAGGGACCCTCTATAAAGCGGTTCTAGAGGCTTGCGAATTCTATCTATTCTGATCCATACTTTTTCTTACATTCTTAATTTTTCTCGGATTTACGTTTTATGATGATAATAATTACGAGCATTGTTTAAATTTAGCTGTCATATGGTCGTTTGTAATTTTTTGTCAAATTATGACTAGTATCTGTATCATTCGTACTGTCGATGAGTAATTGTCGTATTAGTATTTGTGTTACAGTAATGACGCAAAAGTTTGTGGTTTTTGCAGAGTTAGGCATCCTATGAAAAAATAAATAAATAAACCACTTCTGTCACATTCGTTATATTTTTGTTTTTTCTTGTCTTGTGGTCAGAATTCCATAATGACTTGTCTGTATATCTTTTGCGCGTTAACACCATTCTTACATTACGAACTTTTTATTCTTTTACTCATGGTTTGCCTACTAATGTCTTGCATATATATTGTTTTGCTTATTAGAAACATTGTCATATCCGTTTGTTGGGCAGAGTCTTTCCAATGCAACAAACAGACTGTAGGGGATCGTGTGTTTACGTGTTGTTCAATTCCTGCTAGAAGAAGGTCCAACTACAAGAACATGGCGGATTCAAGATGTAAAGAAAACAAACAAGACCGATATATATATATCAACAAATATATGTATTAAACGACAAAATTTACAACGGACATAGACATCAACATTTGTGTCTGTGTGTGAACGTAAAATGTTTGTATTTTGGTGAATGTTCGTACGTACGTGTATATGTGTTTCATGTCGTTTTCCCACAAGTGGGCAAAAACGCGTATCTCTGCGAGAGATCACATTTTTAAACGTGTCCGCTGAAATACAAGGTCAAAGGAGAACGAGGCAATAAATTGCCCAGTATTTATAGTGTAGGGAGAGCGTCCCCTAGTGGACAATTAGGAAATTAAGGAGGAGCTAACTCCGACAAGACACTCGTTCAACTATTGCAATCCTCAGATAACCATTTAGTCAACACTTGTCTCAGACAATGGGTTGCAATTTACTTCGGAGTTTTTCAGTCATTTCTGCTACTCATGCTGTATCACACACATCTGGGCACCACCTTATCGCCCACAATCCAATGGTCAAGCTGAACGTTTTATGGACATGTTCAAACGTACTCTACTTAAAACAAGGGGGGGGGGTCAATGACAGATGAGACACTGCACGCTTTCCTCCTTTCTTACTGATCAACAGTGAGGAACAGTCTATCACTAGCAGAGGCACTCATGGATCAAAAGCCCTATACTACACTGCACGCATTATAGCAAGAACAACAACAGTACTACGCAAACAAAAAGCAAGAAAATACATTTCCAGTTGGCACACCAGTATTTGCCAGGAATTACAGGTTTGGTCAGCAGAACTGGGCATCTGGTAGCATAAAAGAAAAGGACACTACATCTATGACGGACAAGTTAGAAATCAATTCTGGGCACGGCACAAAAATCAAATACGTCCCAGATTCGCCAAAATTGACATAGCGATGACGATTACTAACACTACCTTCATTCTTAACATAGACTCCATGAGTTCATGTTTTCTTTCTAAAATTATCTTTGAAACTTTCTCTCCACAAAAATGTTCCTGATAAAATAAAAAATTTCTATCTTATTTTCTTTATTTTCTCAATTAATTTAACCTGTTTAGTTTTGTTCATCATCACATGGCACCTTCTGAAATTTAAACAACGAAACCTAACCAAATAACAACATAGCTAGGGGAGATGCAATGTATCTACAAAGCAAACAAATCAAACGCCGATGCCTAAGGTTTAAAATGCATTTTTTAAAAAATGAAACATCTTTCTTGAAGCGTTAAATTTAGTTTAATTCCAAGCTAATAGATCTATACAATGCTAAAAGTTTAATCGTATATGTATATATGTGTTTGTTCCCGAGATATGGCTAAAATGATACATATTATTATCATTATCCCAACCAATTTAGTAGTATTGTACCTTGAACTCTTGCCGAGTGCAGTGCCAATGCCAAATTTCATTAAAATTAGACAAGGAGCATTTTATTGTTTTTACAACATTTTTAAATGGGAAATTCAGTATTTGTTTTCAATACACATTCTTATATCATTCACGTTGTGATGATGATCATCATCACAAACATACATATATATTTATGAAAATTCAAATTATACAACCACAAGCATTCATTGGATAGTAAATCAACACTACTGTGTAATGCGACAATTTTATAATCGCTATATTTTCATGTAGTCGATTTCGTGCACTTTTGGGAGAATTGGATCCCAGAAGCTTTTCGTGAGTCTCCCCAAAACTCGCTCGCTGATTGGTCAATGCCAACCAATCAGATTGTCTGCACGTGAAGAGCGATTATTCCCGCGCAGCGCTTTTGGAGCCGATGATCACCTATATAGACAAAGAAAATTCTTAGTAAACCAGTGAGATCTCAGCTGCTACAGAAATCCACGACAGTTGAAACCATGCGCCAATCTTCTCACTCACACCAACACTTACATGCTGAATATTCCCTATACTCACATAATATTTTTTCTTACACAGCAAAACTGTTGAAAAAATTTATTACCAGAAACTATTACAACCTTATTGCTTTCAGTGAACTTTGGAACAATTGATAGTTAAAGAAAGACAAACAATGAAATATTAAAAATGAAATGCTAATGTTTGAACCACATGCAATCATATTCTTTCTCTGTGTAATATTAAAGCCCATGTCCAATCATTTTACATTAACTTTGGTTATCTGACCAATTTTATTGGCTGAAGGAATAGCTTAAATTATTTCTGAATACTTTATTAATCAAAATCTTTTTCGTTTTTTCAACTTATCAATTAATTGTAACTGACTGAAAAAATATTTCTATAAATATTTAAAAGATTTTTTTCAGAATCCAACAAATTTGCTAATTGAATTAGTCAGAAGTTTATTTTTCCTTTTTTGGTTTAGAAATATTTAAAATCTTTATTTAAGTATCCAAAATAATTTTTCTTTTCTTTTTTATCAGTCCTAAAATGGAGTACTGCAGTTATATTTGAGCATGAGTTGTCTATTCATTAGTTATAACTAATTAATTAGTTAAACTAATAATTAGTTTATAATTAATTATTAATTAGTTAAACTAATAATTAGTTTATAATTCACTAGTTATAACCTTCACAGCTAAGATCCGCCATGCCACTTTCATTGTAGTAAATGACACTCATTCCTTCCGTATTTCATTGATGCAAACCATTGCTTTGTGGAACCGACTCCCAAGAGGATGCTTCCCCGATTACTACAATCTTAACCTGTTCAAGTCTAGTGTTAACTCTTATCTTCGTCTCCTACCCTCCTACCCTTTCTCTGTAACTCTCAATTGTAAAATAATGAAAAAATAAAAATTTAGTTTTGGGCTATTATTTAACTAAAAAGAAGAAATTTAAATCATTTAAAATACCTTTTTCATTTTTCTTTTTTTTTCTTTTTGAAAGTCTGTAGGGTTACTGCAATATAGCAACATTTCTATCGAGAAGCTTTATGTGACTCAGGAGATTTATTTAAAAAAAAAGTGGCACAAGGCCAAGAGTAGGGATGGCAAAGGCTGGTTTTCAACTGTCTTATAATTAAGCCTAGCTAGCCACAATCACTGACCCAGACATACCATAGTGTACCATAGTGTTCCTTGAGCGAAAACAACATATTTATTATATTAGAATTTTTCGATTTTTTCTGCTTTTCTTTACCAGAAAGAATTGACAATAAATTTAAATTTCATGTGTTTCATAGATTTTTTTTTTTTATGTATCAAATTTGTGCGATGAAAGAATTTAGAGGAGAGGGCTATAGAGTTAGGTTTAGGAAAAAAGCATTATTTAAAATTTCTTCTAAGTTTATCTTAATTTAATATTAATTGCTTGATGCTTAGAAGAAATAACTGTGTCGCCTTTGTTCAAAATAGCCGTGAATTAGTAAGGCCGTAGTTAGAGAGTCTAACAAAGAATTAGAAGACGAGGGAGGGAAAAAAAAAAAGAAGATATTTATTAAATATTCATTCATATGTAATAGACTGAGGAAATCTACTACTCTGATGTGGCTGCTTACAATATTTATAACTGGGAGCAGTCCATTGTCACAGTAGTCGTGAAAAGCAGGAAGTATGCTGAGTCCTACTATTCAACAATAACAAATTTCTGTTGTAGACGAAACCCGTTTTTTCAGACTTATAAATGCAGCAACTCATACTAAAATTTTTCGTAACGAACCCTGTTAAAACAACCTCGACTCGAAACCATCGTAAAATAAATAAAATTAAAATAACTCTCGATATAAATAGCTAAACAAGGGACATAACTGTAAAAAAAGAAATTCTAATTTACTTCCCATTTCACTTGCATATTTTGTACTAAGTTTCCATACATTAATGTAATAAGTATCAACATTTTGTAGAAAAATACAAATTACGAATTTTAAAAAGGCAGTTTTTACGCTCGCAGGAAACATGAGAACATGAATTTGTGTCTTGCAGTGAAAAAGAAAAACATTTTTAATCATAGGCAGCTCCAAAGATTCGCTAAAAATGAAAATGTATGGTGAAAAAAATGACCCCAAATTTATAAATGAAAGCCTTTTTGTTATTATTAAGAGGAATGACCAAAGGATTATTAAATTATATTTTTTAATCCTTTTTAGAATATTCAAAAGTTTGGTTAAAAATTTTGTTTTTCTTTTTAGGTTACCATAAATTTGTATAGAAAATTTTATGCCATTTTTGCAGAAAAACATTTGGAAATTCTTGCAAAAAATTCAGGTAATTGTTGGAACTTAATGACACTTTTAAGACCTTGTCACAAAGGACTTAAATTATTTTAGAAATATCTCTCTCTTATAAAATCTTGTTAAAAATACATCTGCTACAGTTTGGGATTCTTAGTCTTAAACTGACAAGGTCAAGGGGGATGTGGCTGGCATTTATCTTTGATTGTCTCTATATTTTAGCCATGATTCTCACGTTTATTTATTCATATGATGAATTCCAGTTCTAGTATTTTTGATTGAAGATCTCACTGCCAAGAGTTTCTTTAATATCCCAATTGCCAGATAGTTAACGAGACTCTGCTTCATATTTAGTCTATTGTGGAACAATATGTCTATGATTTCTTTTACCATTTCCACATTCCATAACCTGAACAACATTTAACAGAAAATAATATTCAACAAGTAATCAAGTAAGAGAGAAAAGAGAACATTCAAGAACAGAGGAATTATGAATACGAGAAAATCAAGACAGACAATGAGGTTAATTTACAATGCAGTCATGGAATCAGTTAAAAATGAATTTGTTTACAACTGATATTCCAGACTAAATAGGGAAACCTTCCTCTTACATATATTGGCAAAGGTGTGATAAGTAAAGAAAACATCGCTAGTCACAGCCACATGATAAACTCCTATTTAATGACTGCACACTCCACTATCACTGCAGCAAGAGTTTGGATATAAATGAAAATTCTGCATACAATCTCATCAAAAGAAGTGCAACAGGAAATCTGTTTGAAAATTGCTTCCTTGTTATTGAGGTCATCTCAATGTGCCAATGAAACAATTGATAGCACATTTTGAGACATCAGTGTGAATTGGTCTACAAAATCTACCACTCGAAAATATGGTTACTACTTAATTTTTAATCATCACACGTGAAATATCATGTAAGATAAAATCGTAGGTTAATACTCAAGGCATTTAACTACAAGTAATAAGGGAATGAATGGCAAAGTCAGTTTCAATTAAATAAAACAAATGATAATTTATTAAAGCTCGCAATCAAATAAAATATATTCTTATGAAAAATATTTCTAAAAGCAATCTGTTATTGGAATTATTATGTCTGTCTAATGTTCATTGAACAATAAAAGGTTTTCTGAAAGAGAGAAAAGTTCAAATCCAGATTTGAATGAACATGATCATTGTTTAGAGTGAAACATTGTTTACTTCAAGTTTTTAGAAGGAATCAACATGCATAATAGTTTTGGAGCAATATTCAGAAACTCTGCCAAGACACAAAAGTGTGTGTGAGTGTATGTGTTGTTACAAGTAATGGTATTTAACTGTTTAGGAGGAATGGATTTGCCAAAGTGGGGAAACTTCTGTAGAGATTTGTTAGATTGAGAGAGATAAAAATATGCAATTTTTTACCTGAATATTTTAACTCATGTCATTATACTAGGGACAAATTTTGTTTTAGGTATACAGAAGTGACTGAGCTGATACTGTCATCATTTGTATTAGTTAATGTCAAACTGTAAGAGAAAGTCAAAGTTTTGACGTTGGTAGTAAATATGAGAATTAAGTTTAGTCATGGTGTGGAATTGCTAAGTTTAGAAGTTGAATCACTAGAGATTAGAGAAAGAAAACTCAACCAACTGCCAGGAGCATATAAAATTTGAATTAAGTACCAATACATTATCCAATCTGAATGGTTGAAACATTTCTGCATCAAATATTTACAGTAATGGCTCTGACAAGTGACCAAATCGATGAGATCAGATTTGTCTTACTGGAATAATTTGCAGGTGATAAGAAGGTGTACAGAAGCATTGACATCGTAACTGACAAGACAATAATTCCAAAACATCTGCAATACCATGGTGGCACTATGTTTTGAATAAGAAGAGGAACGTGTGTTTTCAATTCAATCTCAAGTGTTTCTGTTTTATAGCCAGTGGATAAGGTCTTTGAAGTTGAATCTTCTAAGTAGCACATCCACTTGACTGAAGAGGAACAAGAGAACAAATAAAAGAAAGCATTTGAGGTCAAGTGACAACAACCTGGACATTGATGATTTCCAGTTGGGATTAAAGATGTCAGTTCTGGTTTTCTTTTGACAGGGAACAGACTCACATAAACTCTTCTTACACAGCAATATCTTTCAAGAGCAATCATTACAAGAGACTCTCATGAACATTCTTCCAGTGAACTTTGGAACACTGAAATAACAGTTAAAGATATACAACTCTTAGTTAATTCAACCTTTTCTTACTTAAATGCATGCTTTTCGTCACATAGTTGTTTGATAATGTACGTCTTGTTAAATACATATTTTCTGTGTAAGAATATCTTTTGGTTATCTTTTTCTGCGTGAGGCATGTTTCCTAATCTAAAGTTAAATTAATGTGGTGAAATCCACCACAAACCCATCTATTCCTTTTGTGGAAAAAAATGTAAGTAAATAGTAAATATAAGTTCAGAGCTCCAGGCGGAGACGCTAGAAGTACAGAGTCGAAGTATATTCGAGAAAGAAACAGAAACCGAATGCCACAACGAACATAAGACTACTCTTGTTCAAAATACCAGAGAGAAGTGTGAACTCGACGACAGGTGAGCCTTGTTGTCACTAAACAAATGAAGTTAATCAGGTTTCAATGAGAAAAAGCTCAGGTCCGTTTTGAAATGGCCACAAGCAAATCAGAGAGAGAGAAACTGACAACCACCTAAAATATGGCCTCATCTCACATGGTCGGGCAATTCTTTGTCCCCAGGAGTTAGAAATTCTGAGAGGCAGCAAAATCGAAGCAAACATTCAATCAAGAGGAATACATGTATCACAATGTTACTCAGCAGTTCTGCCATGTTGAATTTAGTGATTTAACTGTGAACGTAAGTTGCATGTTACGCATAAAATAAGTGAATCATTTTAACAGAAAACACACTATGAAGGGCCATCTTAAAACCTGTATATAATATGAGTAAGTTCAGCTAATGAAATGTACATTTATAAAATAAGTGATATATTTAATAATTCTTTTACTAATTGTTCACTCTCTAAAAGACCCAAGAAAAACTAAAGGTAGAAGATTACTAAATGAGGTAAAAAAAAATGCGCAGATCCAGAAAACAATTTACGACGTAATTTACTCTGTTTAAGACAAACAAAACCACCGCGTCTTTGCAAACAAGGTGCATCCATTAAAATAACATTTTGTATTTATCCTCTATTTATTTTATAAAATATCCATTTCAAATAATAAAATAAGATACAAAAAGATTTTTGATCGAGTTTAGGATAAAGGGAGAGAAATATTGAGTGAGATTAGTTAACCATGAATAAAACTGTTGTATTCTATAGAAATTATATCTATCAACTCAAAGTTTTCTACATCCAACTAAAAAGTCTTTCTTCCCTTTTTTTCATCCAGATCTCTCTCTGTCTTACTCTCTCTCTCTCTCTCTCTCTCTCTCTCTCTCTCTCTCTCTCTCTCTCTCTCTCTTATCCCTTCCCTATTAAATGACAAAACTTGATCTCCTTTGTTGGTATGGCGAATTTGTTCAAAATCTATTCAAAGAAATAAAAATATAATTTATTTAAAAATGTTTAATTTTTGTGTCATTAATTATGAAAGCAAAATCTTTCTTTTCACTCAGGTTGTTGCTTGAATATTCTTTTTCGCTCCTTTTGGTTTATTATATGGGTTTCATTTCAAGAGATCAATATTTTTCTTCTTGTATTAAAAAAAAAATCTCAACAATTATGATAATCACACATTATGAAATGGACAAATTCAGACAATTATTTTTTAAGACATTTTTATGTTTATACATTCTTTTTTTATAGATACAAATCTTTAAGTAATTACAGAACCGTCATATACCGATTGGGCCATAGAGGAGCGTTCGTTACATTTGGATACGCATTGAGCAGATATGAATGGATGAGGGAAAATCATAGAGAATTGTGTTTAAAACAGTAAAATCGACCTTGCTAACCGAAACGCTCCTCTGTGACCCAATCGGTAAAGGCACGCCAGGCTATATGACGGTTCCGAATAGGATACAGGTTCGATTCCTGTCGGAGGATGCATATTTTCTATGAAAATTTCTCGGACATTCAGGCCGGTAAATGTTGTTAATACTATTTATTATAAACAGATCATTTACTTAAATATTTGTATTTAAAAAAAGAATGTATAAACATAAAAAATGTCTTAAAGAATGATAATGAATATTTTTTTCCTGTTTAAGAAGATAAAAGTGTGATAATCGGTTATTCTGATAACCAATAAAATCTACATCTTAATGTTTTTGATGTTTTTTCTTTTGGGAAGTTTCTAGAGTAAAGAAAAATAATTTTCTAATGCGTTGAATAATTTTAGTTTAGAAAAACGAGCTTAATTCCTGTTTAGATACGTTAGCAATCATAGAGTGACCAAATATATATAATATATATATATATATATATATATATATATATATATATATATATATATATATATATATACACTAGAAACATCTGACAACAGTTTTATAATATGATAGAGGATAACATCATTCAATAGATTAACAGTATTTCAATGCATACATTATGTTCTACTAGCGAAGTGATTTCGCCATAATTCGCATTAATATTGCTGATTGATTCTATTTATGATTATTTCTTCATATATAAAATATATGCTACCTAATGTAATAAGTTTATAAAAAACAATTGATCGGCAGTACGAAATTCCTGAGAAAAAAAAAACTACTTAGACATATCACTATATTAATTGAACTATATATTTAGTTCATGTCATGTTAATTGAAAAACACTTGTAAAAAAAGAATTCGTGGATTTACTATATTACAAAATTCATATAAAAATTTTCACTTGAAATTTTGAACTTTAGCGTTGTAACTTGCACGTTCCGAGATTGTACAACCGTCAATAAATAGCACATTCTTAAAAAAAAAACATCATTGGTTTACAATTATTTCGACGTCAAGTTTTAACTTTAAAGGAAAAAAATTACAGCCTGATGATGAAGACATGGATTTTCGAAAGTACTTGCTTAACTTAAAAAAATATACACTAGAAACATCTGACAACAGTTTTATAAATGAGGATCATATCATTCAATGGATTAACAGTATTTTAATGCATACATTATGTTCTACTAGCGAAGTGATTTCGCCATTAATCGCATTAATATTGCTGATTGATTCTATGTATGATTATTTCTTTTTATATATATATATATATAATTTATTAAAAAATTATAACAAACATGTAATAGCATCACTATAAAAATAGCCATTTTGTTTCAACACTTTTGTCTTATCAAGTGATGGTATTGAATGTAGAATAAAGAGTTTTAAAATGTTCAAATCAACCAAATGGTGTTAAATGTAGAATAAAGCATTTTAGAAGGCTCAAATCAGCCAAACATTGCGGGGTGCATGGTTGATTTGAACCTTTTAAAACTCTTTGTCCGACATTCAACACCATCACTTGATAAGACAAAAGAAGTGTTGAAACAAAATGGCTAATTTTGTAGTGATATTATAACATGCTTATGAATTTGAAATTTTGAATGAATAATATTTGCTCTACTCTGTATTGAGCACTACTCAATTATGTATTTTAGAATCTCTCCAATATATATATATATATATATATATATATATATATATATATATATATATATGCATGTTTCATTTAAAACAAGATTATATATCTTCATTATGACCTGGTTACTATGTTTTGCGGAATCTCCGACGAACTCTCCCGTCGTGGAGATTACAAAATCCCTAAAGGATCTAATTCCCATTTAATTATATTTTTGTCGTTGGCCCTAACACCTCTCCTATTTATTTATGTGCTGATACGACATTCGTCGTGGATTCAATTGTCGATGATTAGCTGAAGCAGAATAGGAATTGACTTCTTAGTGTTCATGCCTTAAATTCGAAGTGAATTCTGTTGAGGTAAATGAAATCCTATTTAATTTTATTTTCTGGGCCTGTAAAAAAAGATTAAAAATAATGGAAGCTTTAATAATTAAAAAGAAAAAGCCAAATCTTAACAAATTTAACTGCGAACAAGGCCACAATGTGCTAACCGTATTCAGAACCTAAAACATCTCTACAACACACTAAAACTTAGACATAATGCACACACTTAATTAAGCTGAAAAATAGAATCATCTTTCATAATGTCTAAAGGTATAGCCGAAAGCGCTCGGAACTATAAAACATTTGGACTTTTTTTACACACTCTTTATCCATGAAATCTAACTTCCGTTAAAAGCGTGTCATCTGGATTTCATTGAAAAATACACCCCTACCCACTACCAAAAAGTAACAATAACTGATACATTAAAATATAGACATATTGAACACCTAGACACCCCTGTCTAGAAAAATAGATTTATCTGTAACCTTGAAAACATGAATTTTGTTTTAGCTGTGTATTTAAAACCCAGTGGTTTTAAAAGTTACTCCAAAATTCGCTTGAGGATGAAATGGAACTAATGTCTTTAATTTAATTACAAAATTAAATTCGGGGCTTTTAGCTTCCATTTTTGAAACATGGTTAAAACTGTGTAGCGGAAAAAAACATATTTTAAATCAATTAATTTATAATATTAATGCTCTGTAAATTTATATCGAGGACTATTTTCTATAAATAAAAATATCTATAAGAACACCGGATTATATATCTTACTGTTCTTTCTTTTTATTTATATACATAATATATATATATATATATATATATATATATATATATATATATATATATATAAAGAAAAATTACGAGATTCGAAAAGTTTGATAATTGTGGAAAAGGATAGCAGAAAGAAAAATAAAACATTAATCGGGATTTAAGCCTAAAATACTCAGAGATTATAAAGTCACTATTTATAACATACATTATTTTTTAAGTATACGAGATTATTCAAATTATTCAAATTATTATAAATTCATAATATTCCCCTGTATAACATCTAGATGTTTTAAATTAAAATCTTATTTTTAATCGCTTATTCTTTTAATTCTTTCATTCTGACACACTCACACACGCGCGCACACACACACACAAATGATCAACACATATAACTTCATATCATCAAACATTTTAGTCAACATTATTTCTCGTAAAGAAACATATATAAGAATTATTTTGTATCCATGAAAGTTGGTACCACCAAAGAAAAGCTCTACCTAAAATTTAAAATGAATTTTTAAAAATGAAAAAATCTTTTATGTAGTTTTTATTTTTGTTTTAATTTCAGTCTAAAAGACTATATTTCAAAAAGCAAAAATACTTGGCGGTAAATCGAATTTAAATTGAATGCAATAAACTTTTTACAGTCCTTAAAAATCGCTGATATTATAGCAATATTTAAAATTCTCTCGACACACACTAATTCTCTTTATTAAAAAATCTATATAAAATAAAATATACTTTTCATAAATTTTATTTGAGGAAGGTTAGCTGGTTTATATTTAATCAATCTTATTTGAAACATTTAGTTTATAATATCGCAGAAAAGCATTTTTACATGGAGTTGGTTGTTTTCATGAGGTGTTGACAGATCTATTGACAGCCTGATATTTGGAAAATTGAACTATTGAAATTGAACATATCCGCAAAAATTACTTGATGATTACAATGTGAGCCAATTTTTTATGTCATTTTTCTACTCAGTAGTCTTTAAATTTTAAAATTCTAGGAAAATATTTTAAGTAATCTAATGTTTTATTGAATTTTAGGTACTTTGACTTTAAATTTATTATAGTTTAACGCTTTTAATTTCTGATAATGTCGTATATGGAGGTCTATATTTAAAAAAATCAGCCCCTTTATACACACACTCATTTATCATGAGTGAATATAGTTTTTACTTAAGAGCAATATCACCTAATCAGTACAAATTAATACAGAATTTTAAAATAAAAATGAAAACAATTCTTATAAAAATTCATTATTCATCCATAATTTATCATATTGATAAAAGTAATTAAAAGTTTTCTAATTAAGAATTGTCTTAGTTTTATTGCATTTTTTATTTTACAATTTAGAGAAGATTATCGGGGTCCAGTTGAAAAAAAAAACATGATGATTTAAAGTCTCCAAAAACCGGCTTAACTAATATTTTTTAAGAATAATATTTTTTAACCAAACTTTTGACGGTCCTAACAAGAATTAAAAAATATAATTTAATAATCAAAAAATTATTTTAGTCTTTCTCTTTTATAATAATATAAACATTTTGAAAATAAAATTTTGTTTTTATTAAGTTTGGGGCATTTTTTTATCATGTATCCTCATTTTTTAGCGAATCTTTAGAGGTTTCTACATGGAAGTATTTTAATTTTCCAGATAAAACAATCACAGTTGCTTCCCTTACATTTGTTTTCATTTTACGATTGTCAGTCTTAGAAGATAGTAAAAACATTTGTCATTTAAAGACTTTAAATTAAAGTGCTAACCTGGCACTAAATCTTCCTCCTGTCAATTTGTAATTTAAGTAAACACTAGACAAATAATGCAAAATAAATGTGCATCCTAGGTGCATCGAAAACAAACTGTTGCAAGTTATAAACTAAACATCTCATCTTAATTGAAATTTCTAAATATAAAAAAGTAGCTTATATTAATATTATATTGAAGTTTTTAAGTCTTTGGGAAACGTTTCTTCTCATCTAATATTCTTTAATTTTATTTAAAAACAAACAAACGTCGAGCAAAACAAAACAAAAACAAACGAACGAACGAAAAAAGCAGAGAAATGCATTTTAATATAATTTCTCTTTCCAGGTATACCGTGAAGGTGTCCCAAGAAGTTGTGGAGATCCATGATCGTCCACATCCTGAAAGGTTATGACACATTGAAAAGTCCGTTATGATAAATATAAGTTTTGTCATTGCAATTAAAGAACAAAAATGTCAAATGATTTTGAGTTATTGTGAATGTTCAAACTTATAACCATTTTTATGTCCTTCATACTTTCAGCTTTTGTTAGATTTAAATGCTGTTGTGATACAATCGGAAATGGTGGCGACCACCTTAAACATGCCACAAAAACACAAGGAAATGTTTGCAATTTAGTTTAAATACTTCCGAAACAGCTCACACAAACTCTGCTAGATTTCTGCTCAGAAATCAAATCAAATCATACTGTGCCGATCTATATCGCACACATACATACATACACTAATACACTAATACAAATCACATACAACGACAAGCATTCATTGGTTAATAAATCAACACTACGTTATTATAGACAATTTACAAATCGCTCATGTAGTCAATTTTGTGCACTTTTGGGAGAAACGGACACTGAAGTTTTCTTAAGTCTCCCCCAAAACTCGCTCGCTGATTGGTCAATGCCAATCAAACAGATCGTCTGCACATGAAGAATAACTTTTCCCGCGCAGCGATTTGGAGCCTATAGTAACATATAGTTTTTCTTAGCAAATTAGTGAGAATTCACCTGCCAAACGAATCCACGACAGTTGAAACCATGCGCCGACCTTCTCACTCACACACACCATTCACATGCTGAACATGTCTTATATACTCACATAATCTTTTCTTACACAGAAAAATCTTTTAAGAACAGTCATTATAAGAAACTCTCATAAACATTCTTCCAATGAACTTTGGAATACTAAAAATACAATTAAAGAGAGACAACTTTTGTTTTATTCAACCTTTTCTTACATAAACGCATGCTTTCTTTTCTCATCGTTTTTATTTTTATTTTTTGATATTGTACATCTTGTTAAATACATATTTCATGTGTAACAATGTCTTTTGCTTATCCTTTTCTGCGTCAGCCCTGTTTCCTAATCTAAAGTTAAATTAATGTGGTGAAGTCCGCCACAATACGATACATTAAGAAGCATATTCGAAAGCATTTATCATAATCGTAAAACAACTGAAGAAAACCGAAACGTTGTGATAATAACAACAATGATGAGGATATTAGACCAAATGGAAATAATGTGGATAATGATATTTCCTCAACCTAGAAATTTCGACAGAATTTGTTAAACAGTCAAGTTTCTTTTCAAATATGTTGATTTGTTTTGTTTCTAAATCAATTTCCGTTCTGCAGTGTGGAATCGTTCCTTGTTGAGAAGTCTCCTGATATACTAGCTCTCTGCGAGACCAACCTTAACTCGTCGATCCCCTCCTCTGGCTTCTCGATCTCCGGTTACCTTCCCCTCCTTAGAAAGGACTCTAAAACCCACATGCATTGCCAGGGCGTTTACCTCCGGGACCATCTCTCACTGGCTAGGAAACTCCCTCTTTAATCTCCAGATCATTCATCCATGTCTCCGTCTATCCCTCCTCAATGCTGTAAGTGGCTTAAACACTCTATAACTGGCCTTGATGGCATAAACCCTAGACTTTTCAGTTTACTCAATCCCTCACACAAGTGGTTGACTTTCCCATGCGTCTGCCCAGTAACCAGGACAGTAAGGTTTCCTTTCTCGATCTCTGTTTACCTCCATCCCCCAGTCTTGTCGTGCCACGCAGCTCTGCCCTCTTGGTAACTCTGATCATTCCGTAGAGTCTGTTAACATCTCCTTACACTCCTTCCCCAGCAAGGTACCTCCTACCAACAGGACATCTTTCTG
This sequence comes from Acanthosepion pharaonis, assembly GCA_903632075.3. Lineage (NCBI taxonomy): Eukaryota > Metazoa > Mollusca > Cephalopoda > Sepiida > Sepiidae > Acanthosepion > Acanthosepion pharaonis. The sequence goes on from CAHIKZ030000429.1 coordinate 99,739, forward strand.
TTATCAGCGAGCAGACTGGGACTTGTTCCGTTATTTCCTTCGTGATGTCTCCTGGAATGTGGTCTTTAATCTCCCCGTTCAAAAATGTGCTTATGAGGTCTCCTCCTAAAAGCTGGAATCAAAGCTTTCATCCACTCAAGAAAATATAAAGTTAAATTACGCTCATCCTCTTGGTTCTCAGCTGCTTGCTCAGCTGCTATTACCCATAGGAATCTCTTTTTCCATCGGTACCGTAGCGACATATCTGTTTACAACAGACGTCTCTTTGTCTCTGTCCGTAATGAGTGCAAGGGTGTCCTCAATGAAGCAAAGTTACTATTTGCTGAAAGAATGAAACAACGTATTGCATGTCGCAAGTTTGTTTTTAAAGATTATTAGCGTACTGAACAACAGAAAATCCACAATATCTCCTCTATTCAATCAATTTGAAGTGCTGATTGCCTCAGCTGATAAAGCTTAATGCTTTGATCGGAAATTCTCAACCAACTCAACGCTTCACTCATCCGATGTACCTACACCCGATTTTCCCCCTAGAACTGAGGCTCTGTTGAGTGAGATGCACATAACCCCATCGATGGTATTGGACGTCGTCTCTAAATTTGACTCTCATACAGCTAGTGGTGTGGACGGGATATCAGCCGTTCTCCTGAAGAAATGTGCTCCTGAACTGGCTCATGTCCTCTCCGAACTATGGAACTAATCTTGCTTTCCAGTCTGTTGGAAGTCCTCATTTGTTGTTCCTGTCTTTAAGAACTCTGTTCACCCTTCTGGTCCTTCTAACAGTCTCCTACCACTCTTCGGTAAATTCTTCGAGGGTTTAATCAATGCCGAAGTGGGTAAGCACCTTACATCCCATGATCTACTTTCTGATAAACAATATGGTCTTCGCTTTGCCCGATCTACCGCTGACGTGCTCACGGCCATAACTGAATTTGTATACCAAACACTTCACAATAACGGAGAAGTTCGAGTCGAGGCTCTAGATATCTCTAAGGCGTTTGATAGGGTTTGGCATGCTGGACTTCTTCGTAACCTTCAGGGATATGACATTACAGGACAATTCTTTGACTTAATACAATCGTTCCTGCCAAATCGAGAAATGAAGGTCGTCCTAAACAGGTTCTCTTCCACTTCATTTCTCACGAACGCTGGTGTTCCCCAAGGATTTATCCTGGGTCCTACACTGTTTCTGATCTTCATTAACGATCTTCCAGATGTCATCATTTTCCAAGTAGGTATCTATGCAGACGACACTAATATTTATTCCTGCCTCAATAGTAAACCTGGTATTGCTGACAAAACTAACCTGGTCGTTGGTCTCGAAAAGACCCCCAATCTGTGATTGACTGGGACAAGAAATGGCTGGTAAACTTTATTGACTCCAACTCCACGAGAGTGCCTCTCTGAACCTTCTTGGTTTCACGCTATCCGCTGAGGTGGAACAAATACATTAAATTAATAGCTTCACGTACTGCAAGGAAAGTTGGTACTCTGTGTCGCGCCAGAAGGTTTTTCTCGCCTGAATCCATCCTTCAAATCTATAAATCAACTATTCGTCCTTGCATGGAATACTGCTGCCACAGGTAGTCTGGGGTTCCGATGTTCTTCTCGAGGTCCTCGACAGAATCCAGAGACGGATTTGCAATGTGATGAGTCCTGATCTGGCATCTCGTCTACAGTCACATTCTCACAGACGTGACGTTGCTTCCCTCTATCTTTTCTGTAAGTATTTTCACAGCAACTGTTCCAACGAGCTATTTTCTCTGGTTCCCAAACCCCATGAATTTAAGAGTTCTACTAGGTTGGCATCCCGGTCCCACCCTTTCACTGTTGAAACAGATAAATGTAGGCGTCTTTTCCGCTCCAACAGCTTCTTGTCTCACACTTCCCGTTTGTGGAACTCGCTTCCTCTTACTTGCTTCCCTGATAGCTATAATTTTCAAGTATTCAAATGTAATGTCAATCGACATCTTCTGATACCTTGATCTAGTCCTCCGTTCTTCTATTTATCCTTTCCTGAAACATGCCTCTTTTCATTTGCTTCCTCTTTCTGTAACCCCTCGCGTGCTACTGGCACTCCTGCCTTGCTTAAAAAATATATAAATAAAAAATAAAAATAGGTATCTCCAAAGATTCACTAAAAAGAGAGCATACATGAAAAAATGCACCAAACTTAATAAAAACAAAGTTTAAATACCAAAATCTTTATATTATTATTGAGAGAAAAGGCCAAAGGATTTTTTATTTATTAAATATTTTAAATCCTGTTTAGAAACTTCAAATTTATTTTATTTTATTTTATTTTTTTGTATCAACATTAGGACCATGAAATAGTCTCTGGAAATTTTATGTTTTTGCGATAAAAACAACACCGATTTAGAAATTCTTAATAAAACTCTTTGGACTTATTCACAAATGAATAAAATTATTTGAGAAACGTTTATTTTTTTTTTTTAGAAAATCCTGATATTATTATATATGTTAACCCTTACTTATTTGATTTTATGAAATTTCGATAAATTCAAATTAGGTTGAGTTTATATTAGTTTTAAGCACAAGTCCTTGAAGAATTGAAATCATCAATTTCTTTTGTGAAACTGGATGCGGGGGGGGGTCCGGTTTAACAAAAGAAATTGATGATTTCAAATCATAAAAATATCTGCTCTGTATTGTAAAATAAAAATGCATTAAAACTAAGTATTTACAAGAAATTCTTTTAATTAAATTCGACGAATAATGACTTTACAATTTATTTGTTATAATTTAAAAACATTTTAATTATAATAACTTGGAAATTTTTTAAATGACTTAAAATTCTGTATTAATCTGTAGTTGTTAGGTGACATTGTTATGCAGTAAAACCATATTTACTAATCATAAATCATAAATGGAAAAGCTTACTATAAATTCAGTGACCTCCAGTATTTTCAAAATAATTTTGAATTTTATTTTGAGTGTACAAATGTGCCGAATTTCTTTTAAATACGGACATCCATACACAACATTATCAGAAAATAAGAATGGTAACTATGGGAAATTTAAAATTTATTGGTAATTTTCTTACATTTCCTCAACAAGCGTCCTTGTAAGCTAGAGTACCAAAAATTTAGTAAAATATTAGATTACTTAGAAAATTTTACTAAATTTGAAAGACTACTGGGTTGTTAAAAAGTATATAAAAATATGTTCAAATAAATTCCCAAACATAAGTCTATCGAGATAGTTGTCAACATCTCATAAAAAACATGCACATCCATAATAAAAATGATTTTCTGTGAAATTTTAAACTAAAAGTAAGTAATATTTCTTTAAAATCAGATTAATTAGACATTAAATCAGCTAATCTCCCTCAAATAAAAGCTCAGAAAAGTATATTTTATTCTTGAAAGATTTTTTAATAAAGATAATTACGTTGTGTTGACAGATTTGTTAATATGGACAATTTAAGCGTTTTTACTGATAATAAAAAAACTCATTCCAATCAATTGGAATTCAGTTTGTAATACAGCAAAGTAGTGTACTAACATTTCACTCAGTTGTAGTGGAAAGCATATGTCCAGAAAATTGTTTGTTATTTTCAGGTGACCGACATTTATTTAGTACTTATTTATTTAGTATCACTAAGGTAGAGGTGCGCAGTTTTTATTGTAAACAAACATCACACCAATTAAAATTCAAGAAATCTTAAATCTAAAATTGAAAGATTACAAACTAAAGAAGATCTTCAGGGTTGAAAAAGGAACTTTGAAGATTTTCAACAATTGGTGATATATTTAACTTAATAAGAAACTCACATGTATATCACCCTTAGATTTTGTGAAACGTGTACAAAACCCGGGATCTTGCTGTGGTTGAAAGCATTCGATCAAAAACATTTGGTTTATATTTCCATTCCTTTGTACATAAAAAAAGTAAACAAAAAATAAAACAATGTGGCAAAAATTAAAATGACTTTCTCTGAAACTGAGAACTCGACTAATGTGGTTGAGAGGCCACCATATATAATGAAAGGAAAAGTTGTTTTTTTTTCATCATTTCGCCCCAAGCAAGACGATAAAGCCACAAGAAGTTCCTGAGCGTGAAAGAAATTAAGAAAAATTGATTAGTAAAAGAACGGGATTAAAAAAAACAATAAAATAAAGCAACAGAAACTGATTAACATTGTTAACATTTTTTTGAAAATCGTAATTGACAAGAAAGCAAGGTGGACGAGAGATTTACAGGTGTGAAGTGCGAGAAAAATAACTATTAGAATATAGCCGAATGATTACACTTAGCAATATCAACTATAAAATTTAGACTAGAAAATGACGAGACGTCGCTGCCAATTAATCACTATGCTTAAATTTATGAGCTATATGTGCCAAAGAGGAAAGCTCATTTGGACAATTACAATGAACATATTTATAGAAAAGGTAAAAGGAAGCTATGTTAAAGTGGTGGAAAAGCGACGGAAACCGAGATGCCAGGTCAGCACAGATAACATTACAACATTATAACATTCGTCTTTGGAATTTGTCAAGAATCTCTAGATACATAGAAGAAACATCAGGCCAAATATAGTGACAATATTCAATGAAGAAACAAATAAAGGTGCAAGATAGATTCTGGCTTATAAAGGTGCAAGATAGATTCTGGCGAGAAGAATTATCTAGCACGACATTGAACCAACTTTCCTAGAAGTAGACTTAGCAATTGACTCGATATAATCGTTACACTTCATTTCAGTAGAAAATGTCAACCAGAGAAGATGCAGTGAATTATTCTCCTGGAGATTAGCATCAGCCACGTAGATGAAAAGCAAAAATATTCTCCTATACGATTAACGGAAAGCAGATTCATTTTGGATGCATTATAAATAACAAGCCATTTCTTGCTCCAGTTAATAACAGCTTGGAAGCAATTTTCGATATCAGCTGCCAATTTCACTTTATGGAACCTATCAGAAATATCATTCAGTTTTGTCACCAGGACAGATACCAAGTTGAGAACTTGAAGTCATTGATAAAAATAAAGATTAAAGTAGTTCCGACGATAGAACTTAGACGACACCAGTATTTTATATAGAAAGATCAAGAAGAGTGGCCGTTTAAGACAATATTAATTTCACAATTTGATACGAAAGATTGTAACAAATTAAAATTTCGGCCAGAAAATCCATAAGCCTTTAACTTGTGAAGATTAGCATGCCAAATTAAAGCAACAATTCAAACGTTACCATTCTTATATGAAGCTTGACAGGCACTGTCGCTCATAACCTTAAACGTATCGACAGTTAGCATAGAAAGGCGAAAACTATATTTTTTGTTTGATAAAAGAGCTGCGAGGTGATATTCTTAACTAATTCCGAAATGATTAAAACCTCTAGTACTTTGCTTAGACGACAGAAGACAAATAGATCGATAATTCGATGGATCAGAAGGTTCTTCCTAGTTCTTAGAAACATGAACTGCAGAAAAAGATTACCAACAAGCCTGAGAGCAAGAAACTACAATGCATTCATTGTACGCCTTTATTGTTAGGAGCACATTCCTTTAAGACAATTGCAGGAATACCATAAAGTTCACATGCTTTGTAGGTATTAAGTGTAAAGATAACAGCAGAAACTATGAACGTATATATGCATATCATGCAATAGACCCAGTCCTATAGGTAAAGTCAGGCAAAGATACCCCGGGCGAGTCCAGAGTAGAACTGGAAGAGAATTTACAAACAAAGTATTCTGCATTATCCATAGAAAATCATGACACATCACATTGATTGAAAGGAAGAATGGCTGAGGAGTTTCCTTTATTTGACACACTACTACAAATCTGACAGTAGCCATGAGAATCAAACTTGTTAGAAGCTATACGGTGACAGTCTATCAGTAACCAAAGACTTAGCTTAATTGAGGATAGGTTTGCAAGTATTACATGCAGTCAGAAAGAACCATCTGTTGTAATCAGAGCTATTGTGTTGGTATAGCCAGAAAAAGTGATTCTTGTGGGCACTAGCGGCTGAAAAGGAAGGTGTAAACTAAGGAGAAGATTGTGGTTTCACCTGGTGTTTCAGAGATAGCACAAAAATATTGATGCCAGCTTTCACGCAAGAAGAAATTTTAGAGGTACAATTTTCAATAGAAAGATTAAAGATTTCACTCTAACGGACATTATTCTCTGCTGACCGTTTTGTTTCAATGGATTACTCTAAACAACCTTTTGTAACGTGGTCTGACAATCACAACTATATCGTATTGTTGTGATTTAGGACTGATGCAACAAAAGTTATAAACGTTTTGACCAGAATTAGTGACGAATACATAATACTGCAGGATAACTCTAGATTTCATTTTTTACAAACTATGCAGCAAAAATTTATTCCGTTAAGCAGTGAGCTCTTCCATCACACGTCATATTAACCCAAATATGTTACCTAGCCATTACTGTTTTTCATACCTTAGATACAGATATGCACTAACAGTTTTACATGAATATGGGAAAGGTCGAAATGTCTTCTTGCAGCTTGTTGACTCCATTTGACTCTAATTGCTACATTTATGAAATAAATTCATTATTATTATTATTATTATTATTATTATTATTATTATTATTATTATTATTCCTTTGATTTCTGGTGTGTACACATTTCTTTCCGGGTCCCACCCAGAGACCTGAGGTTACAAATGGCATCATGCCATTTTCCAGTTATACAGTCTATATTTTTGAGATTTCGATTTCAAGGTCCTTGTATTTTGATAGCTTTTTGAAGATCTTTTTTTGAATGTATCTTTATACATTGCAGTCCGCAGGGACTGCCATATCAATAAGGAGGCATTTTTTGTGTGCGATCTCTAATAACTGTTTTCTGGCGGTTAGATTTGATTGTTCTCTCTGTGTGTTTCATGTAGTTTGTTGTTTGCTTCGAAAAAAGAATAAGTATGGTTCGTCAGGACAGACGTGATTTACTTATACGTGGTGGAGAGACATGTTATTGGCCTATCATTTTTCGGATCATCTGTTTCACTCGTTTTTAGCATAAGATATGTAATACCTCAGTGATCCAATCCAGGATTTCATCGGGATTCTTTACAAGCATTGAGAGAGTTTTTGCAAGGGTTTTAGGGATTGATCTGAGATGATAGAGCCAGAAATTGGCCACCTTGTCATTTCCTGAGGATTTCCATTTTTGCGATTTCGTTAGAGCTTGCCTGACATTATCTGTGGTTATATTTTCCCACTCATTCAGAGGTTTATCCAACATTTGTTCTTCACGTTGGATTCATTCTGCATTTGGGTTATATTTCTTTGGGCTGTTCCAAATATTCTCAACATGTATAGGTGCTTTTCCAATTTCCCTGTAAAATTTCTTAAGGTCCGTTTGGAATATTTTATTTTGGCGACAGAACCTGCACCGTTTTTCGTATCGTCTTGTTCTTTGTGTCTTTAACTGAAGCTTCTGTTTCAGCATTTCATTGAGTGATCGAATTTCAATTCGGGATTTAATTTTATATTTCCACTTGATCTTCTTGCATTTGCGTGTGGAGACATTTGGGTTTCTAGTGTGATCATCTAATATAGAAAGCTCACATCTGATTTCCTTTATTTCTCGCATCACTTTGGCCTTCCAAGCTGGCTCTCTATATCTGCTATTTTTTCATTGTCTTAACCCCAAGGTTCCGAGTAGCCTGCTAAAGCTGTTACGCATGTGATATTGTTAACTTCTGTGATATTTTCCGGTGAGTTCCCAGAGTAGCGTTGTATATTTGCACAATGTGCTTATTGGACATCGTCATATGAATTATTGGGAGCTGGTCTCTGTCTGAGAATTGTGTGAGGGTTACTCTGCTGAGTACTTGAATGACGTAGTTTTTAGCTTCGGTGATTACAGCTCTGTGGTTTTCAAGGAATTCTAACTTAATGCAGTTGGAGTCATCTTCAGTGACATCGTCTGGATAACTGCGGGTTATGTCACAGGTAGATTCTTCGATTTTCTTTCCTGGGATTTCATTTGATTTAGTTTTTACCTCATCCTCTGTAATATTACTTATTTCTACTTATATCTCTTTACAGTTTAAGTGATGGGTTATAGTATCCTTTCTTATATTTAATTTTATCTTATCTATTTCTGCATTTGAGATTCTTTTGTTTCGCACAATGTCCCTGCGGACATTGGCAAGCATGTTTGGGTTGATGTTAGGTTTTATATCAGATCTTACCATAGTTCTCCATATTTGGTATGTCTGATTCGTGATGTTCTTTGCTGGATTTTCGAGTTCAGTGAAGAATGACTTGTTGATACTCTTCGCGAGACCATTTCGTTCGTTTTCTTTTTATTATTTGATTTGGCATTGAGTCACTTGGTCCCAAGGTTGGCAATAGTCCGGGTTTGGTGACCTAGTGTCTTTTCATTTTTGGAAGAGTTTGAATTTCCGAATATGGTTAGCACATTGTGGCTTTGTTTGTAGTTAATATTGTTAAGAGTTGGCTTTTTCTTTTTTATTATTAAATGAGTATTATCTATGAATTCAAATGCCTCTTTAGTAACTGTGTTCGTGATAAAACCGGACTCATAAATAATTACATCAGTTACAAAACCACATGCTTATCCAGACGTCTTACATTACACCTATCTGATCACAGCTCCATTAGAACCCATTTAAACACAAACACAAATTTACCAGACTCCATTAGAAACATAATAGTAGAAAACACAAATATATTAACTGCATCCACTTGCAAAAAAGAGACTAAAAATAATGGAAGCTTTAATAATAAAAAAGAAAAAGCCAACTCTTAACAATATTAACTACGAACAAGGCCACAATGTGCTAACCGTATTCGGAAATTAAAAACATCCCTACCACACACTAATACATACACATAATGCACACACTTAATTAAGCTGAAAAATCGAATCATCCTTGATAATGGCTAAAGGTATAGCCGAAAGCGCTCGGAAATATAAAACATTTGGACAGTTTTTACACACTCTTTGTCCAGAAAAGAAAGCTCTTGTTCGAACACAAGAAAAATTAAATAAAAAGCTTAACCGTAGTACCTTGTCTGTCGTTTTTTAATTGCATATATATATATATATATATATATTTATATATATATATATATATATATATATATATATATATATATATATATATATGTGTGTGTGTGTGTGTGTGTGTGTGTGTCTGTGTGTCTGTGTGACCTATTGGTATTTATCTTATAGAGACAGACACATACAAAAAAATGTATATTTGTTCGTAAGACCATATATATATATATATATATATATATATGTGTGTGTGTGTGTGTGTGTATATATATATATATATATATATTATATTACAATGAAATTCGGTCACGCAGTTCTGAGATCGATTCCCTGATAGTGCTCATATTTTGAGCTAGTGCTTGGGAAAGCTGAATAAAATACAATATATATTTGAGATTGTTTCAGAAGAACCTACCTTATGTACTCAAACTTAATATTTTTGCTTTTTATCAAAACATTAGAGATTCTTCATTAATATTAATTTATTACTAGTTTTGTTTCAAATTTTAGTTCTGCTTTTTGTTGCAATGTTATAGATCGATGCAATCTTTATCATTATTAATATTTAATTACTCGAATTTCTCCCTTATTGTTGATAGCAATAAAATAATAATAATAATAATAGTGTAGTGTGTATAGAACCAGCGGGTTGTGATAAAAAGCAACGTTAATATTGAATAAAGAAGAGTGTATTGGTCAAGAGTGTTGCAATAAAAAAGCAGCACTAATAAGATGGAATAAATCTAGTAATAAAATAATAGTAATAATGAAGAGTGTATAGAGCCAGAGTGTTGGGATAAAAAGCAACAATAATAAGATGGAATAAAACTAGTAATAAAATAATGAAGAGTGTATTGAACAACGGTGTTGGGATAAAAATTAACAATTATAATCTAGAATGTTTGGGATAAAAAGCTACAGGAAAATGATTAAATGAGTCAAACTTGTGATCCTATAACAATAAAGAATACTTTCAACGAAATTTAAAGAATTCTTTAGTTACGCATCACGTGTGTTTATCCGTCAAGAGGTGTATCCGACACACTTGACCCCAAATTTTAGTGATTTGGTACTTTCAACAGTTGAAAAATTTGGTCACTTCCTGACGCCTGAAATTGTCATACCGGATTTAGTATTGTTTCTGAACGACGTCAGTGATGCTTTTTTTGTCTTCTATTTCCTTTGATGAGCTATCGGCTTTTCTCACACACTGTGCCCATGGATTCACGCACGAAAATAGCCACAAACCGGAAATGGACAAGAGACATAGAAAATGACCCGCCAACAAAAGAACATGTGTGGGAATATCTGGTACTGGTATTTGCAGTCTACCAGAAGAAAACTTCAATTAATTTATTGTTTTCATCTTGTAATCGTCTGATTCTTGGTAATTCCAGTCTAGGTTGTTTGTAGATAATTTTTAATCCGGATTCCACAATATTTTTCTGTGCCTTAATCTTGGTCCCATAACTATTCACATGGTATTTTTTTGTGAACTAGAACCTATATCTCTTCCTTTAAAATAGCGAGAGACTTATTAAGAGTTTGTCACAGTGTGCACTGATAAGCACTATCACTATCAGGGTGGATCATCTGTTCTAGGCTCCATAATATTCTGAATCCTACAAAAAATATTTTACATATTGCGATAGGCCTTAATTCTTGTTGTGGGGCTTTTCCATTTTTACATAAGATGGACTCGTCCAAAGTATACTTATACTGACAGAGAAAATACCTGCTGTTGAGATACGTGGAGATATGTTGAGACAGGTTGAGAGATACGGAGACAGACATAGGGTGTTCTCAGAGAGTTATACAAGAGTCCAGAGAGAGAGAGAGAGATGATTACGGCTTTACTTACAGAGACTTGTACATATACTTTCTACTAACCCGTATTTCTGGACTACTAATTCACTTCGTCTATATTCTTACGTTCCTTCACTTATTTTTCTATCTCAATTTCTGGCGTTGTTTATTCATTTGTGCAGGATTCCATTCCCGGAATCCACAACAATTCTGATGTCCAAAAGTTCTACTACTTTCAAAATAAGACAACTTTATTCGTTTTCATATGCAGATTTCATACATTTTTACAAAAAATACACCCTCAAAAAACGATGACTTTGAAATGTTAATATCGTATGAATTGTCCTCAATAGTTTTTGTGGCAACGAAAAGTTTCAGTCATTAAAATTTCGGTTAAAACTATCCAATCCATGAATCATGGAAAGTGTTTACAAACTAAATGGAAAATAATAACGGGTAACTACATAACATGCCACTCCGCGCATTTTATGAATAACGATAAAAAAACGCCATGGTACTGTGTCTACGAGATACCAAGTCATTACGTTGTTAAGGCGTGTTCAAGGGTTGTCCAGTACTGAATTGAATTTGTTGAACATGGCATCGGGAAGTTATGTGAGGCCTGTAATATGTCCCATACATAATTAATGGGATTTAAGTCTGGCGAGCGTGGAGGCCAATGGAGTGTCTTGAAGTCAGTCTGGTTTTCTTGGAACTAGTTTCTTGTGCGCATGAACAATGCGAGATTGCACTGGAAAAATTATGGTCGACATGAAAAAATGATGAGCAGAAAAAGTTTCAAATTGCAAGATAATAGCTGAGCGACAGACTGACCGAATAGCGACTGAAATGACTTAAGGTGGTAAGATCATATTACGCCTACTGATAAACATTGATTCATCTGTCTCTATTTCTGAGATGAGGTATTGTAACTAGTTACACTATTTACATCGTTCGAACCGTTGTTCTCATCTTTATTGTTATATTCACGACGTTTCGACCGTTGCACATTCCAGCCTTCTTCAGGTGATATACGTTGGAATTTCAAACCAAAAACCTTATTTAGTTTATTGGGGTAGATTGTTCTAATTCCACGTGCAATGCCTATTTTTGGATATCTCAGTTTCAATTAATTCTCTTTAGTAACTCAACTCTGCAAGTTTTTTTTTGTTTCTTGTCCTTGGGACACATAGCCCAGTAGATAAAAGCGCTGCTTGAATGATTCAAAAAGTGACTTGACCCAAAGAGTTGTGGGTTCAATACTTGGCTACAGCTGAGGGAATAAAAACATGAAGAGTTGAGTTACTAAAAGGAATCAACTGAAACTGAGATATCCAGAAAAGGCATGGCACGTGGAATTAGAACAATCTACCCTCGTAAGCTAAATAAAGGGTTCGTTTCGAAAATCTAACGTCTGTCACCTGAAGAAGGTGAAGAAAATTCATGCATATGGCAATAAAGATGAGGACAACAGTCTGAAGGATTTAAAGAGTGTAAACATTGATGATTGCTAAACATTTACAGGTTTACAATAGAGTTTGTTTTTTCTCCCAGTTAAATGAAAGTTTCTTTTTTCTAGTGAAATAGCAGAAATTGCTTCCGACATTAAAAAAATAAGAATATTGAACAACCTTGAGCATTGAAATCTCTTTCTGTGCGCCGTCTCCTTTTCAATCGTTGGTTTTTACAACTTCTTTGTATCTCTTAGCAATGTTTATCTCTTTACTATCCATCCCATTCCCTGTTCTGCTCTCCATCTACACAATCTCGTTTGATAAGTTAATCACTGCTTCTCCTTGTCCTTTTTGCCTTTGATATGTCCTGTGATTGTCAAAGTTTTCAAGACTGCTTTTCTAATTATGGGTTCCATGAATTTCGACTATCTGATGGAAACAGAAAAGACGCTTATACATACGATCAGAAAGAGCATTACAATAGACATCATAAAAAATTAGTGATTAGAAAAATGCCATAGAAGGATGAAGGCAGAATTATTATTTGTAATTTTATAAAATAGAAAGGATCCACAAATAAATAAAAAGTTTAATCAAAGTACAAACGATAATCTTCTAGAGAAAATTTTTCATGCAACATCAAATCTCCAGGCCCGAGATAAAATTAGATTCCTTTTTGTTTTCAGTGAGATTAAATTTACGATATTATTATACAGATCATTTATATTTGTTGTTTTCCCGTGTCGTGTGTTAGTTTCGATTATCTGCTGTAAGTTCTTTATCCAGCAACATCTCCAAATCAGGGCTTTTGCCTTTGTTCACCTGACAGTTTTGAAGGTGTAGATACTGATAACCCACAAACTGTCAAACCTTTATTAAGTTTTGTGATACCATAATCTTAACAAAATGTTCTTATCTATCTATCTATCTATCTATCTATCTATCTATCTATCTTTTTTATGCGTTTCACCCCAAGCAAGGCAGGAAGCAACTAGCACGCAAGAGGTTACAGAGAGTTGGAGCTAGAGCAAATAGGAATAATAGAGGAAAGGATGAAGAGAAGGATAGGGGATAGATCAAGGCATCTGGAGACGTCGATTGACATTATATTTGAAGAGTTGTAGATTATAGCTATCAGGGAAACGGGAAAATGGGAGAGAGTTCCACAGGCGAGAGGTGCGAGACATGAAGCTATTGAAGTAGAAGAGACAGCTGCATTTAACAGTTTCGACAATGAAAGAATGAGAGCGAGATGCCAGCCTAGTAGAACGCTTAAATTCATGAAGTCTGGGAGCAGTTACCATGAAAGTATTTGTAAAAAAAGACAGAGGGAGGCGACGGCACATCTGTGCAGACGTGATGCCAGATCAGGGCCAATTACATTGCATATCCGTCTCTGGAGTTAATCAAGAACCTTGAGACAAACAGAAGGGGCTCCAGACCATATATGGCAGCAAGACTCCCTGCAAAGGCGAATGTTTGATTTGTAGATTTGAAAAATTGATTCCGGCGAGAAAAATTTCCTGGTGTGGCACTGGGAGCCAACTTTCCTTGCGGTGGACGAAGCTATTGACTCAATGTATTTGTTCCATCTCAGGTCAGCATTCAATGTGAGACCGAGTAGTCGCAAAGAGGTGCTCTCGAGAAGTTGAGCGTCAGACATTCTAATGGGGCGCAGGGATGGTTAGTTCTTTGTGGTGGGTAATAGAGAGCAGTTTTGTTCCAGACTTTAAAAATTAATGTGCACGCATAATACGCATAATAACATATGTACTCCCTTATATTTACCCGTAAATACAATTTTTACATATAGTTAAATGCACATAATAACAGAAACACTTTTTTTCTTGCTGCTCGTGAACCGTCTTGTATACATTACAAGAACAGAGACACATTTCCACGCCTGGAAGAACAGTAAGAGAATTTTAATGATTTGAGGACACCGGAAGTCTTATAACTAGGATGTTTGTGTTTACCCCCTTTTTTTAAATAGTTCTCAATCCCTTGTACGATGAAAGCAAGATGGCAGTTTAAAAAAAATCAAAAGAAATATAAAAAGCGAAAACTAGAAAAACAAAAGCAAAAACGCTTAAAAAATAAAATACAATTAGCGCTACAAGTTATTTTAAGTTCTTCTCTATTTTCTTTTTATTTTATGTTCTGCAGAAATTCATTCCCTCCCGCGTTTGTTTATGCGAGAGCCAAAGAATTTGTTCTTTAATGGCAAAAAGAAATGCTAATAGGGTTTCATAAGAGCGGATAATTTTTTTTATACAAAGAAAAACGTAGGGGCGACTATAGAAGTTCCGATTCATGGCTCTCGGATCTGGTGGGAAAATTAAAGCCTTATAAACAAGCAATGGAACCACATGGTAACGTTTCTCTGGTTGAAGGTGTTTAGTAATAAGGTTGAAAGGCGCTAAATAACAAAATAGTGACGATATCAAAAGGAGGTGAGACAGGGAAAAATAAATAGTGATTAACTGCTTCATTGTACGATTAACAATAGAACAGTGTAAAAAAAAACAATCATTATTGTGAAAACCAAGTCCATAAAGAAGAAGAAATATAAAAAATCGAAAAGAAGAGAGATCAAAATAAAATGGAGATAAAGAAAAAGGGAAATGGGGGGGGGATGAAAAGAAAATGAAAAAAAAAACAAACAAAAAGAAATGACAAACGTTAAGAAGTAACGCGAATGTAATGAAAGAAATTGAAAGAACTGTAAGCAAAAAAGAAAGAAAGAAAGAAAGAAAGATAGAAAGAAAGAAAGACTGAAAGAAAGAAAGAAAGACTGAAAGAAAGAAAGAAAGAAAGACTGAAAGAAAGAAAGAAATAAGAAAAGAAAGAAATAAGGAAAGATAGAAGGAAAGAAGGATAGAAGGAAAGAAAGAAAGAAAGAAATAAGGAAAGATAGAAGGAAAGAAAGAAAGAAGGAAAGAAAGATAGAAAGAAGGAAAGACTGAATGATAGAAGAAAAGAAAGAAATAAAGAAAGAAATAAGGAAAGACAGAAGGAAAGAAAGAAAGAAAGAAAGAAAAAAGAAAGAAAGACTGAAAGAAAGAAATAAGGAAAGAAAGAAAGAAAGAAAGATAGAAAGAAAGAAGAAAGGAAAGAAAGATAGAAAGAAATAAAGAAATAAGGAAAGATAGAAAGAAAGAAAGAAAGAAAGAAAGAAGGAAAGAAAGAAGGAAAGAAAGAAAGAAAGAAGGAAAGAAAGATAGAAAGAAAGAAATAAGGAAAGATAGAAGGAAAGAAAGATAGAAAGAAAGAAAGAAAGAAAGATAGAAAGAAAGAAAGAAAGAAAGAAAGATAGAAAGAAGGAAAGACTGAAAGATAGAAGAAAAGAAAGAAAGAAATAAAGAAATAAATAAAGAAAGGAAGATAGAAAGAAGGAAAGACTGAAAGATAGAAGAAAAGAAAGAAAGAAATAAAGAAATAAATAAAGAAAGAAAGAAAGAAAGAAAGACTGAAAGAAAGAAGGAAAGAAAGAAGGAAAGAAAGAAGGAAAGAAGGAAAGAAAGAAAGAAAGAAGGAAAGAAATAAGGAAAGAAAGATAGAAAGAAAGAAAGAAAGAAGGAAAGAAAGAAAGAAAGAAAGATAGAAGGAAAGAAAGAAAGATAGAAGGAAATAAAGAAAAAAAGAAATAAAGAAAGAAATAAGGAAAGATAGAAGGAAAAAGAATAAAGAGGGATCCATGAAGGGAATATAATGAGAAAGAAAAAGGGAATATAATGAGAAAGAAAAAAAATCAAAGAAATGAAAGAAATCTAAAATACTCCTAAGAAGAATTAAAAGAACTAAGGAAAAAAAGATATGAATTGGCAAAATAATTCAAGACAATTAATGTTAGAGTGGTGAGGATATGGCTTCATGACTTTTCAAAGGAAATTTGCGCGTAAGCGATTGTAACGAACTCGACTGGAATTCGAACTCTGTCCCGAGATTTATTTCGAGTTGCTATCTATTACACCACTTGCACATCCAAGTGTAAGATGAGAAAAAAAAGCATTAGCATTAAAAAATTACATATTGGAGAATATAAACGAAAGAAAACAAAAATGGAAAAAAAGAAAGAAAGAAAAAAAAAATGGAGTATTAAAATCCCCAAAAGACTTAAAGGAAGTGAGAACAAAAGAAAGAATTGCGCTGTTAATAACTGAAACCTCATTCGCCAAAAAAATCTTTTTTAAAGACATTGAATAATAAATGCTAATCGCTAACAAACTATGATTGATACATATCTGAACTCTGTGTGCCACATCTAAGCCGGGCTTAGAAAATCACCATATGGGTGGTCTTGAATAAGGGTTGGTGGGTGGGGGAATTATCAGGGGATGGTGTTGGAATTCGCTTTCCCCAAATCTAATAAATGATGGGGGATATGGCAAAAGATGTTTTATTCTTTGGATGCTTGTGTAAAAACAGCAAATCTTTTGACAAAATAAATAGGATGGCGTTTGGAATATGAGAGTTGTAGGCCTTGTTTTTTTTTTTTTATTATTAAAATTACTTATTGGTGAAATGGGGTACAATTATGCGTACAAAATAGAATTTTGTCTCGCAAATTTTGCTACCTGTTCACAGGTTCTTCCAATTTTCTTTTACTTACAAGTTGTTTGGCCATGTTTGTCACCTTCATTTGTGTTCGTATCTATCAAGTTCGGATCTCTCTATTTATGCTTTGTTATTATAATGACCCCGTTTGGCAGCGTTTCCTTTTTGGGAATGCATCTGAATCACTAGCAGAGAGAGAGAGAGAGAGAGAGAGAAAGAAGAGGGTAGGAGAGAGAGAAGAAGGAGGGAGAAGGAAAGGAGGGTGTGAGACAAGAGAAAGAGAGAGTGAGAGAAGTACGGGAAGGTTGCAGAAATTGGAAGCGAAAGTTAAAAAGTGAAATGTCAAGGAGAAAAAAGAAATGGTAAGGGTAGGAAAGAGCGAAGGAAAAGTAGAAGGGTTAGGGAGAGGAAAAGAGGAAGACGATAAGTAAGTAAAAGAGAAAAAGGAATGGAAAAAGAGTAAAAATTGCGATAGAAAAAAGTGAAAGAAAAATAAAGAGAATTTTAAAACGATGAGGGAAATGAAGAAAAAGAAGAAAATGTCAGTGAAAAGAAAAATATTATAGAAGGAAATTAGAATAAAGAATAATGGAAAGAGAAGAGAAAGAAGAGATAGAGAAAGAAAAGTTTTAGTAAAGAGGCGGAAAACGATGAAGAAACGAAAAAAAGGAAGAAGTAAAGATTAAGAAACAGGTAAAAGGAAAGAAAAAGAAATAAATGAAAAGAAGGGCAAAAATGAAGGAGAAATAAGAAGGAAAAAGAAGAAAAATAAAAGAAGATTAAAGAGAGGCCTAGAACGAAAATAAAAAACGAAAATAAAAGACGGATATAGTAGGAAGACTGAAAAGGAAGAAGAAAGAGAAAGAAAAAAAGTAGAGACATTATGAAGTTGTATAAAATAAAATATTAAAAAAAGAAAGAGGAAAAGAAGACGAATGCAAATGAGGAGAAAGAAAGAAGGAAAAAAGGAGGAAGAATGAAAAGGATAAGATTATGAATGGATAGACAAAAGCGGAATGGGAAGAAAGACAGAATGAAAGAAAGAAAAAAGGAAAAGAAAGAAAGAGAAAGTTGAAGTTTAAGAAAGTGAAGTGGAATATAAACTGAAATAATTTTTTAAAAAATAAAGAAGCAAATTGAAAGAAAGTAGAAAAAAGAAGGGAACGAATTGAATGCGATAAAAAGAAAAGACAAAAGATTTTAAAACGAGGCAGAAAACGGAGAATGGCAAAAATGAAAGAAAAAGAAGAAAGAAAAACAGAGACGGAGGTGAAAACATTAAGGGGTATGAGTAAAACCAAAGAGAAATAATGGAAACAAAGAAGCAAGAACAGAAAAATAAACAAAAGAATGGAAGATGCATAAGAAGTTCAATGAAAGAAAAGAGGGAGAGAAAGATAGATAGGGTTAGGGTTAGGGTTAGATAGATAGATAGAGAGAGAGAGAGAGAGAGAGAGAGAGAGAGAGAGAGAGGAAATAGGAAAGAAATGCAGGGAAGAAAAGAAGATTAAGCAGGTTTTGGTAATAAAAAAAGAAAGAAGAAAGCAATGACAAAGAGAAAAATTATTTTTTTTTAAATCTTGTAAAGCGACGCCTTGCTCATCAAAAAGTTACTTTTTAATAGCATAAGACGCGACATCCTCCGCTGACGTCACAAAGCCCACTTTGCGTTGTTACGCCTCGCTTCATTCATCCTCATAACTATTGCTATCATCTCTGTCAACAATACTCTCGTCACAACTTTTGGATCTTAATTGCTAACTCTCTCAACAAACATGACAACCATAAAAACGCTGCTATTAAATTTAATAAAGTTATGTCAATCTTACAAACTCATAATTCCGAACTAAGGTTTTTTTTTTATACGGATTATTTTCTAATTTTTTATTCTATTCAAATAAAACAGACAAAAAAGAAAAAAAATTCAACGATGCTGTCTGTGACAAAATACTTGTGGCAAGTATGTTTTCTGACTTGAAAGTTTTGCTTTTTTTTTGTTTATCACTGAATGACAAATACAAAACTTTCCATCTCAGTGAAATGAATTTGACATGCGAGTTACCATCACTCCTATTAATGATGCAACACATTCGTTGTGTTGTTGATAGTTTTCTTCAACTGCCGTAACATGTTTATATTGTTCTGCTGGTTGGAGTTTATTATGTTGTCTTAGAACATGATACCTTATTTGTCTTTTGAGAATTCTTGAATATTTTAAGGAATCCAGAGAAATAACAGTTGCCTGAACATTTGTCAACTGTGGCTTTGTAGTGTCTATAAAATTATCACGCGATTGTAAAATGAAGTCAACCGATTTACATTATTATTATTATTATTATTATTATTATTATTATTATTATTGTTAAGAGAAGAGCGCGATTTAAGAAAAGATAACAGTTAAGAAAATAACAAACACAATGTTTGACAATGTTAAACAATATTTCAACAGAATGTCTGTCTTCTGCAAATTATACTTTAACAATTTTTTCAAGTACGAAAATATATAAATCTACAAAAATGATAAGTCTTTGTACAAACGTTGCTTGTCTAAGATTTATTATTGACTGAATGCAGTAATTGTGGCACAAGGCCGAAAATAAAACGGGGATGAATCAAGGCTGGTCGATAATAACTATACTATACCTAGCTAATCAGTTTCATAACTCATTCATTCGTTACTTTTTACTCATTCACCATAAGAATCAAACCGTCACCATTCACTCCTACATGTACCAAAATACCTCACACACACACAGGTCACTACCCCCCCACCACCACCAAAAAAAACCACGACGTAAAAATTTCAACATGTACAATTGTACACTATTTACATTATTCGGACTATTGTCCTCATCTTTGTCGCCATATTTATTACAACGTTTCAGCCGTTGTACGCTCCGGCCTTCATCAGTTGGTTGGAATGTCGAACTGAACCCTTTATTTCGCTCACTGGGGTAGACTGTTCTAGTTCCACGTGCCATGTCTAAGGGATGTCAGTTGATCACCCTCCTCAAGTTCTCCACCGCCTTAACCCAAAGAGCGGGAGTTCAATACCTGTTTAAGGCGGTGGAGAACTTGGAGAGGGGAATTAACAGGAGATAACTGATAACTGACATCCATTAGACATTATATTTTATTAAATAAATTATTGAAGCTATTTTATTGAGCACATTCTATGCCTACAGACTTATTGTGAAGAAAAATAGCCTAGTCATGATGTAGACTTTTGTTGGGCCTCGGGGGAGATTTGTAGAACATCACACAACTATCAATCATTGCCTTTGTGATTAAGTTCCGTTCAACATAGTATAGAGTGATTTATATATAAAAATGTATATTTTATGCAACAAGTGTGACCATTTGAGACGCACAGATTTTTCAAGCCGTATATAAATCTGATTTACAACTAAATTGCATGATAAGAAAAATATTTTCAGACGCTTTTGATTATTAAGTACAAAGCTTTAAACTGTATAAAGAAAGTAATATTTCGAAACAGTCACTTATATTTATTAAACTAGTCTGGCAGACAGCCATAAGCGGCTTTAGTTGCTGGTTACATAAGTATATCAAAGTAACGTCTTCCTTTTCCAATTCAGCTGTGGGCAAGAAAGTGAACTTCGAATAACTTTTTCGCTATTAGGATGATGGCAGAACAACTGTCGTAATTGACTGTTTTTTCTCACACTTTTTAAATGGTGGCTGTGACGGTTT
This sequence comes from Acanthosepion pharaonis, assembly GCA_903632075.3. Classification (NCBI taxonomy): domain Eukaryota; kingdom Metazoa; phylum Mollusca; class Cephalopoda; order Sepiida; family Sepiidae; genus Acanthosepion; species Acanthosepion pharaonis. The sequence goes on from CAHIKZ030000429.1 coordinate 120,300, forward strand.
GGTAACATGTACTTACGGCTGCTGCTAAAATCTTCTCTCCCAGTGTCTCTGTTGCATCTCCCACAGATATCGCCTTTGATGTTTACAGTGATGGGAACACACATGCGCACGGTAGAAAGGGTACACTGAAAATTTTATTGACTATGTACACAAAAAACATATGTTAAAAAAAAAAAAATTAAAATTCTCATATTCCTCTTCTTTATGCGCACAACATAAACACCACTTTAGTCCAATTAAGTGCTAAAGGACGAAACGCGTATATATATATATATATATATATATATATATATATATATATATATATATATATATTTGAAACTCTGAGTAGTGCTTCTTGTGAGGAATATATATATTTTTATATATATATATATAAATATATATATTACACACATTTTTCCTCAAAAAAACACTAGACGGAGTTTCTTCTGCTGCTAAGTTATGACTGACCGTTACACATTTTAAATTTTGTTAAATATATCGGGTTATCGCAATGATGATGCCGTTCATATTTAATTCGGGGATTGTTTTTTTTTTTTTTAGATTTTGTATTTAGAATAAAGGTAGCTAAAAGAAAGTGCGATATTATATATTTTTTTATTTACGTTTATTTTAAATAGAATTTTTTAAAAAAATAACAAGAAATCCGTGTCCCGGAAAACACATGGCCAACTAGCAACTTAACCGAATTCTGATAACCTGCTTCCCCCAAAATATTCTTCTCATATGACCAACGATGAATAAGTCTTTATGTAACCAAAACACATGGTTTTTTGGTCAGCTATGGTCGAGCTTTTGGAAATTATCTGATGTTATACAGCCGAACAAACAAAAACAATCCAATATAAACAAATTATCTCAAATGATATATATATTTTTATTTCTTGCTATCATTTTATTCCCAATTCAATGAATCTAGCGAGACTGTGTACAGCGCTGTATTTAGTTATCTTCAACTTAATATTCGGGTTTGATTTCTTAAGAAACCTTTAACTAATCTAACTTCTCGAAAATAAGTAGGCTTACGACCCCATCACGTTGAAACGACGCTTTCCGCACAGTCACCGAATTTAGCAACGTCGATTCTGGTCAGTACCAAGATGAGTGACCGGTAATAAATACCAGGTGCGGGTGGTATAATGGATAATAGCTCGAAATTGTTGATCGGAGAGCCGAGTTCCAATTCCAGTTGGGGTCATTATATTCACTTGCGCGCAAATACTCTTGGGAAAAGTATGAATCCACTTTTTTTCTCCCGAGTTAATTAGCAAGATACTGTATCACTAAACCATCACTATTTAAAAAAAATAAATCTTAAAATCAAAAATTAAAAAAAAATTTTTTAAATTTAAAAAAATTAAAAAAAATAATCTTAAAATCAAAAATTATTTCCTGGCTTTAAATAAGCTGCAATAAAGGATTTTTTATTTGGTAGAAAAAAAAAACCCCGAAAAAAAGTTCAAACAAATATTTGAGGTAACATTTAATTTATAAAGGCACACAACAAAAACAGACGACACCAGCTGAGTTTAAAAAACAGATGATGAATCTACTGTTCACACACAAAAATGAAAGAATTATATAAATTAAGTGCTTTGTATGTCAAATGATGGTCAGTAACAAATATGTAAAATGAATGCAAATGAATTATGATTTTTACAATAAAAATTACAATGCTTTATAAGGTCTCCAGAAAAGGTAAACAACACTAAAATAAATGAAGAAAGAGGAAAATACTTCTCTGAAAAATTTTCAAAGAGGTACAATTTTCGAAGCTAAATTCGTGGTAGCAGCAAAGAACAGTACAGTCACACCAGCGGAAGAATTTTTCTTTGATGTGGGAGTGGCTTTGATGTTCCTTTCAATTGTCGTCTGGTAGTCGTCAAATTTCTTCTGTTTCGTTTTGTTCCTTGACCGGAAACACCTTCTTTCGGTGGTCACGGCCGACCTACGTTCATGCAGCAACTGTTCGTCTACTCCACGAATGCAATTCCTGGTTTTCCTTTTATTCACCAAGATAGAGTCCAGATTCACTTCTCAGAATTTGGAGGGAAACCTTTTGATTGGTTCCGAATGAAAAACAAACGCAGCTATTTTCCCACAAATCGTAATGTACCAAAAATATTTTTGAAATTCAAAAGTTTAGTTTCTCACAGAAAAGCAGACGATACACACTCAAGCAGCTTAAATTTCTCATAGCA
>CAHIKZ030000429.1:127500-130000 GCA_903632075.3 Acanthosepion pharaonis
TGTCATGTTAGCAACATCAAACAACTTGGAGATATAGAAAAATTCGTCTATGAATTTATCGAACCAAAGAAGAAATTCTTGTTTTCTAATGAAATACAAAATTTAGCTGAAAGATTGTATAACATCATAGAAAACCTTTTGATCATCAGGATATTAGTTCATACCTTTCCCAATGGGATTATTACAAAATGAACTTGAACACTGTTAAATACTTCTCATTCCCTTAGGATTCCATTTTTAATATGGCAGTTCAATTCGGACAACTTATTTCCAAAATTCAATGTTTTGTGCAAAATACTCTCTAGATGAAGCTTTCCTGATCACTACAATTTTAACCTCTTCAAATCTCAGATCAATCTTTATCTATATTACGTATACACATAACCTACACTACTTACCTCCTCCTCTTATGTCTATAAAACAATCTCATTTAGCAATCCTCTACCTTGACTGGCTCTTATGTCTTGTAATGAGGGAATAATAGTGTAAAAAAAAACATCCTAAGTCGTAATTTGAATGGCTCCAATGATTCCGTTTTCTATGTCGATGGACATTACGGCATCACATTCTTCGCTTTCTATGGATGGATGTACTTTATAGCTCTTTAGATAAATAAAATTACACAATTCCTTTAAAAAAATATACTTGTGATGTCTCTCGGATCGAAAAACAACTATTAAACAAAACAAAGAAATGCTATTTTTTTTCTTCCAGCGGACAATGTAAAGTGTCCCTGTAGAATTTGCCGACTCGTGTCTATGCATTTGAACTTTGCGAGTCTAAATTCTTCCAACAAATAACCCAGATGAAAATCTTCAGGCGAATCTTTTACATTATTCATTGGGGAGAACCATCTCTCTACATGACAAGCAATGTTGCCAAAACAAAACTTTCAGGCTCCAATGAGAACCACACACACCCTATCTCCATCGCGAACATTAAAAAAATTAACCCTACTTCCCTATTAGAATCTTATCAAGATGTACTTATTAGCCGTGCACGTCGAAGCCAAAGGGCACGGAAAGGCAAATAACACATAAATTCCTATATATACAAACATAGTTGTTTGTATGTGTGTGCGTGTGTGCACGCGCATTCATGTGAGCGTGAATGTGAATGCATGAGGAAAATGAAAGAGTTAAAAGAAAGAAAGAAAGAAACAAACAAAGGAAGAAAGAGAAAGCGATAGAGAAAGAGAGAAAAAAAAGGAAAGGAAATTTTGAACGTTTCGACTGATCCATTCTTCAGGCAGCGTTGGACATATTTCATGATGGGGTCGTTCTACTTTTAGGGTATGAAGATTATTTTGTAAAACATTGGATGTATAAATTAAATAATTTTCATCATCAGGTTACTAACTTATCAATATATATATATATATATAAATATATATATATATATATATATATATATATATATATATATATATATATATATATATATATATCAAAACCTACCCACATTTCTCACCCACACAAGACAGACATGCTTATGGAGGTGTGGAGGCCTCACACTTATACACTTATACACACACCAACACGTATATACACACTTACACACATCATACTCACTCACTGATTCCCTAATGAGCCAAATGATAACACACACCCACAGCAATACACACGCTTACACATATCATACTCACTCACTCCCTAAGAACCAAATAACACACACACAAGCACTAAACAGAGACACATCCAATAAAACTGTCAAACTGACCAAGGGAATTCAGAGCAGCATGGATCTATCCAGCTCTTATCTCAAATAACAACTTAAAAGAGACTGTTTGACCAACACAAGGATTGTTAAAAGATTCATGTTAAAAAGATAAAAATAAAAAAAACATGAAAACTACAGACAAAAGTTCATTTTCTCCAGCAAAACATTCATTTCTGTAGTTTACTGCTACCAGTAAGCAGAAAAATTTCTCCTCCCGATGATGGCCATTTTGGTCGAAACTAGTCGAGGAATCTAAATGAAATAATAATAAAAAAAAACGAAAGAATATTAATCTACAACCCAGTGTGTCTAAAGATTTTAATTTTTTTAATATTTTTTATTGTTCAATATATATATATATATATATATATATATATATATATATATATATATATATATATATATATATATGTATGTATGTATGTATATATATATATATAGCAAAACGATATATCAGTTTTTATATATGAAGAACAATTTTATGGAAAAACTATGACAAAGTGGAAAAAGATTTAGTGTGACGCGTTTCGCCCTTCAGGACGTCATTGGACAAAAGTGATGTCTACGTTGATGCGACTACACATGCGCCCGAAGGAAATGTAGACGCAACGAATTTCATAAACTATATAACCAAAAAATATATCTAAAAAAATAAATTAAATTGAAAATTCTCAGTCGCCCTCACCTTCGAGGGTATATGGAGCGGAATCAACGTAAACATCAATTTAGTCCGATTAATTCCTAAAGAACGAAACGCATCACGTATATATATATATATATA
>CAHIKZ030000429.1:137500-305000 GCA_903632075.3 Acanthosepion pharaonis
AAGAAAGAAAAAAGTGATAGTTAGATAGAGTGAAAAACCTGGGTTAGTTTTTAGGAAATTGAAAAATGAATACAAATTCGATATTGAATGAAAGAATGGTCTCTAATAAATAGCGAGAGTGAAAATAATGTCATTGCTTTATTTACTCAATGATTTATTCCATACAATCCTGGACAAGGAATTCACGAGATAATTGAGGGCTGGGTCACAAGGTCCGTTGTTGAAAGTTCAAGAAGGAACATCTTTAGCGGATTTTTTACATCTCCTTCTCGTTTCTTATCACGTCAAATGGTTTCACACATTCATCCGGCAAGACCTCCGCTGATTTTTATCTCTCAATGGAATGTTGTTAGTGGCTTTTGCTTTTACGACTCTTGCTGGGGTTGGTATTAACCAGTCCTATTACATATATATGTTAAAACATTTTGCCATTAAACACACACACACACAAACGTGTGTGTGTGTGTGTATTAACTGTAAAACCGCCAATGCTCGGGGATTGAATGAAACATTGCCAGAGAAAGGAAGAAGTTAAGCAGATTTTAATGCCAGATTTACTAAAAAAAACGTAAGAAAATTCGTTGTAAATTATAGTCAACGAAAAACTACTTGTAAAAAGCATTGAACATATTTCAAGTCATTACATCATAATTTTCAAGCAGATTTATTTGAGTTTTAAAGAAAAATAAATATGAAGAGTACGAGAAATTAATATTGAATACAAATATAATTTTATGAAGCTACGTTTGAAATTTTTATTAATTTCCTCTTGAAGAATTACGAGTTTTCTAGAATTAATTTCTTTCCAAATTGCGATGTGTTTATAACGTTACATAACTTTATTGTCTATTGTTGATCAGTTATAATGCATTTAAATACCAAATTTTAAGAAATGCATCGCAAATTGGACCCCATTTTTTCAAAGGGCTACACGCCTAATTCAAACCTTTATTTTCTCTCAACTATTCATGGCCTAGACACACCAGTGACGTAATGCACGATCAAGTCATAATTCACAAATATTTTTTTTCCGATTTTAATTTCTGTAAATATATAACTAAAATATTTTCTCTTCAATGTTATATACCTTTCTCTGTATATTCTTCCATCTACATAAGTGACACAGAAGTGCGAGTAGACATTCAGCGAAACGCGTTGTTTATAGCTTTTCCCCTTTGTCTCAGATATTTCATTACTTTTATTTCGGATACTATTATAAATCCTACAAACACACATAAGTGCTACAAGAACGCTGGAATAGTAATACAGTATTAGGCTAGTACGATATAACTATCTCCACAAACCATCCCGATAAAAAAAATTCCCGACGTGGTAAGCATTTTATCTAACTGCAAGTTTATCTAATATTGGTTGACTTCGATTATTTTGACGACATTTTGACATGTGTAATGAGATTTCTACCGCTTTGTATATGCTAGTCTAGCAAGAGTTTTTTTTATCTGACCGCTCCAGCCTAGATTTGTTTGCAAAGTTGACCTTATTTAATGATTTATATTATTCTAAATATACACACACAGCATTTATTATAAGCACCAGTCCTCTGTAAACAGAAAATAGTATCGTCCAAATTAAGTCCTTTTTTTTTAATATCATATGCATTCAAGACATAGGCGATAGTGACAAAACATATGCCGTTTCTTTATTATCGATGATTTACTATATACTCTTAAGAAATATAGAGAAGTGCCTTCTTTAAGATTTTGTCACTTTTTTTTTTAATTCAAAGTTGTCTTTTTCCTTGACTGGCTGTCACCCAAAGCTGGAGAGCCTAGTCAGGTAAGGGTTGTGATTGCGGTGAAGAAGAGATGAGTTTATGCTTTTCAAAAGATTTGTTGCAAAACTCTAGTGAGAAAGCCCTTCGGAGTATATTTTTTATAGTCAACTCATATTTAAAAAATCAGTCTTCGCTTGAGATTTGCCAATGCTCTCTTTGTCTTCTTGCTCCGTTTCAGATTTGCCACTCAAGCGGTCATTACTGTAGTAAACCTCAATGCATCAAACGAACTGTAATTAACTTCCACTTTTTCATTATTTGATAGTGATTGCACCTGCGAGCGCCAGAATAATTCTACATTCTCACCAGAGTCTCGTCTTCTTCTTATTTACCTTATAACATTTATTATGGATGGCATTTAGCCCCGTGAAAATTGTTTTATTATTTGGTATGACCTTTGAAAGAAAGAAAATAATGTCCTTCACTGAGATAAATTCATCCTATCCCGAGAGAACGCATCTTCGTACTTCTAAATCAAGACATAGTAAGAGGTTGGAGGCATTACTCCGCAGACTAATAAGTTTGTGTTAGCAGTATCTCTGATAACACAAAAAATAGCTGAGATAAGGAATATTATTATCTACTCGCCAATAGACAATTCCTCCATTATTCTGGAGAAAGAAATGATTACCAGATCGTCTACCTCAAATTGTCGCAGCTGTTAATTGATGAGATCATGGCAGACAGTAACCTCCATTGTTCCTGTGTCGTTTGCAGCGGGTTGCAGATGACCCCAATAGCCATGACCATTGTACGTTACATATTTTTCCAACTCCACCCGACAGAATTCCACACGATTTTAGCCAGAGTTGGAGAGTAAACTTGGCGAGGATCGCGGATAACTTCGCAGATTTAATGTCGACACAAACCCGTTCCATATAAAGCGTCTGTAATTCTAAGCCGCGAACATTGGCTAAAACATTGTAAATGCAGGAAAGGTTGGAAAAAAACGAGTCGAAGAGTTGTGTAGTAGGCTGGAGAAACTTTCTTTTGTCCGTTTTGTTCGTAGGGTTCATTCCTGCTTAATGGATGAAAAAATATGGTAACAAGGTCCGTTCATATAAACAGCTCTGTATTTTTGAGAAGACCCAGAAATCATAAACTGGCCACTGTCTGTCGGTTTTTATATATACGTGACCGCTTTGTAGACAGTTATCTTGTAGCAAGTAACTTCCTATTGCTGAGGCAAAAATGAGTGAAAGGGTCTTGTAAATATACACTTCAGGTGATGAACAAATTTCTGATAGAGGCTAAATGGACAGAATTAATTGTCCCTGAATTTAAGATTACGCCAATTACTTTATAATTGCATATGTGGATGCACCATGTCGGGTGATGATATTTTGCGCAAGTATGACATTGTAATTGATCTACACATACGTTGCCTAGTGAACACTGAGATATATTAAGTTACCGGGTCATATTTCTGATACCGTCCCATGAGGTTCTATTGCTCCGCAAGAAAACGGTGCCCTATAGCTTTACACAGCATATTACTAACAATGCTTCCCCAATTTCCATCTCCCACGGCGGCTAGATAAACTGTTAGTGGCTAAAGCTGAATTTAGCCAAATGATAGAGCTTAGCATTATAAAACCTTTAGAAAGCTTGCCCGTTGAGTCTCGTCTCCAAAAGCAGTGACACATAGCAATGCTTGTGGCGATTCCCGGGCCCTCAACTCAGTTAAAATGTCGGATATGTCCCCCAATATACCATATCCACAACATCACAGAAATCGACCCTTTTCCTTAAATTAGATTTCATTAGAACCTATCGTCAGATTCAGGTAGAGAGACATGGCAGTGATATTACATTTCCATTTGGTTTTCTTGAATTTTTTTCATTTCAACTATTGAATGCAGTAGACTCCTTCTAGGTGTCCACTGGTCATGTGCTGTACGATTTACATTTTACTTCCGCTTATGTGGATAATGTTCTTATAGTCATTTCTTCCATTGAAGAATATAACCAGAAAGTGCGCTTCTTTTTTTTGAGCGTTTCCAAAAATTTGGAATTATTCAATCAATTATGCACCATGCGTGATACACGCTTAGGCGATCATGTACCTTTCGATACATGATTGACGGGACAAATTTTTCCCGCAGTAGGTTGCCATTTCTTTCTGTGGTAGACCAGTTGCCATCCAAGGCTATAGAACCCGTTATTTACCCATAACTGGGGGGAGAAGAAGAGGATTCATACCTTTCCCAAGGTGAAGTGAATGTAATGGATTTGGCTGGAATTCGAACTCTTCGATTCCTCAATCCGAGCCACTATCCATTACTCCACCGTGAAATTATTATGAACCTAATTGAATATATTTCGTAAATTCCACTACAATTACTTCAGATGGTATTTCTTCTTCCTGCTTTGAAGCTGATAGTTGCTATCTCTAAGTTTTCTATACCTAACACCATAAGAAAGTTATGCCAATTCTTTATGATTCATTTCTATCACAAATGTATCCCTGTGCTAGGGTATTAAAAACTTTGACAGACATTTTAACAAATGTAAAAATTACAACAAATTTTGTTTGACCCTGCTCTAGCAGCTTCTCACAAAATTAAATATATTTTGTCATATGTTAAGTTAGTAAAAGATTTGTTCATGTCGGCTGATTATTCTTCTGGTCGGTTTTGTGTTTTTCAATAAAAGATCGATTAAGTAAAAGTTAATTTCTTTCTGTTCTAGAAAAACAATGTAAACAGTATGCTATATTCAAATTTTTTGATTTCCTCTAAAGAATAAGTCTTACTTAGTCATTTGTAAACGTTGCATCAGCCGGTACCATGGCGAAACGCCAAAAACTTGATTACTCTGTGAGCCAAGCTATTGTGAAGCTACACAAGGAAAAGCACACCATTAGAGAGATTTCAGAGAAAGTGAAACGTTCCAAGAGTGTTGTAGGCAGGGTTGTTAAATCCTACAATGATACTGGCAAAATAGTTAGTGCTTTTAAAACCGGCAGACCCCGCAAAACCTCGGCAAGAGAAGATCGAATAATGCAGCGTATGTCATTAAAGGACCGTTTTAAGTCTTGCACAGAAATTAAAAGGGTTATGAATAGTACCCCATGTGTTAATGTTTCAAGACAGACTGTTTGTAGACGACTGCATGAAATAGGGCTGTTTAATCGAACCCCAGGGAAGAAACCACTTGTTAGTTCGAAGAATAAGAAGAAGAGATTAGAGTTTGCAAACAGGTATGTCATTTGGACATATGAAAATTGGGCAAAAGTATTTTTCAGTGATGAAAGCAAGTTTAATTTATTTGGAAATGATGGAAAAACAATGTAAAGAGACGTATTGGTGAAAGTTAAGTGCAAAGTGTACTAAGAAAACTGTCAAGTTTGGGGGCGGAAGCGTCATGGTATTTGGAATGTTTTCTAGCCAAGGTACAACGCCTCTTGTCCGGTTACAAACTCGTGTAAACGCGCAGATCTATAAAGACATTGTTCAAGATCATGTTGTGCCAATCATACAGAATTCAGGTTTCGATAGGGCTGCCTTTATGCAAGATAATGCCCCACGTCACAAGGCAAAGGTGGTAATGAGTTACATTAGCGAGCAAGATTTGGAAATTATGGATTGGCCACCGCAAAGTCCTGACTTAAATCCAATAGAAAATCTTTGGAAGACCTTAGGAGTGAAAGTTATGGAAAGAAATCCCACTAACACGGAGGATTTGTGGGTGAAGCTTCAAGAAAAATGGTCTAAAATTAGTATCAAGGATTGTCAAGAACTGATTCGTTCTTGTAGTCGAAGATGTGCAGCTGTAATTGAGAGCAAGGGCTCATTTACTAAATATTGATTGTACATGTATTTTTATTGTTTTTTTGCCGTTTACATTGTTTTTCTCAATTTTGTCCCTTAGTTTTGGACGTTCCAAATTTGAAAATAAATAAATAATTGTTATAATTTTTTTCTATCCTTTGCAAATGATTCAAATTTTAGTATGTTATTATGGATGATAACGACTACCAGTTGTCAAAATTTCAGCTTTTCACAGTTGTTATTTCTAACAAATATTAGGTTTTAAAATTTTGTCCCTTAATTTTGGACGCTACTGTATATATATATATATATATATATATATATATATATATATATATATATATATATATATATATGCTTATCCACCAGACGTCTAACGTTACACCTATCTGATCACAGCTCCATCAGAACCCATTTAAACATACACTCAGATTTACCCGATTCCATTAGGAACATACTAGTAGAAAACACAAATATATTAACTGCATCCACTTGCAAAAAAAGACTAAAAATAATGGAAGCTTTAATAATAAAAAAGAAAAAGCTAACTCTTTACAATATTAACTACGAACAAAGCCACAATGTGCTAACCGTATTCGGAAATTAAAAACATCCCTACCACACACTAATACATACACAGAACGCACACACTCAATTAAGCTGAAAAATCGAATCATCCTTGATAATGGCTAAAGGTATAGCTGAAAGCGCTCGGAAATATAAAACATTCGGGCAGTTCTTACACAGCCTTTGTCCAGAAAAGAAAGCTCTTGTCAGAACACAAGAAAAATTAAATAAAAAGCTCAACCGTAGAGCCTTGTCTGTCGTTTTTAATGAAAATATATATATATATATATATATATATATATATATATATATATATATATATATATATATATATCCCTGTTCTACTTAGCGTATTGAGCACTCTACGTTTTACCTTTATTACTCGCTTGTTTTTTCTTCTTTGGACTAAAAAATTTAATTTCGCTCTGTTCGGATGTTTCTAGTTCTGTCTTTTTTATTTTCCAATATTTTCCTCGGGTACCAATTTCGTTTTGATAGACTTACAAGTTGTGCTATCTGAGAGGTTTTTTCCAATCGAGTATTATTAATATAATAACACACACACACACATATATATATATATATATATATATATATATATATATATATATATATATATATATATATATATATATATATATTGCCTTTACTCTGCAAGATTGGCCTGAATATCAAATTTGAGCGCGTGAATTGCCGTGCTCATAAAACCAAATCACGTGACCCATATTAGTGAGAAATTTTGACATTAACAATCCCCGTTCCAGATATGTTAAATTCTCGAGATATTTTTAAATACACGACGAGAAGTTGTTTTTTCTTTTTTTTTTTTTTTTTTTTTTGTCAAACTCTATCAATGAAATAGATCATATTTTATTTCCATAGATAAGTATGAAATGTTTTACTTCAGTTTCAAATGTTATTCAATGAACAGCAAATAAAATTTACTGCATACAATCATTTAACAAACTTTATAGCGGAAGTATTTGCGTCTTGACCTTAAAAAAGAAACATTCTATCAAATGTACGCATACCATAACTCGTGTCAATGTTCACAAACAGAGAAACAGATTTTTCTTTTTGTTTGTTCAAGTATAGTCTTTATGGGAGACTGTTTGGCTACACATAGCTCTTCTACTCAGTCAACCGACATGGCATGCCAGTGACGAGACATTTGTTATTATATCCCATCCCATTAACGAGTACAGAAACTATTCATGCATTTTTTCAATTAAGAGTAGAAAAGTCTGAGGCGGAATTTGAACTCATGCATCAGATCTTGTTGCTCTTGTTATGAACTGTATTTATAGTATGCCCCACACGCGTGCACACACAAACACACAAACACACAGACAAATACACAAATATATATACCTAGCCATACAATTTTAGAACCTTCACACATACACACATACATATATATGTATATATACACACTTATGCTCAAAGAGACAGCACAGTCAATTATATATATAAATAAATACGCATATTTCAATTGAGCTCAATATATATATATATATATATATATATATATATATATATATATATATATATATATATATATATATATATATATGTATTGAGCTCAATTGAAATATATTTTCAAGAGCATAATTATAAAAATATATTTCAATTGAGCGCAATATATATATATATATTGAGCTCAATTGAAATATATTTTTCAAGAGTATAATTATGTAATTGCAGACAGTACTGTTTCGCTGTATCACACTCCTCAGTACGACAAGACAGGACCGAAACCCAACCGATTTGGTATCAGACAGAGTTACTACCACTGAGCTCTCATCATTCAGCTGAGAGAAACAGCTAATTCTAGCGTATTGTTTTTACGATTGTAAACAAACGCCAAACAGTGAGGGCTCCAATTCATTTTACTGAAGAGCTTTGCATTATCGCAGATGGCTGTTGTTTATAGAATCAGCTTATGAGTTGAAATGCTATACAGAAAATTCTTATTATCTCAAAACTAGTATAGCTTATGTTGTCAAATTTGTCTTCTGACGTTTTCGAACGTCATCTGAAGCAGAGTTAATTACTTCAGTGTCAAAAGGCTGGCAAAGCGAATTCTCATACACGTGATATTTGCAGGCAAAACAAGGGAAAGCACTAAGTAACCGACTTGACTACGATGTAGTTTGGACAAATAATCTCCAGTGTTCAACTGTAAAACTCAGTTGGCCACAGTCACCGACTGAACCTGTTAAGAAAGCAAACTGATCCTCAATCAACATACATGATCTACTACTTGATCTTGATGTTCCTCCCTATAGTCTTCAACTAAAGTGTAACGCTCATCATGCTTTTTAGAAATCACGACAATTCAAAATTGTGCAGTTGAACTTCCCTAGCTGTCAAGCACATGTTCTCTCAACCTTCCTGTTTCGATAGGATACACATAGGATACACATCTTTCCAACATAATATATTTATTTTTACCAATTATAAATTATTTATGTTTATTATCATCTCGAAAGCGTTCCAGTCAGCTTCGTGTCTATATGTTCTCGTGAAACCAACAAGCCGTTGTCGTTAAAGTGACTTCATGCGAACAAAATCAGCGCAGTAATTATAACGGACTACTTTCATTATCTTTCTTTCAGGTCAGCAGTTATTTATTGAGTGTACCCTACCGTAGTTTTTTTGAAAATAACTGCATGTCAATAAAACCAGTTACATTATCTATTAAAGATAATGGATTGCATTCATTAAAGAATTGCCTAAATAATATCAAAACCCAACTGAGCGTTTCATTGCTTCCTAAGATAAATCGTATTTTTAGAAGTTTAGAATTTTGCATGCACTAAATGACATGTATACTTTAAATAGGTCCTCAGATCACAAGCACTGCCGACTTTGCTGAACTGAGATTAACTGATCATAATATTTTCTTCTGGCTCATTTAAACTATTTGCTGTTCCAAATAAGTAAAAAAACTATTAGAAATATATTCTTTTCTTTTCTATAAAGTTGGTTTGTATCGGGTAAATATTACTTCATGAAAAAAAACGCAACAAATAAAAGTAATATCATTTACAATTATTTACATAAGAAAAAAAATTGTAAATGAAAATATTCTATCGCATCTACTCCTCCCTATCTATTGTCATGAAGGCCTACTAAAAAACCCCCACTGCATGAGGTAGCTCAAATTCCGGCCGATAGGGCGGCTTTTAAACAGTATATATATATATATATATATATATATATATATATATATATATATATATATATATATATATATATAATTATGTATTTGAATATTTTATACAAGTTTCATTAAAAACGTCTGACAAGTTACTGCGATTAAACTTTTTATTCAACTTTTGTTGTTTTTCTGCTATACAAACTTTCCTAATGTTCTATTTATCCGAGCGCTTTCGGCTATTCTGTTAGCCATTATCATGTTTGTTTCTTTAACTGTTAAATGTATATGTAAGTTATATATATATATATATATATATATATATATATATATATATATAGAGAGAGAGAGAGAGAGAAAGATGTGAATTACTTTTTATGTTCCAAACACGGTCAGCACGTTATGGCCGTGTTTGGAAAATAAGATAACTCAATCCCTTCACAATAAATTTGCAAATAAATTAAAAGAATAAACTGAGACGCTTTTGTTTGGAAACTCGATATTAATTTATTTTCATAACTGCTTGATATATTTAGCCTAGTGACCAATTCCACTTGAATATCGTATCGTGCTTTGAGTCATCATAAAGCAGAACAGTTAAAATATCGAATTAACAAAACTGAAAAAGAACGCAGAACGAACAACACATTTGTTGTTCTTAATTTTTAATAATGGGTAAGTGTGTGACCGAAAGTGTTAATTTTATTCAAGGCATCTGGACAATTATATTCATTGAATCTTGTACAAGAAAGTTAATTATCCTTTCCTCATTCTCATCACATATATGCATATCTATCTATCTATCTATCTATCTATCTATCTATCTATCTATCTCTCTCTCTCTCTCTCTCTCTCTCTCTCTCTCTCTCTCTATATATATATATATATATATATATATATATATATATATATATATATATATATATATATGAAAGTGGGCACAGGTAAATACCAAACGGCAACTGTTTCCTTCATGCTTCAAAATATTCAGGACTGAATATTGCGTTGAGGCATGAAAAAAGACAGACATATTTTATATTTACATACGCCCTATCTCTGATATTGAGAACTTTTACCCATAAATACATTAAAAAATTTTTATCACATACAAACACATGAATTATGGACATCATAATCAACACTGCATTAAAGCGTGAAGCGCTTTAATGCGATCGTCAGACCAACGGACACATTCTCTCTCCCTCATTCTCTCTCTCTCTCTCACACACACACACACACACACACACACACACACACACACACACATATATATATATATATATATATATATACTTTAAACGTTATTTCATTGCAAAGTAATAACAATATTAAATAAAAATCAATTAAATTCGGTGTTTTTAGCTTCTATTTTTGAAACATGGTTGGAACTGTGTAGCGAAAAAAACATTTTAAATCAATTAATTTATAATACATACATATATATATATATATATATATATATATATATATATATATATACCGGGTGTAAGAGCAAAATTGTTCAAATCGTGTAAAAGCATGGTATAATTGTCAATCCAATAAAATGTTTAATATCTAAAAAAAAAAAAAACACTAAATTACTTGAATTTCTGTTTTCCATGTTTTTAGATAAGACCTTTAGCCACTTTGGCATTATTTGTCGTAAGAATCATGGAAAACCCCTTTCAGATATTCACCTAGAAAGAGAAGAGGTTAATTACTGAGTAATAGTGAGAGGAAAAAGATTATTCAAGGCTTTAGTAATAGTACCAACATTAATACCCTGGCTTCCATCTTTAAATTCCATTCAAGGAGCATCAAGAGAATGGTGAACAAGTTTTAAAAAAAGAGGGAACATTAGAGAGGAAAACTGGATCAGGAGGTAACAACAAGAAAAGGGATCATCATTTCAACTTAGAGCTAAATACAGTCTGATTGTTCAAAGTAGAGTTGAATAGACTTAGAAAAACCTCGGAGAATTCCAGTAAGATATATTTAATCATTTTAAGACGCAACGTTTCAAAGCTTAATCTAACAACTGGACAATTTTGTTGCGACACAATTTGTACAATTTTGCTGTTAGACCTGTTATATACGCCAACAAAGATATAATATATATATATATATATATATATATATATATATATATATATATATATATATAATATAAATAAAATAAAAAGACATATTAAAATATTAATATTACAAAAACATATTATAAAAGTATTAAATAATAAAAAAAAAAAAAACTAAACAAAAAACACACATATATATATATAATATGTTGTGTGTGTGTTTAATTTTTTTTTTTTTCCACCATATATTATATATATATGTACATATATATATATATATATATATTTATATTATATATATATATATATATATATATGTGTGTGAGGAGCGAAACCGGTTGTTTTAATTCCCCCCTCTACTTGTTGTTTACTTTTTTTTTTTTTTTTATTATTTAATTTTTAATATGTCTTGTAATATTAAATTTTATACTTTTTTATTTCGATCATTAAATTTTGTACCTACAAAAAATATCTTTAAATATATATATATATATATATATATATATATATATATATATATATATATATATATATATATATATATATATATATATATGTGTGTGTGTGTGTGTGTGTGTGACACAGAAATATCTTTTATAGCTGATGTTGTAACTAAGTATATTTTCCAGTATAATCAGTGCAACTTTATATAAAGACATTTACAGACATGAATACATACATACATACATACATACATACATACATATATATATATATATATATATATATATATATATATATATATATATATATATATATATATATTAAAAAATATCTTTGCTCCTAAATTTGTGTATCATTTACTTTTTACTGTAACATAGTTTAGTGTTTACTAAAAATATTTTATTAATTATCGAGTTACAGATCCTTTAATTGAGAATAGATTTCGATATAGTAAAATCTTATTACCTGTGGTACATAGGTTCCCAGGAGACTCACTGATAATAACTTATCATATATACTAAGTGCTTCCAAATATTTTCCCCGAAAAATTGATAAACTATATTAAAGATATAATTAAAATGTGAAAGATTCCTGACGCTACAGATTTCTGTTAGTTAACTTTAGGTGAGGGTGGAAATAAATAAATAAGGTAGTTATCTAATGACTCAGATTTTTATGGCTTTAAGAAGAATTGAAACAATTAATTTAAAAAATATTTTCAAAATATTATTATTACGTTGGCTGCTAAAAAGTTAACGGACAATATTCTTCCAAAAATTTGATCAAATCATTAACATCATTTTTTTAAGGGCTTCTTGACCTAGCTCATAACTTTTTAGCACCTCCGTATTACAGCTTTATGACTGTGTAATTGTTTATATTTTTGTCATTTGAAATATATTTTGCAAAATATTTTAGTTTCATAAATATTTCGTATACGAAGGATTAATTGAAGCAAACGCAGATAAGCTAATCTGATATTTCAGCGGAACGAATAGACGATTTGCAAAAATTACGCAAATAAATAAATAAAAAAATCTAATAAAGAACCAAAAAGTAATGGCCGTTTGTTTGAGCGACGACATAACATACTCATTGAAGTCAGTGTAAGGGAACAGTAGAAACCCTTTTGATAAATCAGCGGAGGTCGTGTTGGAGTGAATTGAAGGGGACATCAAGAGGGTGCGTGTGGGTGTAATCAAAGTCAACTTTATCTTTCGGGATGAGTGACTTCCTTAAAGTATGCGGTAAACGGGCAGGAATTTAGGCGACAAACACCCTCCACCTTGCCTATAGTGAGTCGATCCCTTAATTGACAAGTTCCTTCAGGGAAAATGAAGTATTGCAAAAGGTCTGAAAGGCAGGCACGCGACGTCACATATTAAGGTGGACAGTGACTAGATCTAGATACGGATGCGCGCACACACACTCACACACACACACACATATATATGTGTGTGTGTCTATGTGTGTGTGTGTATGTATGTATGTATCGAGAGAGAGAGAGAGAGAGAGTGTCCATAGAAATCAACACTACATGGTGACTACCAGTTTTATGTCTCAACCGATCATTAGATAATGTATCAGTACTCTTTTCGTGGGTTATATATATATATATATATATATATATATATATATATATATATATATATATATATATGCTGCTAGTCGATTAAAGGAAATGGGGGAAGAGGCAAGCGACATTTCCTAGTTCTTTTGTTTACGGCTAATGCCTGAGGTTATTTATACGTCATGACCTTTGCTTATTCATACGTCATGACCTTTGCTTATTTATACGTCATGACCTTTGGTTATTTAATTTATTTATAAGCTAATTTTTTTTATTTTATTTATTTACCTGGTTTATGTCAGAGGGTATCCGCCAGACGAGGCTCTGCCGAAAGGCAGACTCTTGTCTCGGGAAACTGACTCCGTTTTCACGTGGTCTATAGTGAATTTTTGCCCGAGCCTACGGGCTCTGATACCCCACTTTAAACTCTGCCTTGTGTCACATCTTGCTGTGTGGCAGCGGGTAAATAATTATTTACATATATGATTCAGATATTTATTTATATATTTGCTTCGGATCTCAATTTTCGCTTCTGAAATAAGGTTTATTAGATTTTTATCTTAGTGGATTTTATTTATTCTTTTGATTTATGATGTTGTTCTAGGTAGCAAAGTTTGAAAATGTTATTGTGCCTGGATTTGGAAATAAGAACAAAGCTTTTATTGAAAAACTTACCGTCTTCTAGAAAGGAGTTTATTGCTTTTTATCCTCAGCGCAAAAATTAGATTGGTTGTCTTAAAGTTTGGTGCTATTTTTCTTATTTTTCATGTAATTTTTGTTATTTTAGTTTCTTCATTTGAATTCCCAGATATGTTTCGAGAAAGTTGTGCTGCTTACATATTTTTGATTGTTAAGGGATGTTTCATGTTAACAGGAACAATCTACATTGACACATACATACGCACCGGCGCGTGTGTATGTTTGTGCGAATACAGTTTTTTCCATAGTTTCCTTTGGATCATACAGTAGATTTGATTAGTGGACATTCATACTTATTTTCTGCAGTTACAGGTCGGAAAACTGGGTGTCTGTGGTGTATAATCTTTTGTTTTTCTCTTTTAAAACATTTTAATCATTTCATACCAAGCAAGGCAGTATAGCTACTAAGTTGCAAAGGGCTACTGAGTGTGACAGAATATGACAAAAATTATTAAAGAGAGAGAACAATAAAAGAAGAAGAATTAAAAAGATAGAAGATAAAGATTGACATTGCATTTAAATTTTTGAAGATCAAAGTGTACCAGAAAACAAGAAGCCGGAAGAGAGTCCCACAAGCGAGAATTGTGCGAGAAGAAACTGATAGCATAGAACTTATGGTTACATCTAGTCATTTGAACTAGAGAATGACGAGACCTTTCTGCCAATCTAGTACTGCGCTTAAATTCATAAAATCTAAGTACTATAGAAGAAACTCCATCAGAACAATTATAATGAAAATATTTATAGAAAATGCACAGTGAAGCCCCTTACAGCGGTGCAAAGTCAATAAAGTCGAGATGTCAGGTGAGGATCAATAACACTGCAGATTCTTCTTTGTATTTTATCTTCTCTATGTGTTGTGTTCGTTCAGGACATAGGCGATCATGTCTCTTCACAATTTCCTTCGTAACTCTTGTTGTCTTTTTGTTATTTCTCCTAAATTCTTTACTCATGCTCACCATGTTATGTGTTATTTCGCTCTGTCCCTCTTGTATTAAATTTGCCCTGTGAGTATCATATTATCCAAACCATCTTTCCTTAGTATATGCTGTAGTAATGTCAACAATCGGTTCCTGGTGTTATATATAAGTGTCCTTTTTATTTTCATTTTCTCTAAAAATCGTCATTTCTTACATATTCAGTCTAAGTATCCTTCTGTAGAAGCACCTCACCTAGAATCTATAAATACATAGCAGAAACACCAGATAATATGTGGTTGTAATATTCAATGCATGAACGAATGGCAGATTTATAAATATTGAAGATAGGTTCTGGTGAGAAATATTGTTTAGCACGACACAATGACGAACTTTCTTTGCAGCAGACTCAGAAATTTTGATGAAATATAATTTTTCCTCATCATGTCCGCGGAGAACGTTAGCCCGATAACGCTTAATCAGTCAATCTATATTTTGTTGCTTTTGATATTTATATTTTTCGTAATTTTTCTGCTGTTTTTTCTTGAAGTTTAATATGTTTAGTATGTGACTCACCCCAGATGATGTCAGAATAGACTTTGTACTAAGAGTGATGCTAGAGAAGCCAGTAACGGACGAAGTCTGCAATTAAAGAAAATGTAACGCTATAGATATGAGAGATTGGGTTTGGTATTTTCATCATTAATGTACGACTGCAGCATTACAGCTGCAACTTTTATTAAAGATTTCTTTTGGTTATTTTCTTCAGATTACTTGATTTGGCAAATTGTTTGTTAATGAGCGTGAGTAACATTTTACCTATGTCTATTTTGACTTTTTACATATACGGTGGTTTGACACTTATGGTTTCTTTTTCTGTTGGATTTATTTCTTCTTTTCTGTGTAAATTTCAAATTTCCCGAAAACTTCAACTGTCTTTTAGTGCCGTTGCCTAAAACTTCTTTACTTTAGAAATCAAATTCTTTTGACGGGTAGTACAATCAATTGTGGGATTTATTGTATTATTTTGGGTCGATGAAAGGTGTTCGAGAATGGTTTTAGAAGGATGAAGATTTTTTACTGTTTTAATGGCCACCAAAGATCCAACAAATTTTACTCTCATTCCACACTGTGTCTTGGAGCAATTAAAAGAATCGCTGTTAATATATTGGCGCCGGATTAGAAAGGAAAATTTTAGAGGTCATCTAAAATCCATAGGTGATCGGGTTAGAACCGTTTTGGTTTTGCAGTCAAATGATGGTGGACCATTATTTACCAGAAGGCCATCATGTTTAGGTTCATCAGTATATCCACACACACACGCACACACATGACACACATGAGCGTGGACACAAACATACACACGCACACACAGAAATATATATATATATATATATATATATATATATATATATATATATTTGTGTAAAAATTTCAGTTACAGTATATCTGTAAAATATTTTTATTCATATGTATATATATATATATATATATATATATATATATGAATGTATATATATATATATATATATATATATATATATATATATATATATAGATAGATAGATAGATAGATAGATAGATATACATTGCATATTTTGGTAGCATGTTTTCATTGAGATATAATTCATTGAATAATTTAGACAAGTTTTGTTTACATATTTTCAGGTGGATAATTTCATATTCAGTAGAAGAGATAAAACTACCGTGTTGATATATAATATTTATTTCGGGTACTTTCGACATTAGCACAGTGTCATCATCAGGGTGTTGTTTTTTTTTTCAAGAGAAATATAGTAGAATTCAGCATTTTCAAAGACAAAATAGCTGTGTTCAGTGCAATTAGCTGAGTAACACTTCAGGAGAGGTAACGAAATTCTGAGTGTTTTTTTAAGTATTAAGAACTATTGGTACAAATTTTATCTAATACACAAAACTTGTTTAAATTATTCAATGAAACATGCTTCAATATATATATATATATATATATATATATATATATATATAAAGAAATATAGTCTTAAGATGTGCAATATTTATGGGATAAAGTGCTCAATATCAGAGATAGAGCGTGTGTAAATATAAAAATATAACATAGAAGGAGACAGTCTGTTTCATGCTAGATGCAATCGTCAGGTCACTACAGAGAGAGAGAGAGAGAGAGAGAAAGAGAGAGAGAGAGAGATAGGTGGACAAAGTGAACAGTGTTGAGTCCTACATTCACCATGTCTTTATCTCCAAACGGTCTGCCTTTGATATTGGGCAATGTTCCTTCAGAAAATAGCTAATTTTAAATAATACTTATATATTATACATTTCTGTGTATATGTTTCTGTGCCCGTGTATGTTTGCACCGACCTTACCATGAGTGTAAGAGAACGTTAAGGGTATGCATACGTAATGTCATGAGTGTGTGCTTTGAGACAGGGATATAGTGCCAGCTACGTAATGTATGTGTCTGCGTATGTGTACGCGCGATTGTGAGAATGTGTGCAAATGCGTATACAAGGAGGTGCTGAAAGTTTCTCGGCTCGACCTATTTCCCAAAATCAAAGTACACACATCATAATATGGATTTGAGGAAGTGGGTTAGGCCGATAACTTTTCAGCTACCCTCCCATACATGCGTGATTGTGTAGAGCGTTGTGTGTAGAAATTTATGTATGTAACTTTGATTCTTGAGTGTAAACGTTTCTGCAAGTATGTGTGAGTGTGTGTTGCACTCGTGACGGTGGCAGTTAAGGTCCTGTTGGGAGCGTACTTCCACCCACGTGCCGAAATGCATTTCTAACATTATCTCTGGTAATCATTCCACAGCATATAGACTATCACTGTTTTTACTGGCGATTCCGAACATAAATGACATTCTTCCTCGAATTTTGCACACTTTAAATTCTTATTTCAAACTAATGACCTCAACACGAAATTATGTCGCTAAAATTAGCTGTAAATAGATCCAGAACCAACGGTTTTTAATTGCCTGACAAAAGTATCAAGTCGAATCTCTTACATGAAATGAAATTATTTTTACTGAACTTATACATCACACCTCTTTTATCGTAAGACGGAAGTCATATACACCCCACCAGCGGATACCTGAAACAGCGGATACCTGAAACAACGGATTATAATGAACCTTATAAATAATGTTTATTTCCTATACATGCATATTTATGATAAAATTTAATTTCTAACCATAATTAATAATAAAATGATATAACTGTTAAAAGTTATGCAACAAAGAAAAGATTCGTTCTTACAATGGATATCAGAAGCTTCAACATATGATCTAATTTTTATGTTCAGATCATCAACACTTCATTAAAAGGAAGTGGTTTAAAAAACAAAAGCAAATCTAATTTATAAGGTTTTACGAAAGCCAAAATTAATGAAAGATTTAATAATTTATATCTAAATATTTAAACTTTCACTGCAAACAAGGAAAATAGTCTAAAATATAGAAAAAGTAAACAAAAAAGACCTTAACAATGGAATATATATATATTTTAAGACATTTTTATGATTATACATTCTTTTTATAGATACAAATATTTAAGCAAATGCTCTGTTTATAATAAACAGTATTAAACAACATTTACCGGGCTGAATGTCCGAGAAATTTTCATAGAAAATATTCGTCCTCCGACAGGAATCGAACCTGTATCCTATACGGAACCGTCATATAGCCTGACGTGCCTTTAACCGATTTGGCCACAGAGTAGCGTTTACTGTCTTTCTCGGACATTCAGGCCAGTAAATGTTGTTTAATACTGTTTATTATAAACAGAGCATTTACTTAAATATTTGTATCTATAAAATGAATGTATAAACATAAAAATGTCTTAAAATAATTGTCGAACTTTGTCCATTTATAGTATATATATATATATATATATATATATATATATATATATATATAGAGAGAGAGAGAGAGAGAGAGAGAAACAGTAAGATTTACAATCCAGTGTTCTTAGTAATTATTTTTATTTAAAAAGAAAACAGTGCTCTATACAAAGCCGTAGAGCTTAATATTAATAATTTTTTTAATAAAATGAATTTGAAAATTAGTTACTCATGTGTGAACAATGTAGGAAAAATTATAAATTCTCACAATAATATCATTAGAGAATTTAATGTTAATCAATTAAAAAAAATACTTCTACCTGTAATTGCAGAGTAAAAACTGAATACCCAATGGGAGGAGTATGTATGACAGAAAACGTGGTGTACGAAGCCACGATCTCCACAAAAGAGAATATGAAATAAAAAAAGAATTATATTGAAATATCTGCTGGGAATTGAAAACAGCGCTTTTATAACCATCGCCATTCCTTCACTAATGAATCCCTTAAATACCAAACAGCGCTATCGAAATACTATTGGGATCTGGGGGGAAAACGGCTTTACTCCACAGGTGAAATAGAGAATTATCTCTAGAGATCGAACTCCTAGAAACTTTATAGACAGATGTGACCTCTGTATTAAGAAGAAAATCTTAATAATCAAACATAATGATCTTTCAGAATTACTAAATCACCGCAATGAAATTATCTTTAAATGTAGACACAGATATCGTCCAAAATAAAAACCTACATTGAACATTTGGAAGACCTGTCCATGGAAACTCCGGAAGTTTATATTATCTATACTTGAAATAACACCTGGCGTCTCTATATATAGGTTTAATCGCTTATATTATACAATAAATCTGTATAGATATTTGTATATGGGCATATATGTATCCTTATAATTATGTTAACATTTGTAGGTGATCATATGGTATTTATAAGCATGCACATACGTTGGTGTATGTATATGCAGGTGTTTATATACGGAGGTATTTATTGCTTCTATTTTGATGTGTGGATGTATGCATGCACATGCGCGCGCACGCGTGTATGCGCGTATGTGTATGTATATATATATATATATATATATATATATATATGTATATATGTATGTGTGCCTGTGTGTGTATGTGTATATATCTGTACGTATATAGGTAAAGATATATATATATATATATATATATATATATGTATGCATATTTATATATATGGATATATATGCATGTGGTTGTGTATATATATGTGTATATGTACATGTTTATGTATGTAGATGTGTAAGTATGTATGTATGTATATAAGTATATGTATGTATATGTGTTTATGTATGTATGTATAGGTATGTATAAATGGTATTTATGTGTATATGTATATGTATATGTATGTGTAAGTATGTATGTATGAAGATTTTCCCAAACCAACACAAAACTATTAAATAAGCGATATAAAAATTTTTGGCTACGTTACTAAAACACCGATCAAAATAAAAATAAATATATAAGATAATCAATAAATATAAAAAATAAAAATAAATAAAAACAAGGAAAATCATTTAACCCAAATAAATAATTAAATAAACGATTTCCGACAAAATAACCGCCAAAATAGACTACCGACAATGCACCACTGACCCGTATATATATATATATATATATATATATATATATAAACCCCCGGTGGTCTGACGATTGCGTCTAGCATGAAACAGCCTGTCGCCTCTAAGGGTTGATTTCAATGTTCACTTTCACAAAACATGACAACAATATTGTCAATAAAATTGATGAGATTTATTATTATATCTGTGTCCTTTTCCGGCGAGACGAAAAATAAACAAAGAAGTGGGACTCACTCTTCCGGAAATGGAGTTGTTTTTTCTTCATCATGTGTTGTATTACTGTAAGAAATTTGACTTTGGCCTTGTAGTTTGTCAGGAATAGGCTTGTGAAGGTTTTGTGGGGGGGGATCCCCGTGGAAAGTGTATTTTCTGAGTAAACCGAAATAAATCCTTTAATATGTGATTCTATTTTGAAAATGTATTTTAAATGCGATTTACGTCTTTCTTGTTTTTAAATAAATACACTCACGTGAAGTTATATATATATATATATATATATATATATATATATATATATATACATAACCTAACACACACGAGCGCGCGTGTATCCGCGTGTATGCATTATGTGCGTGTGTATTCGATGCCTGCATTTTCAGTTTTGCTGTAAGGAATATAAAAATTGTTTACCACTTGCATCAAACATGAAAACTTTTTACTATTGTACAAAATTTAAACACAGGTAGAATTTCAGATAAATGTTAATACGAAACATTAAAAATTAATGGGCAAAAGAATGTAGAATACCATAGTCACGTCGAAAATGTAGAATACCCTAGTCACGTGGAAAAAATAAAGTAATTCATTCCGGTAGATGGTATATTGTTTTAAACAAATTTTGCTATCATAAGTAAAAATGCTGTTACACTTTGCAGAACAAAAGCCTGAAATACCTAAATGTATTTTATCTATATTTTTCA
The DNA here is from genome assembly GCA_903632075.3 of Acanthosepion pharaonis. Lineage (NCBI taxonomy): Eukaryota > Metazoa > Mollusca > Cephalopoda > Sepiida > Sepiidae > Acanthosepion > Acanthosepion pharaonis. The sequence continues at coordinate 158,860 of CAHIKZ030000429.1, forward strand.
CAAGGATAATTTAATATATATCCTAATTTACAGGATATTGTGCACAGTAAAAAAAGCTGTCTTTATATATATATATATATATATATATATATATATATATATATATATATATATATAATACAAAAAGGTTAATGGTCAAATTTGAATCAGACCAGTAGTATTAAATAAGTGCTCAACAGGTGTGAAAAAAATAAGATAAAAATAAAAATTACTTGTAGAGCCTTTTAATTTTAAAAAATTAGAAAAATCAGTTGAATCCGCTACTTTTGTTTCAATCTTACGGTTATCCTCAGGCGATTTGTATCAAATGTCCTCACAACGCTTTAATTGCTTTTTTTTTTTTAAATATTTATTTAAAAACATAATACAACGTTCATTAGGGTTTTTAAAAAAATAAAGCGTTGGGAGGTCAATTGATAAAAATCGCAAGGTTGAAACCAAGGTAGCGGATTCAACTGATTTCCTAATATTTAAAGTATATATATATATATATATATATATATATATATATATATATATAACCGAAAAGCGAATACATCTCTCTGTGAGGGAAGCGGCCACATATAAAACACCTGTCACCGAGTATTAATCTTTATTTAACAACGGAAACAAGTGTGTTTTCTTTAAAAATAGAAGGACGCCAACCTGAATTCTAGCCACGTTCATTTTCCGGGGCTCGGAATAAACACTACTTTCATAGAATACTCGTCACACAATTACATCTTAAAAGACAATCATTAATAACAATTAAACGGCTAAAGAAGTGTCCGAAAGTTTTGTGTGTGTGTGTATACACACACACACACACACACACACACACACATATATATATATATATATATATATATATATATATATATATATATATATATATGTACGTATGTATGTATATATTTATATGTGTACATATAGATTGCTAGACATAAATAAACTGAGAAAGACAGATTGCCATCAATAGATTTCAGTTGGTAGATATACATGAAAACAAAATAACAGTCATGGATAAATCGAAAGTTTACTTGTATATCTTATTTTTCTAGGTAGGAAGGGGTGGTGTTCGGGGTCACGGTGAAACTATCCAATACGAAAATGTGAATAAAGGTCTTTACTGACCTTCAAGAAATTTTATCTCCAGTAGCAAAGGATTTAAGTAAGACTATGTCAGATTGCATATCGTATTCCATCCACACCCCAAAACTATGCCCTGTAGTCTGTTTACTTATATATATATATATATATATATATATATATATATATATATCGATGCTTGAGGGTATATGTTGGTATTGAAGCTGGGGTGGAATGTGTGTGAGTAGTAAACTGGTATATGATACACTCTCTTCTTTACAAAGAGGAATACAACCAGTCACAACTATAATTAGCTCATTCTTTCTTTTGCTACACACACAAAGATATATATATGATATATATATATATATATATATATATATATATATATATATATATATATATATATATATATATATATATATATGGGGTGTATCTAAAATATTTTTACAAACCTTTGGGGCAGGTTCCTCACACCAAAACAAGGACAAAAGTACATTAAATATGGATAGGTAGGGGATGACCTGTTTCATGGCCCTCACGTCCCCCCAACTTGAATCCTTTGGATTTTTTTCTGTGGGGCCACCTAAAAGAATTTCGGACATTAATAATTCAGAGACGCTTTATCAGCGTGTCGGGATGTCCTGTGAAATCATTCAACACTGTGTGGGAGTATTTGAACGGGTCCGCCAGTCAATGATCCGACGGCTACATGCGTGTGTAGAAACAAGCGGAGGACATTTTGAACATTTGTTATGAGTTGCTGTTTTGAGGTACAATGATGGTCTTTTGGAAATATGTTTACCTTGTTTTGATGCCTTGAACCTGGCCCCAATGTATTTTTAGATTGTATCTTGCATTGCAAATTTAACAGCGTCTACTATAAACTTTAAAATTAATAACTCAAAAACGAAGAAATTGCAGACATATGTTTATATAGACTTTTTTCCTTGTTTTGGAAAACATCAAAATTTGTAAAAGTATTTTTAATACACCCTGTATATATGTGTCTATTGATTAAAAGTCGCCCTATGTCGAGCGATGGTTTATAAGCTGAACTCACAAGACCATTAACATTAATATAAGTACGGTTTCTACTATACACCAGAGTATTTCTGGTCCTATTTATATGCAAAACAAAGCTTAGAAAATCTCTATTACTGTTTATTTAGAATATCAGCGATCTATTCATCTATCAAACTTTCTTATCATCAAATCCAGTCCTTGTAAAAAGAAAAGAAATGAGCAGATGTCGATCTTTCACAAAATAATTTTGAAATAGATGAAAATCTAAAACTAAAATCTGAAACTTGACAGACAACTAAAAAAATTGTGAAAGATGACAGTGACTGTCATACCTCTTATTACAAGAGCATATGTAACAGTCCCGAAGATGCAGACGAGAGCATTTCTAAAATCAGGTAAAATACTAAGGGTTTTCTGGAGGATCTGAAGAGATTTGCGTTCAATTGATCTTCTGTGAAAAGCCACCATGTTGTTAAACTAGTGGGAAATATCTATAACGACTACAACAGCAACTACTGCTACTACTACTACCACTACTATTGTTAATTAGCTGGGCTTGTATAGCAATTTTTAACTAAGTTATCTTCACTACTTTAGCCTATATAATTCTGCAATTACTGACATAACATGGTTATTATATGCATATTAAATATAAGTTCATAAGATTAATAAGTCAATTCCGTCGTGTCGGTTGACCAACATTTATCAAGTCCAGTGATGTTTGCAATGCGTTACGAACTGGAAGCATTCGAAAAGAACGAATAGCATCTATTGCTCTTGAGCACGGATTTTCAAATTAGCAAAAGCGATACTAAAGATGATGGCGATGGTCATTGCCAAAGTTAATGATATGTGAGACGACTTGACAGTTTTTATAATCATTGGAAGTTAATTATGAGAGTCATTCACCCAATTAATCAGACAATCAAACTGTTTAAAAAAAAAAAAAAAAAAAAAAAACAAAACAAAACAAAAAAAAAAAAAAAAACAAAAAAAAAAAACATTGTAGATTACGAAATAACGGAACTTTTTCATCATGGTGTCTGGCAATAAGACATAGAAATGTGTTCTTGCCTTCCTGAAGATTATTAGTGCTAATTGAGAAGAAGCAAGTTCAGAAATATTTTGAACCCGGTTTACCAATTCCGTGCTGATAATTATTATGTTTCTTAGCACTATTTTCAACTGATTTACCTTTTACCTGTTTGACAAAGGTCTTTCCGCTAAACATGCCACTGATACACCCACACAATCACGATTATCTTTCTCCGAGTTTCGTGTGTGTAACTAGCCAGAATTATGAACCCCGATATAAATATTAAATGATATTTTAACATAATTGCTACGTTTAATGTAAAATTACAAATAATAATCAACATTCACATCTTAGATTTCACTTGGGTATGAACTTTGACCGCTGCACCAATGAAAAATATTCAACAATTGCAGGTAATTAGCAGGTATGATGTCCTGCATATTACGACACAAAGTAAATTGGATGTAATGTGAAGTAGATTGTGCACTGCACTAGTAGGGAAGGACTTGAAAATTAGTATTCAAAATTCTGGCTTTTTGTGAGTGTATAATATGTGATTAATTCAGCTTTGTAGCACCCCGACATAGGTCAAGGGTAGGCAGTCATTTTTCATAGAAGTTCATATGCTTCCCGACTTTGTTCTCTTTGTTCCTATTTTGAATAGATTATTATTTTGTTCAACTTGTAACTAAAAGATGTCAATATTATTTTGTAGATATTAAAAAAAATAATGTTTGTTGTGGAGTCATCAGGCGGACCCTCAAGTGCACATCCCTGACGGAGATGAGATCTAATCCTAATGCACAATGGTCAGGTCCATGTACTAGACACAGTCTCGTACAATTGTGCCGTCTTCCCATTGGGATGGGATATGATACAAGGACATTTAAGGATGTAAAAATTGTCCACTTGCATCGGTATATTACTGCAACCATCACCGAATTTGCCCCTATTTAGTGCATTAGATAGATGCTTACTGGTATATGGATCTCTATGGATTCAACATGTACATCTTACGTCACGAATGTCCAAAAACAAATGCCTGGAAAATAATTTCAATTTAGTAATTTTTTTTAACTATTTGCCTAGTGTGAAGGATGGAAGCAAAGGGGGTTTCATTAAGACGGATTGTATATAAGGGGGTTTCATCAAGACAGCAAAACAAATCAGTGTTATTGGTGAAAATTTATTCATTTCTCTATTGGATCATGTTATTTAAGTCATGGCAATTATGTGTGAAAAATAATATCGCCCAGATGTCCGCCAAATTTGAAAGAAAAAGAAAAAAATCATTAGACGCTTAAACTTAATTTACATTTAAAATCGGTTCAAGTTGTTAGAACACCCTTTACTTTAATTTCAGGAATTTACGATAATTTAGAGTTAAAAAAATTTGCAACTCAACTGTGAGTTGATACCAAGGTTTTGAGGAGGATTTTTATCTGGAACTAGAAATTTTCTTTTAATATCATTTTTTTTTTCTTTATTTATCATCTGCTTTTATGATATGCGCTGTAAAAACTTAAGCAAAATATAAATGATAGATTTTATTAATGCAAATATTTCATAGATTAGAAAAAATTTCCTGACTTCTTTTGACACCCGGGCCCTCTTCAATCCCGGTTTCAATGTACCCACATCACCCTCTTTAAAGGCCCTGGTTGACATCACTGTTGTAATGCGTAAGACTAGCGATATTTAAGAGGTATTAATATCAAGACATGTCCTGCAAGAAGCCATAGACACCCGGGTAAGCCCACCTGTCCAACCTTCTTGTCATTAAATAGTGACGGAAAGTCAAACCTCTACGGAGCATTTTCTAGAATTTCCAGCGACATCTCACAAACACACCCCGATCGAATGATAAATATAAAGAAAGGCAACACGATAGCAGTAATCGACACAGGCAAAGGAAGAGGTGACTTGAATTGTGGCTGATATAGTTGCATAATTCTTATTTATCCCACTGAACGGTGTTCAAGCCCATGTAAATAGCCAGGGGATTTCAAAGCGGGAAGGTAGCACCCTATTTCATCTAATTCAAAGCCCTCCCCACCCCAAATTCTACTCTTTTCCTCCCGTGTTTGACTGTGTATATTTATTATGCAACATTTAGCAAATATTAATATATAAAAGTAAAGAGACGATTTTTAATGAATTACTTAAACTGTTAGAGTGTATCAAAAGTATTTTCACATTTTGTAGACATTTACTCTTAATATTAATTTATATTATTAATAATTAATAATTTATTCATTATTAATATTATTAATAATTTATTAATAATTAATATGTGTATTATTAATATTAATTTATATCTATATTTATATAGATATCTAAGGTCTATCGACAACCCTATATTATTATTATTATTATTATTATTATTATTATTTCCTTTGATTTCTGGCGTTTACACATTTCTTTCCGGGTCCCGCCCAGGGAACTAAGGTTAGAAATGGCATCATGACACTTTCCACTGACGAAAAAAGAAAAAAAAAATACATAGATAAAGCCCTTCGTAATGTGTAGAGCTGTACTTGTGAGAGCAATTTTTAGTATCTCTGTGAGGCATGGACTTCCAGGAATCCCTTCAATTAGTCTACTGGAATCTTTTCCAATCAATCCTAGGGCTCCAACTACAACAGGGATTATTGATGTTCCCATGTGCCACATTTTTCAGATTTCTATTTCAAGATCCTTGTATTTTGACAGCTTTTTGAATATCTTCGAAGATACATTGCAGTCTGCAGGGACTGCCATATCAACAAGGAGGCACCTTTTTTGTTTGCGGTCTTTATTATTATTATATATTACCATTATTATTATTATTATTATTATTATTATTATTATTATTATTATTACTCGACCCTGTATTGAATATTGTGGCTTACGGTCATATCACCTAGTTCACCTAAATTAAGAGACCCGGTTAGTACCTTAATGGGTGACCGCTTGGGAATACCAGCTGTTGTAAACTTGCATGTGCGGGTGATGTAATCGATAACGAAGAACCGAGTTCCAATTCTGGTCAGGTTCGTTATATTCATTCACCCTTGTGAAAAGGGTATAGAAATACCCTTTAGAAAGCTATGAATCAACCGACTATAGATTAACGAGTAAGACTTTTATCACTAAATCATTATTATCTCCAACAAATTTTCTTTTAAATAACCTGCAAATAAGCTGTAGAAAACAGACCAATCAAAAATATTGAATATTGTGGCCATATCTGGGTTGGTGCTTCTGCTACGTATTTAGACATTCTTGACAAAAACCAAAGATGTTATCGGTTCTTACATGGTCCGTCGGCTTCAAACCAATCGTCATAACGTAACTTGCCTATGCGTTTTCTATAAATATTTTAATGCCAATTGTTCTGATGATCTTTCCTCTTCACGAATTTAAGTGTAGTACTAGACTGACAGCTGAGTGTCATCATTTTACCGTTGAAATTGCTAAATGTAACCGTAAATTCTATTTCAATCGTTTCATCTCTCACACTTCTCGCCTGTGGAACTCTCATCCAACTCCTTCCTTTCCTGTCAACTACGATCATTAAAAATCCAAATACATCACCATTTGTCGTCTTTTGACCCCTTGAATCCTGTTTCTTTCAATCTCAGTAATGTCTTGCGTCTTAGTGACTTTATCATAAAGGAGTATTAAAGAAAAGAGTATTTTCTTCTAAAGATAGCGATCTTTTTAATTGTTTTAACACTCTCATGAAAGGAAGGTTTTCGAGACGTTGCATTTAACTTTTTGTAGATTGTAGTTTACAGAAAAGCAGGAAGCCGGAAGAGAGTTCCACAAGTGAGAAGTGTTAGTGCTGTAGCATAACTATGGACGATAATGGGTATGCCCCCATTCACATAAATATAGTAGTAAATACTGTATGTTGGTCTGCAGTTGAAGATTCATTGTGGAATTCAATTGACTCATTTCTAGCAGCTGACTACTTCTACGCGCCGCTGTCGAATCTTATGTGTGTTATTCTTGTCTTAGGTATTATCGTCCATTATCAACCTTCGTGTGATTATTCTATTCAGTAACCTTCCCTAGGTTACAACAGTTAGAGAAGAAACTGTCAGCATAGAACTTACGGTTACATGTAGTTATCTCAGCATCAAAACTGTGCCAATTTAGTACTGCGCTTAAATTTGTGAAATCGACGTAACAAAGTAAAAATCTCATTAGAACAAATACCATGAAAATATTTATAGAAAAGTCACAGGTGTTGGGAAAACGATTGAAGCCGAGGTACCATGTCAGAATCAATAATATTGCGGATTCTTCTTTTTATGAGTCTTTCCTTCATTTCAGTTTTCTTACTTTTTATAGTAACTCTCAGTTCGTTATTCTATGACCGTTAAATAAGACAGCGGCGTTATCAATTTGGTCACAATGACACTCCCCAATATATATTGCTCAAATATCGGTTTTATATATTTTTCTTCTCTAACTAGCATCCCGCCACTTTTTCTGTTTATTTAAGTGATATAACCGGTTTCACATTTGTTAGATGAAGTATTTTTTTTTATCAATACTTATTTTTACTTTGTTTTTTTTTTCCCTCGGATCTCTTTTGCGTTTTATGGCAACTTTCGCTGAAAAAGAATTTAACTCGCTAAATGCATACGAGATAAAATGAACAAAATAAGAAAGTGAATAGTCAAAAAGCAATAATGATGACATGTTGCATGTAAAAAAATCGAAGTTAATGGGTTGTGTTTACTATATTGAATGTCGATTCTACTGGGCAAAAAGTTGTCATGTAAACTTCAGCGATGTATCTTTATCTCACCAAATTAAAGATGCTACAAACCGTATATTTAACACATATCACATGCATTACTAAAAATAGTAATGCCACTATTGTACTAATAGCAGGCATGATGGAAGACTTTACCCACTACTCCTATGAATGTTATGAGCTAGAGACATTTTGTGGAGAGAACTCTGGTATTATAATAAATTAACTTTTTATGATTCTTACGAGAGGTAGATAAATAGAGAGAAGAAAACCGAGAAGTGGATTAAGAGAGACGAAGAGATAAAGAAAAAGAGAGACAGAGACAGTGAGGAAATGACAATGAGAGAGAATGAAACAAAGAGACATAGAGGTAGAATAAGGGAGACGGTAAAAAGAAGCACAGAAACAGGGAGACAATGACAGTGTGAGAGAGAGAGAGAGAGAGAGAGAGAGAGAGAGAAAGAGAGAGAAGGAATGAAATAGAAAGTGAAAAGAGGCAGATAGAGAAAAACAACGACAGAAATATACAGATAGATAGGTAGAGAGATACAGAGAAAGTGAAACAGAAAAAGGGATATAAACTAAGAGAGAAACAAAGAAGCAGAGAGAGGGGGTATATTAGATGAAGCAGGATTATATTGAATCCTTCCGTTCCCATTTGTTTGTCATATGTGCGGTAACTTATAAAATTAAAGTGATGGCAAGAATTTGAGGATAGGTAAGTTGGTTGGCGACACAACGACGATGATAGGTCACTCGGGTGCAGATTGTGTGAGACTGCACAACAAGTGCAAGCATTTAGAGCAAAGTGCCGACAGAGAAATACGAAGGATTATCTCTTGTTTCCTATCTATCTATCTATCTATCTATCTATCTATCTATCTATCTATCTATCTAAGGCTGTTCATATCTATCTATCTATCTATCTATCTATCTATCTATCTATCTATCTATTCGTAGCTGTTTTTCTATCTATCTATCTCGGTCTGTTCATCTATCTAGGTTCGCCTATTGTCCAGTTCACAATTCTCTCCAATCTTTTGACCAGAGCTTTATCATTTATTTCGTCTTTAGGACTGGGTTTCTGGTTCCTTCTAAAGTCTTTCGCTCTCTCTTTCCCTCCAAGTTGTCCCATGCATCTTGGTGGCGTATTCGCCTTGCAGGGGGTGGTGAATTAATTTTTATCTATCTATCTATCTATCTATCTATCTATCTATCTATCTATCTATCTATCTATCAAGCTACAGAGTTCTATATTTTCTCGGTGTGCCATTATATTCCAAAGGAAGCTAAGTTATTCTTTTTTGTAAATAGAAATCACACGTTCTGTAAATGTTCACCCTCAATCCGCTGCCGTGAGAAAATATATATCTTGGGATATTTTCATTTTCCATGGGTAAGAAAGATGGGTAGTCGTCGATATGGAGTTCTGAAGTCGGGAAAAGTGGGGCAGCGTGAAAGACCTTTTTGAAAGTTTTTTTTATAACATTGTCAAACTGCTTCAGGTGACTGTAGAAGTGGCTGGTGCAGGTAACCTTCCTTGGGGGTATCTAACAGAATGACACAAAAACGACATTTCTGGTATGTCAAATATTTTCTTTATTCTCCCATAATCTATTGGAAATGAATTGCATTTTTTTTCTTTTTTTTTTTATTTAACTATTTAAAAATATATTTGGATTTATGAGAAAAAGAGATAGAGACACACATCAATAGATACATATAAACGAATATAATAATAATAATAACAACAACAACAACAACGACAATAATAATGATAATAAAAATCTCAAAAATGTGGCTCATGGGAACATCAACAATCCCTGTTGTAGTTGGAGCCCTAGGATTGGTTGGAAAAAATTCCAGTAGACTAATTGAAGGGATTCCTGGAAGCCCATGCCTTAAAGAAATACAAAAAATTGTTCTCACGAGTACAGCCCACACTCTCCGAAGGGCTTTGTCTATGTAAAATATTTTCTTTTGTCAGTGGAAAGTGTCATGATGCCATTTCTAAACTTAGGTCTCTGGGCAGGACCCGGAAAGAAATGTGTACACGCCAGAAATCAAAGGAAATAAAAATATTAATAATAAGAAGAATAAGAACAACAACAACAACGATAATAATAATAATAATAATAATAATAATAATAATAATAATAATAATAATAATACAACTAATACATACCAATAAAAGTGCCTGAAAAGTATGAGAATGTAACGTATTTTTCAGACTAACAAAAATTCTGCCAAAAAGCCCTCAATAAATAATTAGTGCTATAATATCACTGGCCTACGAAAAATTACTTCTAAAATGATAAATTGGATAACATAGCTAATTTTTAAACAATTTCATGGCGCTGAATTTGAATATCATAATCATTTTTCTTGCTTCAATGGGCAAAAAACAGAAAAAAATTTAATTTAAGTCATTTATCTGAAAAGCAAAAAATAAACAGCTTTGCAAATCAAATAAAGTTTCGACTATGATGAAAGAAGGACAGTGCATCAAAATACAAATATGGCGTTAAAAATTAAAAGAGAACAATAATGTTAAGGGCTTTCGCTTTTTTATTTTCGCGAATGCTCCAGTCTTGTTTCTCTTCAGGTTCCAACAGTAAATCTGTCATCATTCTTTTATCCCATATCCCTATAGATATCTGTCCTTTATGACGTTTTATATCCTGAGGAAAACGTTTTCCTTGTTCAGCCCTCATATCGCCACATTTTTCTGGAAACCAGTGGCAAATGACTATACAGCAAATGTAGTTTAATACTCATGTTAGCACTAATCTCTCGGTAGCTTGCTAACATCCTGTCAACTAGTTCTCTATAGTCGTCTGTCTTGCGATTACCAAGAAAGCTTTTTTTTTTATTACAGCAACAAATGAAATCCAGACATTTGATTCATTAACATTCATGGAGGTGATGAGTTTGTCATGGTCCTGATGAGCGTTTCGACACGAACTTCTCGAGTCGGTCTATCAGCTAAATCACTTGAACGTATCTTGATTTATTGAATATACACAAATATATATCGGCACATATTCACACAAACAAAACACACGCAAAAATACATCCATGTATGTATGTAAACTAATTAATCATAGTCCAAATTTTCCGAAATTAAATGTATCTAGCAACACAGTAGGAGTTCGAAATTTTTCCTATTCGAAGCAGGGATTACACGACGCTGAAAAGCTCAGTACATAATTGATCTTCATCGAACAGTTTATCGGAATTATATAATAATTGTATTTGATTCTACTGACAGAATTAAGACATCTTTTTGTTTATTGTTAAGCTAAATGAAGTAATTTCACATTCAAATCATTTTCTCATTTTTGTTTCTTCATTTACGACACTTATAGACTCAACCCAACTTTTACATTGCATTCAATTTCAAAAAAATATTGTCGGCTAACGCATGGCTGTCATTATGAATGTTGCCTAACGATCATGTGTTGCTTTTTTAACTTAATATACATTTTTATCGGTATACATGCGTAAAATTATATACTTTGAAAATTCAATCAAGAATTTCCACGAACGTTTATAAAGCATCGGTCGATCTATCCTGAATTGAGGCTCTATATATTCTCATGAATGACAAATTTATGTATATCCTTTTTTGTTGATTTTGTAAACTATTTAAATAATATTTCTTTTGTTCTTTCTTTCTTTAATTATTTTCTTTCTTACTTTTCTTTTCTTTCTTTCTTTCTTTCTTTCTTTCTTTCTTTCTTTCTTTCTTTCTTTCTTTTCTTTCTTTATCTTTTTTACTTTCTTTTTCTTTTATTTTCTTTCTTTTTTCTTCTCTTTATTTAATTCTTTCTTTTCTTACATTTTTCTTTTTCTTTCTTTCTTTTCTTACTTTTCTTTTCTTTCTTATTTTGTACATAATTTTTGTTATCAATTCTTATTCAATTCTGTCTTCATTTTCAGTCTCCAATCTTCATATGAATCTCTGCGTCCAGGTGCGATCAGTTGAGAATGCTGTCTCATATCGGCAACTATAGATCGACATTGTATTGTTTTTACCTTTCAGTTCTTTAGGTTCGCTACAAGTCATCACTTGGGTGGTTGCCTCATTGTCAGGGCGTTATTTCTGCCGGTGGTAGAAAGGTAACACCCATCTACAATTACATTGCTTTCTTTTGTTAAACTTATCTTATTCGGACGTCATCATTACATTCTGCTGCTATCTATCTATCTATCTATCTATCTATCTATCTATCTATCTATCTATCTATGTCCGAGTCTGGGAACTACATCCATATTTAAACTAGCAGGGAATCTGCAATCGGCATGTGGTCTAGTCTCAATTTATTGAGAAGAAAGAATGGACAGTGAGTCTGGGGATTGTAGGGGAAGTAATTGTGCCGAAAAATACGAAAGGGAAAGTAAGAAGGTTAGGGCAATTCGAGATAAGAAAATGGGTTTCGTCTATGTTTTGCCTTCAAATACAGCAAAAGCCAACAGGCGTCACCCTTGTGTGATATACATATATATCACTTTTTACTATCACTGCGAATCGGTAGGAGATTACTTGTCGGACTGCGATATGGCGCTACAATGTAAGACTTTCCACCCAGGCAGTATCGTATCTAACTGAAATCTACACTGTGTTTTAAAAGTTAGGAATTTTGCTGACGCATGCACATGTAATCAGGCGTATATTGAATAGGTAAGTCTTTGTGGCAAAGCGTCGGGCTGAAAATCTAAGATTGTTTTCAACTTTCAACTCACAAACGGTTTTTTTTAAGTTTTGTGACACCTTAAATCAACCCGTTCTGGGTAAGACGATAAAATGCATCCACGTCCTGGGTAAGACGATAAATTATGCCCCACAGCAAAGCCTTGATCAGAAGGTTTTGAGGAACGTGGAACCACCTCTTAATTGATCCAGAAATACTTTGTAAAAATTATTACCAGCAATACATTTTTGAAAAAAATTATTACCAGCAATACATTTTCTGGAAAAAATATTACCAGAAATAGATCTTTTGAAGAAAAACATATCAGAAAGAGATCATTTGAAATGAGGAATATTACCAGAAATAGATTTTTGAAGGGAAACCAGCAATACATTTTTGAAAAAATATTACCAGCAATAAAATTCTGTCGGCATTAAATAACCCATTGAGGTTGATACGCCGTAAACCAAATCAAACCAAACCTCAAATCAACATTTCATTTAATAGTTATAGCTTCCTTTCTGTAATAATAATCTATAGATTTTTTGATCCTATAACGTTTAACTTATTGTTTTTGCCCCAAATATCGTTATGTGTCTTTTTTATCGTTACAGAGAAATCCAATTGTAAGCTTGCAAACAAGAAATTACGAATTTATATGTGCATTTAAAACTCAGCAAATTTCAAAATAAATTATTCCAAACTTCGCTTGAAGATGAAACATAACTAATGCTTTTAATTTAATTATATAATTAAGTTTGAAGTTTTTAGCTTCGGTTTTTGAAACATGGTTATTACTGTGTAGCGAAGAAACCATATTTTAAATCAGTTAATTTATAACACACACACACACACACACACACACACACACACACACACACACACACACACATATATATATATATATATATATATATATATATATATATATATATATATATATGTATGTATGTATGATTTTGCGAACGAAAAGTGACTATAGATAATCCTGAACAGACTAAAAGAAACAAAAACAAATCGCCGAAAATTTATATTCCTAGTCTCAGTGCAGTATGTTGTCAGACCGCAACACAATTGGCATATCACTTCAATAGCTACAGCAGAATTGTACAAATCAAAGACAATTACGTTACATTGCTTTCATTGAAGACCTTTCACTTTATGTGCAGCGCCGACCTGTTCAAAATCATTGCTAGAATTGGTTGATTCTCTAGGCTTCTTATGATAGTTAAGTCATTTAACACTGACGTTGAAAGGCCTCGTTAAGTTTTATTCGCAGGCCGTCAACATCCGCAGCGGTGTGAAGCAGATCTGCGTGTTTGCCCTGCTCGGCATCTTCACGGTGATGTTGAAGTACACTTTTAGTCCAAATGTTAGTATCAGCCATTATACCAGATCGGATGAGATGCTTCACAGTCAGGACCAGCTAAGGTTCGTGCGCTGCTCAACAAGGTCATGTCTGTAAACGACGCAGCATTAATTACACACTTCGACTAGCAACTGTAACGGCCCCTGAATAGTTTCAACAGCCCGTGAAACTTGACCATCAGCTTGAGGAAGACCAACGCGTTCGAGTAGGGCGCTGTGCGCTCTCCTGCCGTTAACATCAACAGCCATGAACTGTAGTCCATGGTTTTAAATAACTCAGCTACATACTCAGGATCTTACATGACGGATAGAATGAGCAGCTTCATTGTATTCATATATATATATATATATATATATATATATATTCACTATAATTGAAAGAATAGAAAAGTTCAGAGCAGATAACATTAGAAAGATTTTAGTGTTCCATGAAAATAAGTGGATACGACGTTTAGACCGGCTTAATAACAAATTTAACAATATAGATAGTATTAATATATAACCCCCCACAAATCAGGACCTATCCACATCTCTCACTCACACAAGACAGACATGCTTACATAGGTGTTGAGGGTTCACACTTACACACAAACCCACATGAAGATACACACTAGCACACATCATACTCACTCCCTTCCTAAGAACCAAATAACATACACACTTAACATACACATCCTCTTTCCAGGAGCCAATAAAACTGACAAAATGACCAAGGGAATTCAGAGCAGCATGAATCCATCCAGCTCTTATGTTAAATAACAACTTAAAAGAGACTGTTTGACCAACACAAGGACTGACCAAAATTCATGTTAAATAATAAAAAAAGAAATGAAAACTACAGACAAAAGTTAATTTTCTCCATCAAGACATTTATTTCTGAAGTTCACTTCTACCAGCAAGCAGAATTTTTTCTCTCCTGGTGATGGCCATGTTGGCCGAAACTAGTCGAGGAATCTAACTGAAATAATAATAAAAACGAAATATTAATATACAACCCAGTATGTTTGAACATTTAAAATTTTTGTGTTCAATATACATACATATATATATATATATGCGTGTGTAATGATCTCTTCCGTCATTTTCGATGTATCCAATACTTTAGCTTCGAGACTACACCTCACATATGATTTGATTATAGTGTTCGAACTCGGACCGCCGACTTCTTGTTCCGACGTGCTAACCATTACACAACATGCACTTCCATGACGAATGTATTTGATAAATTGTTATGTGTAAAAGGCTTTTTGTGTTCATAGATAACGTTCTTTAAATTTCTGCTATTTTCTTCAATGTATTGTAAGGGGCAGTTGTGACAGTTTATTTTATATATCTGCTTCAGAATTATTATTTTTATGATAATTTTTTGCTTCTGATCCTATTCGTAATAGTTTCGGTTCTGGTTGTAATAATTTTGATATTGTTAAGATTGGATAATTTGTTTTAGATGGTAGATTTTAGCCAGTTAGTAGGTAGTATTATATGTCTGTTTTTATCTAGTTTATTGTCGTTGTTATCGTTGTTAATAATATGATTATCGATTTTGCGGATGTATATTTTGTATGTCTTTCTCTTACTGTTGGGGATGAAATAACGATGATATTGAAGGTTCTTAGTGTGTTCTATTTCTTCATCAAGTATCAAATGCATATTAGTGTTATTTCACTAGAAAGCGTTGAGACAAAACCTTATGATTCTGATATTCATATCAAGGCATTTGAATACTTTGTTACATCTCAGTAATTATATAATAGGCTTCAGGATGATTTTAAGTTACCCAGTGTGAAAACATTACCGAATATGACATTAAAAGTTTCAAAATTAGATGACTTACTGAAATCTCTGGAAATCAGAAAAAAAGTGTATTCTTTTAGTTGATGAAATGTATGACAAGGTTACTCTGCAATATCATGGAGGAAACTTATCTGGTTTAGCTGAAAATTTCGAGGGATAAGCAAAAACAGTATTGGGCATCATGGTAAAATGTTTAATTGGAGGACCAAAATTTTTATATAAAATGATCCCAGTTGCAAAATTAGAAGTAACATTTTTATATGAAAATATTTTTTTATATTGTTAATGCAATCAAACAGTCAAGTAACTGCATTTGTATGTAACAATAAAAAGACCCATCAATATTTTTTTCAAAAAGGTTGATATCGATTTTAATTAACCTTGGATAACTAAAAATGGCTTGTACTTATTTTTGATTATGTCCACCATTTTATAAATATTCGGAATGACTTGATTACTGAAGCTACTTCTAAATTATTATTTTATTCTGAAGGCAAAAAGATGTTAGATGGAAAATTGTAAAATATCTTTTTGAGTATGAAAAACACGATTCATTAAGCTCTCAAAGCTAATTGATGTAGAAGTTTTCACCAAAACCTATTGATCGACAAATTGTTTCTCATTTTTTAAAGGTTTTGTGATCAAACTGTAGCTGCCATTAAAACACACACATTATTAAATGGGGAGAATGCTGCAGAAACAGTTAATTTTATAGAAAAATTAAAAATTTTGGAAAATTGTTTGTGTCAAAGAAATATATGGTGAAACTAAGAAAAATGATCCACTGAAAAAAGTGGTATCAGATTCAGGTGATAAACATTTGTTATTTCTTTCTAATTCTGGCAAAAAGAGAAAAAGAATAATAGAAAACAAGGAAAAAGAATGAAATTATTAACAAGAGATACTAGTTTAACCATTGAACATACATGCCATTGATCCAAACCGTGTATTTCTGTTTGAGTAAGTAGCACATAATGAATAGTTTTAAAGGTGCCTTTTGGGGCAGTTGAACAGATAAAATTATCTATCTATCTATCTATCTATCTATCTATCTATCTATCTATCTATCTATCTATCTATCTATTTCAGTCTCAGTCTCTATCTATCTATCTATTTCAGTCTCAGTCTCTATCTATCTATCTATCTATCTATCTATCTATCTATCTGTTTGTATACTCATATTTACAATGTATGTGTTGTATACATAAAAAGAAGCGAGGCACTTATCAGTCTGATACTGAGTAGTGTTTTGAATTATTCACCCTCGTCTGATAGCAGGTCCTAATTAAAAAATGTGTGTGTGCATGTGTGTGTATGTGTGTGCGCGTGTGTGTATGTGTGCGTGTGGTGGGGGCAAGAATATGATATTTTAATATCTGCACTGAATTGCCTTTTCTTTTCTTATGCCATTCCTTCTCTTCCGGTTTTTTTCAATACCACTTCTGGAGAAATGTAGCGAGCTATTTATTTTCGTTTATTTAGAAAGATCTTAAAATGCTTATGGTAAATAAACTCTCTCTCTCTCACACACACACACACACACACACACACACACACACACACACACACACACATATATATATATATATATATATATATATATATATATATATATATATATATATATATATATATATATATACTAGCAGCATGGCCCGGCGTTGCCCGTGCTTGATTAAAAAAATCGTACGACTCATACAGCAATCGCTATCACTTGACTTAAAATATTTTTACTCTCCCTTGCCTTTAATGGAGTGCCCTTTGCCGTGCTGATGTTGCTACATGCCTTACTTCTTGCTTATCTCACACTGCGAATTTTTCTAAGCTCTATACTAAACATTAAATCTGTTACGAAAAAGAACTAAACAAAATGAACATAAAACGATCAGCTTTAAAAAAGGACTCGTAACTGGAAAAACCGAATGAAAAAAGAATGTTAACAACAAATACTTTTCACACCCAATCCAATTCTGCGGAATCAGAATCAACGTTGAGTTTAAGCAAGTGAATGAGCCAATTGGAGTAAAGTGCAATGCAGATTAAATTTTTCCTACTTGTGACGAATGCAGCTATCGATTTTTTGCATGCTAGCATGCTAGTTAACATTCGTGTCAGTCAGCTGTTGACTCTCACGCTGGCCAATAGAATTTTCCTGCCTATTCGTGGCAGCCAGTTATTGGCTCTCACTCTGATCAGTACAAAATGGCCGCAAGCTAAATGAAAACTGCCGTAGAAGCATGAAAAAATCGACTATTTCCACTATCGATGGGAGTTGGGAAATGCAAAGTCGATCTTGGCCTTCCCGCTAACTTGAACCATGTGCATGTAAACTTTGTTACAAATCCTTCGAAAATTCGTTACACACACATCCTGCCTTTTATAGATAGAGATAATATGCAAGCTTCATTAAATATAACAAAGTGCTTTGATTATGTTTTTTATATAATTTATCGTATGATCTTATAAATTTTTTTTTCTTTTCAGTAGATATTATACAAAACCTGTCCTAATGTTTTATTTTTCCGAGCGCTTTCGGCTATACATTTAGCCATTTTCAAAGATGGAATATATCTACTGTTAATTGGAAAATGATTGTTGTATGTATATATTTAGTATTATAAAATGTTTTATTTTTAAAACACAGTCAACATTCAGAAGAGAAAATGGCTTTTTTTGAATAACTAAGCAATTGAACTATGAAAACAACCAACAAAACAATCGCTTATTTATAAAGACCAAAAAAGACCGGGACTAGAAATGAATAACAAAACAAACTTATTGAAAACATTGATTTTTAAAGTAGATTATGTAAATTATTTACTGCTATTAAATAAGAAATGATAAGTTGGCCAAGATATAAGGCACATGTTTGTGGTTATAACTGAAAAAAAATTGCGTTAATGATACCGTTTTACTTGCGGGCACGCACCCATACACACACACACGGAGAGACGATTAACTTTAAATATTCAATTAAGTTTCAGGATATCGAGTGGAAACACACACAAACTTCGACCTTTATATTTTACGTATGTGTGTGTGTATGAATATGTATGTTCTGGTGTTAGTATATTTCTTCTCACCATGAGACCAGGGTTCGAATCTCACCATGGTCGATTTGTTAGGAAGGAGACTTCCTGATGATATCGGAATGGATCGAGGTTGATCCCAGCATGCGAAACCTTTGGAAAGTGCCTGAAAATCATACCACGGTTTTGACCCAAGCCTTGTGAGCGTCTGCAGTAGGGATTGGTTAGTCGCCTTAGTAGACGGGTATTGTCGAATACGATTGGCCAGCGATTTATTTTCTTATACATGCTTATTTATGCGTTCATGCATTCATGTGTGTATCTATAAATGTACATACTTTCATTTATATGTATACCATGTCAGATTTTATTATAAAAGTTAATATTTTCATAATAAAGTTGATATATTATTTATTTGCAACAATGTAGAATATGTGGCTCGAGTCCGATGACTGGCGGCAAGGGGACATTTCAGTTCTCCCTATTCTGTCATTAACTCATCTAATCGCATTTACTAACACAACTAGGATAGAATAAAAAAAATGATTCCGATATGACAATAAAATAACTGTAAAAATGAGAAAGACAAATGCAGTGAATTAAAAAAAATTAAAAAAGGATAGTTAAGCATAAACTACGTTCCTAAGTCTTAACAAATGAAAAACAAGCCTATTCTACCTGCAGCTTCGCTCACACGTCTCAGAAACATAAAATCCCTTACAAGTCAGATCAAAATGCTACTTTAAGTTATTCTATTTTACATTACAAAACTGTGCCATCAACTCGCTTTTAGAGTCCAGAGTGTCTCTCTCTCTCTCTCTCTCTCTCTCTCTCTCAAATTATGCAACCAGATAATGAAAAAAAAAATAGATAAATCACCCTGAAATTCCTTGATTAGCAGCAATTAAATAATCATTCACGTCATGGTTAATAATCACAGAATAAAATTTTGTTTCTTCTACTTATAGAACTACTGGTCCATATTGCTACAAGCAGAAATGTCCTACAAATAAAAAAATTAAAGCACGCGACCCATGTAGTCTTCAACAAACACACACAGCTGGGGTACAACCAGGCGGCAAAAAAAAGGTGTGTTCGCTGGTATCATCCATGTCACAGCAGCTGAGGCATTCTAGCAAAACAATTTGTTCCGCTTTTTGCCGACCCAGAATCATCAGCCAGGTGAGGGATACCTCGTCATTATTGAAGCATTTCAACCAAGGCACACAAAATCATAGGGAGCGATATTCTCCCTCGTCAGACCGATCACCGTGATCAAATTGTCTCGTTCGGCTCTACTTACTAACACTTGATATAATGCCTTTCTCAATAACGACCGGGTTTCAGAGGCCAGTCTCAGAGCATATCAATATTCGCTGAAAAAAAAAACCCCACTCATTTTGAAAGAAACAACGAGCAACCCCCCTCATCATCCGAATGCTTACCTGACACTTTTCTTCGAAAATCTACTGTTATTTTCATATTGTGGGCACCTCTGTTCAAGGGCATGTAACTGTAAGGTATGCCAACGGATTTTGATATTCAGCATCTCCTGACCGCGATCTGAAAGATGGAAGCAACAGATACCGCGATACACAGTCAGATTGAGCTTAAATAGAGTTCTTTTTAGCTAAGCGAGTTTAGGGCACTAAAGTCTGGTGAAGAATATAGGGCTAGACACGCGAAACACAGGAAAGATTATTGAAATCTGAGATCAACTGCAGATTCAAACAGCGACAAATTCTTCGCTAGCTGGAGGTTGGAACGGACGCTGAGTATCTTGCACGTCCCACCGGTCCAACTGAAGAGGTCCAGCAGAGAATAACGTATGCAACCCCAAGCTAATACACATACGGCGATTAAATTTGGACCGAGCTACCATCTCGAACAACCGAAATAATCAATCCCGAAATTGCTTGTTACAACTATAGAGACACTCTGTATAAAAAGAATGCTTAGCAAAGATGGTGGCGCCAGGTAACGTGATTCCGCGTAAACACATGGTCCGCCCACAAATTACCCAGGAAGGTTCTAGCGCAAAGACGTACAGATCGAGGGATTGAACTCACAATTGCTACGAAACGATTTATGTTTGGAACAATGCTTTAATCCAAGACGACTTACGGCTAAATCATGTTGAAATACCGGTTCCCGTACGATCACCGAAGATAAGCAACGTCAAACCTGATCAGTACCTAGATGGGTAACCGTTTGGGAATACCAGGTGTTGTAAACTTATATATGCAGTTGATGTAATGGATAAAGACTTGGAATTATTAATCGAGCAGCCGAATCCCAATTTTAGTTGAGTTCGTTATATTCACAGGCGCAAATATCCTTGAGAAAGGCATGAATCCACCTTTCCTCGCTCCATCAATGGGTCAATTAGTAAGATTTGTATCACTAAACCATTATTGTCTCCCCGCCCTAACTCTTAAAAATTAAAAATATAATGGGTGATAAGCTGAAGAAAACAAATCAATCAATCAATTTAATCCAAGTGGTAATATTTGTTTGAAAACCTATTTCGTCCCCTGGCAGTAGTGAGCTCAATCCATGGATAGTATTGAAAAAGTCACATACTTTGCTTCAATGGAAGACAAGGAAACCAAAGGTGAATAAGACTGGTGAATATTAACTGATATGAAATATCCTGGAAGACTGTAAAGAGGGACGCAATCAACCAACTCACTCGATTGAATAAAAGATTTAAATCTGAATTTCAGGAAGGTTACAAAGTCCGTTGACCACAAACACCTGGGGAAGTTATGAGTTTAACAGCCGAGATAAGAATGTTGTTCTGAATAGCAAGGCACATAATAATAGTAATTACTCGTCTAAAGAATTCCGACATAAATTATTCGCAGGAGTTTTAACCTCGTGGTTAAAAATCGCGATCAAGAATCAAGCGCTAAAAGTACCCACAATATCACGATGGGGTTGATCCGATGAGAAAAGCAAACCGCTAAGTGTTGTCACTTAGATAAATTAGAATGCTTTCTCATTTATGGTAGTATTTTACAGTCTGCGTGTCGGATATACATTACACGAGAAAAGTGTTTAAGAGAAACATCACGAATTTAAATAAAAATAGACTGAGAACAGGCAAAACCTGTAAACTGTACATTTTCATAGACACCTGCAGTAAGTCTTTCAAACAACATATATCATACTAAAGCAGTGAAGGTCCCAAAGAAATACTTTTAGACTTTGTCCATAGCCCTCGTCTTCAGGTATATGGAATATATATTAGTAGACGGGAGTGATATTGTACCACAATGTCTGATTAAATCCTTCTACCAGGGGTGGTGGGCGTGACTACTTTTCAATGGTCGAGGCTGATGGAAGAGTTAGTTGTTCGGCCATTCATCCACAGACAACATTTGTAGAGATGACTACTCTGCAATGTCAGCATATCGGGATTTTTGCCCCCCAAAATGACAGGTAGATTCCTGCCATTGTCTATACAGTTGGGAATGGCGTTGAAAGCTTTCATGTCGCTCCACTAGGTCGAATCACCACTTTCCGCTTATGCGGTCAAAATTCACGGTTTGACGAAGAAAGCTGGGGCCACCACAGGGGCCAGACGTTAACCCTGGCGTTTTACGCAGAATAAACTTTATTTTGCTAGTTAGTGCCAAACAACTTTCCGGTATAAACAACAGTATGTCCCAAGTAGGAAAGGTTGTACGTTTTATCGCTTTTTACACTTTTTATATTATACTTAGCAGTGATTTGATCCCATAGTTTTTGTGGACATTACAATCTTAATTTTTTTTTCTTTCATCAATAAAAGTAAACAATTCTTTTCTCATTTCAGGCATATCAACCAGAAACCCATCCCCAATTATTGTGGGTGCACTGCCGCACTAGTTGGACCACATCGATTAAAAAAAAGAAGAGACATTCCAGATATTTAAAAGTGAGCCCCAACTTATCATTTCCATAGGTTGTTTTGCTTGGATGTATTTTTTTCGTTTCTTTGTCAATTTTCTTTCGTATGTTAGTCTTTTTGTAGCTTGTCTTGCATAGGCATTCGTCATTTACTCAGAAAAAAACTACCCTCCGAGGCAGCAAAAAACCTGCTGTGTCTTGCTAGTTGGGGCAAATCTATTCAGAACAGATCAACTGAAGTTCTCAGTCCTCTAATTACGAATCCTTCGACTAACAAAGTAGAAGAGAATCATGACGACCAGTTAAAGTCTGAAAAACCGACATGAAAAAAAAGAAAAGCGACATTGCTCGAATTTCCAAGATAAAGAGAGGAATGGATAAAGTAACATGTCACGGGTAAACGAAAAAGTCGAGTAAAAATATCTAAGCAGAAGTGAATATAATGATTAACAAAAGTTAAAATCGGTAAACATCGTCAGAAAACAGTGCTAAGCTGTTACAATATATCTCATCAGCAGTGAATACTAGACAATTTCCTCACTGATGAAGAAGAAACTCGAAGCGACAGAGATATAGTTCTATCGAAGAATATCATAGACAGAACGAGGAAGTCTTTATGAAAATAGCAACAACAATGAAATTAATGTTACCAGAAAGAGACAATTTCTGGGATATATGATGTGGAAATAGAGCTTGGAGAATCGCAATACGGATGTGAAGAGGTACGCACTGAGTATTGAAACATTCCATATCACATCCAGAACGAATCTATGAAGAGCAAACAGCAATCTTTCTTTTTTTCCTTCACGAGGCCAATCTTATGAGGCGGGATAATGCTGATGGTGTAGGTATTCATAGTTATAAGATAAGAATTATCTTGACTAGAAAAACATCCTCCACCAAGTGTTCCAAGAAATAGGATTCAAGATAAACCTTTCCAAAATGGAAACTATGATCTGGAATTGTAATGAAAACAGTGATGACGCCTAAAATGAATCCACTATAACAATTCAGGATGTGGAATTGGTAAATACGATAAACACTCTAAATACTTCGGTGTATCAACTTTAATATAGGCGATAATCGAACACAGAATAGGATGCGCTAGAGGTAGTTGCGCCCAATACTGCAAATTGCTACAAAACTAAAACCTTTCACGAAAGAAATCGAGTCATGATTTTAAATAGCTTCATCAGATAAAGAGTTTAATTTGGATGTGTTATTTATGACGCCAAAACCGTTCAGAAATATCTAAACTGTCAACAACAACTTTCTCAGATCGATGATTAAAAATGGTTTCGGGAATGAAGCCTGTAGGTTTTAGCAATGATAATCCTCCTTCGAATCTTGTGAACAACAGATTCACAAAGAACTGTACCAGATAACAGAAACCACATCATTTGAGGACTTCCAACAGCCAAAATGGACGGAAAATGTAACTCGAAGCGAAGATAATGACATAATCAACTTGTTGACCTTCCACTATACCTGAAATAAAAGGTTAGGCAGGAAGCCCCCATCAATATTGAAAAGCGCGATAACATATAATGGATTCCTGAAAAATTCTTTAAATATTTTAATCTTAAATATTTCAACTCAACATAGCACTGGCCGCTCGGTCAGTGAATGCCGAATGTTTACTGATAGGGAAAAGTTAAAATGACTATTATGACATTTAAGATTATGAAAGGTTAAGGGTTTTTATTTAATAGAGGTTTTACAAGGCGGTATAATTTTATATTAGAAGATTATTTCAATATAGAACACACCAGAAATTGGCGCCAATGAAAATTGGGGTGAACTTTTGCAGTGCTCGGATCTCTCTCTCTCTCTCTCTCTCTCACTATATATATATATATATATATATATATATATATATATATATATATATACCAAGTGTAACAGCAAAAATGTCCAAATCCTGTTACAGCATAATTGTCCATCCCACAAAATGTTTAATACCTAAAAAATCACTAAACTAATTGAGTTCCCTTTTTCCAGGTTTTCAGATAAAACGATTAGCCACCTTGACTACCATTTGTCGTAAGAATCACTGAAAAACCTTTTGAGTTATTCAGCTTTAAAATCATTTTGTGTCTGCACCACTGTCTTCTCAACTGAACAATGATGAGAGGAAAAAAAATCATTCAGGCCTTCAGCAATGGTTACGAACATTCATACTCTGGCTTCCATCTTCAAATTCAAGAACCATCAAGAGAACGGTGAATAAGTTTAGAAAAAAGGGAACAGTGGAGATGGGAAATGGATCAGGAGGTCACAGTAGGAGGAGAGATCATCATTTCATCTTAGAGCTAAAGAGATCAACTAGAAAAGATCCAACCCAATCTATCAGACTTTTGGCATGGGAGAGAGAAGTTTCACCTATGACAGTCCAAAGAGCAGTGAAAAATGACTTGAAAATGAAATCGTGCGTGAAACCAGTGAGGCAACTTGTTACCCAGGACAGAAAATTAGAAGTTTAGAGAGGGCGAAGATGATCATTGTATAAGTTGGAAAATGATCCTGTAATAATAATAATAATAATAATAATAATAATAATATATATATATATATATATATATATATATATATATATATATATATATATATATGAATTTTACTTGATACTTCATGAGCTTCTGATCCTTAGCTAAGATTAAATAATGATGAACATGTCATTTTCGTTTATGATCGATTTCATCACGACTTTTCTGTTAAGCTTGGAGAGTAATTATACATTCTTATTGCTCAGAGTAGACTTTAGTAGTGTTATAAAAACTTCGGAGAAATCCAGTAAAATAGCATCAATCATTTCTAAGATACAATGATTCAAATCTTAATCTCACAATTGGACAGTTTTGCTGTTACACAATTTGGACAATTTTGCCGTTACACCCAGTGTAATATATATATATATATATATATATATATATATATATATATATATATATATATATATTGATTATAAAAATCCAATAATTCCTAAGAAATTATTGCTTTGTTTATGATTCAGGTATGAATTTAACGTCAGCGGATATCGGCTTAGAAAGAAGACAGTCAGATGTGAATTTGCTAAAATTGAGCCTTGTTTCGCTGTGTAGTGTAATCATGGATGCACAGTATAAACTGATTTGAAGGTGGTTTCTACAATATAAGAAAAACGCAGGTTTGATAACTGCCAAAAGAATCGTTACCTTTATTCGATTGCTTAGGCTTGTAGACGTGATTATCACTATTTAAAATTGACTGTACAGTAGGATTCTAATAATTTAGGAACGAGTTACTTGGTAATTCGGGGCCAAGTGCTTTGTTGAAGAAAATTCCTACTCCTTGTTAAAGAATATAATAACTAACAAATTAACTTTTTTCAATTCGAAAACTGGTCCTGCATATGTCTGTAATTTTAATAATTGGTTCGTGCGAAACAATTAAATCGCACGCCATTGTGTTTTCGATCCGTACAGTTTCTTTTGTTTTTTTGGGTTTTTTTTTTTTTAAAACTATTAAATTTCGACGGCGATATTGACCAGCAACAGAAGCTGGAATGGTAAATTCCCTACGTAGGGATAATTTAGAAAGTCCGTAGGCATTCATTTTTGCCTACGCCTTTCTCACCTACCCTGTTAAATTTACTTTCACAGCCGTATATTTCACTTAATCAAAGGCTTTTTTGCGTAGCGCACTACAACTAAACAAAGTGGTTTGTTATACTCTTTTTTTTTCGACCAGTTGATCTATTGTTTCCAGATTGCCTATTGTTGTGTCGCTATTCCTAAAACCTGCTTGTTCGCGTGGCTGGATTTCATTTAATGTACTGTTCATCTTTTGAGAATAATTTTCAATATTCAATAACATTGAAATTGTTGCAATATGCTTCATTATCTCCGTTTTATAAAGATTATAAGTGTTTTTATGCATATACAGTTATGAGATATGTACCTGTTTTCGAAGGTGTATACTTACAGTGGGAACGAGTGAAATCAACATATCACTTCAGAAATGGAAGGTCCTCTCTGAATATAAGCTTAGAACAAAAACATCAGAAAGCAGAATTACTGTTTCTAGTCTGGAATTTACAAATACTTTTCTTCTTATAAAGTATGGAAATATTTTTACACAATTACTAACCAAATAAAGATCCAAAAGTCGCTCAAGGTATAGGGTTATTGAATGAAATTAAAGAATAGTGCAGATTATGAGGATATGTAGGATAGATAGCGGTTGACCTTAGACTAGAAGAGGTTAAGATTGCACTGATCGGGAAAGGATCTTCCCGGGAATCTGTTTCCCAAGTTAGCGGCTCTTGGGAAAAGGCTGTTGAAAAGGAACTTTCAAACTCTAGGATGCAAAGGGAATGGGGGCGAATTGATCTTGTGTGCATAGCATGGCAGGTCTTAGCTTTAAGAGCAGAACTTATGGAAATAAGGAATGTAAGTTGTCATAACATTTTCCATGTAAATAGCGATATATTATTGAGAGTCTTGCGACGTTTCGCCTGTGAGAAAAAGTTTGTAGGATGAAAAATAATTCATCACCTATAAGGCTATGTAAGACACATTTGAACTCTTTCATGTCTGGGAAGTGACGATTGGGTAGATCCGTAATAGATATGGCAACAATACTCCATTTTTGGTGTGATTTGACTCTTGTAAAGTTAGAGCATAGCAGATGGAATTAGATAATTGATGGAGCGATTTAAGGAGGCGATCATTTTGCCAGCCTCTTTCACATTGAATCTTATAAATTCTACTTGAGGTTTGCTGTATCTCAATAGAGATTCAAAGCAAATAGTTGTGCTAATCCTTTGTAAAATTCTTCTGCGTCTTTCAAAAAGTCTGTTTCTATGTAAACTGTTCTTCCACGTTTCCATGTTTGCAGCGTAACTATTGAGTGACTTCTGTTCAGTTGAGTGATGTTCCATTATTTTCAACATTCCTAATTTTTCTGTTTCGCTTTTTATTGTAAGTGTTTACTGCTTAGCCGTGTGGGTTGCGGATCGAGCATCTTTCAAGATTTTCCCTGTCTTGAACACTTATTTAACGTTTTCCAACTTCATCTTCTATGTTTCCTTTTGTATCTATTGTTAATTAGCTTAATTCTCCATTTTCAGTTTTGACAATATTTCCCATTTTTTCTATCAGTTCTCGTGTTGAGTAATTCGCCTTGTTCTTGCGTTTTCCGTTTGTTTTCTGTTATTTTTACTGCTACGTTAATTATAGTCGACCATTTGCTATCCGCGTGTTGTATGTTACTTTCGCTCTGGATTACTTTTGTTGTTTCCAAAAGCTTAGATTTTTTCTTTCTTGATTTTTCTCTGAAATTCTCTCTCTCTCTCTCTCTCTCTCTCTCTCTCTCTTATTACATCTTTTCGTCCTGATAATCATTTTATTTCTTTCAATATTAAAATCAAATTCGATTCTGCTATCATTCTATGTTTGCTTTCTATATAAAAATAATAACAATTACATTTTTTAAACAAAACTGACTTTGTCTGCAATTATCAAGTCATTTTAATTTTTGTTCCCTTTTTGGTCCTTTTAAAAAATCTATTTAAAGTCTCTCCGCTTTTGAAAAAATGTCTTCTCATTTGCCATTTTCTGTTTTGGGTTCCTGAGAACTTAACATTTTGCATCCCATATTTCTTACCTATTCAAAATTTTCGCATAATAGATTCACTTACATTTTCCATAAGTTTGCATTGAAGTCGCCCATCCATTTCTTGTAAGCTGCTTTCACACTGTCTAATTAAATAAGTTGTAAAGCTTTTCAATTTCTTTGATTGTAAGTTTGTGCATATACTTGAATTATTTTGAAAATGTATCTTTTGAATAATCTAAATGCTAAGCAAGATTCTCTGCTTGATATGCTGCTTAAAGTTTCTAAGTTGCTCTCCATTGACTAAAAATCCGACGCTATGAAACTTTTTATTCTTCTTTCCCTTATAATAAAGTAGATGGTTAATTACTTTCAGTGGTAACTTTTCCTGTCAGTCTTGGCATCACGTACCACCTGATGCTGTTCCCTTATATAATGAGTTTGTCGAGTTTGAAGTCTTCCCATATATTCTGCTTGTCACGGAGAAGGAAGAGAATTTTTGTGACATGGGAAAGAAACGTCGAAAATATTACCAAACAAAATAGTCATCATCATCATCATCATTCAACCGTAGTCGGAATCATCGAGTCAATACCAACGATCCTTTCTTTAGTTGTATAATATGTACTACGCCAGGGTTACATACAGTTTTAAATTCAGAGTTTTCCTTCTCCTAGATCGGTTGCCACCCAAGGCTATAGAACTCAGTCTATCCTGCTATTTACCCACAGCTGGGAGGAGAAGAAGAGGATTCATAATTTTCCCAAGAGTATTACCACGTAAGTGAATGTAATGGATCCGACTAGAATTCGAACTCGACTCTCTGATTCCTCAAACTTTGATCAAAATTTAAGAAGTAAACAAACAATATTTTAGCAAGGTTTTCGCAATTTTGATAATTACACGACTAAAGTATGACAATAAAATGATAGATTGCATAATAGATTAATAGAAGAGAAACATTTCGAGCAAATGGAATGCATTAATCTATCTAATGAAGCACAAAAAATGGACAAATTCTTACGAAATTTCTGCAAATGGAGATGGGAACTCATTCACATCTATTTGGCTTGTTTAAATAAATAAGTTAAGGGGACAGGCATGAGTATCTATATTTCTTGATTGTCCGGTTCTGTTTTGAAATTAACTCACCATTTACAAAAATTTGCTTAGTTTGGCATAAGGAGAAATTTATAGAAGCAGTAGTGCTGATCCAACTCACTGTGCAATCGTAATGGTCTGCCAGACGAGCTTTCTAACGATTACCCTATGGCAAGGTAGCCAATAAACGTCACGTGAAATGACTTGATAATCTTTTCTTGATTGTACATACTTTGAAATTAGTGTATTTCCCTTAAAATTCTTTGCATAGCAGAAAACGGAAGCCCTAATGCACTTAGCACCCTGCTCCATTCTATTATATTTATTTATATCACGATAATTAATGATGAAATTATTTCCCCAATTCTTATTTTGCTTTATTAGACAGTTGCCCAGAACAAAATGTCTTTTGCGACGGTGGATTTAATCGGGTTATCTTTTTCGTTTTGTCTTCTTTGTTTAGCAAGATTTAAAATCCGACACAAGAGCCAGGAATCAACTCTAAAGTAATAAAAATGTCTACGATAAAGGCTAAGTTAGATACAACAGAGGAACAAATAAATAGATAACGCTAATAAAACAACTAATAAGAAAGAATAATAAAATAGATATGACAGGATGGAAAAGATGATCTACTGCGATCATTGCAAACATTTTCAAGATATCCAATGCTATTCGTACAGAATCTGCACTTGACAATGAAACAGAAATTCCTTTGTCAGAAGATCAGATTAGATAGTAATAAACAAAAAGAAAACGCGAGATAGTGGATTACTATTTTGATAGTTATGTGTTATGCGTGATACATGACTGACGAGGCAGATTTTTCCCGCAGTAGTTTGCCATTTGTTTCTGCGATAGACCAGTTGACACCCATGGTCTGTCCTGCTATTTACGCATAGCTGGGGGGGGGGAGAGAAGAGGATTCATACCTTTCCCAAGGGTATTAGCACGTAAGTGAATGCAATGAATTCGACGGGAATTTGAACTCGGCTCTCCGATTCCTCAGTCCGGGCCGCTATCCATTATTCCCTATTTTGATAGGATATCTGAAAAAAAATGAAAAGATAAATAACTATATCTACGGTACAGAGAACTGGGGAAATTGTGGAAGATTTAGGTGAAAGTTGGTGGAGCACTGGGAATGGCTTTTTAACTCCCAGGAAAATGATTGAGAGAACAAAAAATCAGGGGAAATGTGAGGATTGCTCAAACGACTGTATATTAGGAAATAGTGAAATTTTCGTCAAAGCTGCATTCTTTATGGATTTTTCCTTATACAAATCAGAAACTATGTCAAATTTGAAGCTGATATGTCGAAGTTTAGTCAGTAGAAATTGCAACTGAAATTTTAAAATTTACTTGTGTTGGTGCAGCTTAATGTACATTGTAGAAATGCACAATGTTTTGTTCATTCACTAACTCTTTCTCTTTTCTTATCACGTTAGCTGGTCAATTTGTTATTGAGATGGTTACTGCATTAGCGAGAACATTGATCATTGTTTGGCTCAGTAAGTGATCTTCCAGTGGATAAACTTCCATCGAACGGCAAGATGTTAAAGAACTGATGGCGATATAAATGTGATGAAGAAAAGTTTTCAGATGTCTCAATGATTATCAAGATGGCCTCCTAGGATTGTTCAGAAATATGGGGAAAATGGAATTGAAGATAGACTGTTTCTTTTCTTAGCCAGAAACTATTGAGGGAATGTTGAGAAAGTTATACACTAGAGGAATTGAAGTTAATGAGAACAAGAATGTGGGTAAAAAGTTGCATTTCTAGAAAAAAATGAAATCGTTGTTTGATATCTTTAGCTGTTACTGTTCCCCTGTTTCCTTTCAGGATGGGAAGTGGAAAGTTAAGATGTGTGACGGGTATCACCTGGCTTGTCATCGTGATATAAAACTTGCCAAAACGTGAGGTGCAGTTCCTTCTTGACCAGCAAGATGAAAATTACCGGGATTGACATGAAAGTGACAATGATGTTGGACAGAATAACGCTAAGAGAGAATCATGATGTAGACAGAGCCAGAAAACAGCTTGACCCGTGTGATGATAAAGAATAAGAAGACCAATAAATGGATTTCGAAGATGATGGTGCAAGATCATGTCATCATTGTTGAACGTAGTAATGAATACCTCACACATGTGACTCCCAAAACTGGACATGCGAAGCAGATTGCCAAAACTATTCAAGAATTTCTGGCGGAGAAAAATCTAACCCAGCAGCCCGTTGTATGTGTTGCTAGTGATGGAACCATCGTAGATGTAGAATCAGAAAATTGAGCTATTCCCTATCTTGAAATGTTACTTGGTCACCCGCTCCATTAATTCATCTGTCAGCTTCACAGCAATTAGCTACCTTTCCTCGCCGTTTTCTATCATTATGATGGTAAACCAAGTGGTCCTGAGTATTGACGTGGTCCCATTGGAAAGCAGATCAAAGAGCCTTTATTTGAGATGCCAGTTACTGCCTTCCAGCCAGTAAACTTCACTGATTTCCCTGTCCTGAATGAAGAAGTGGAGAAAGATGTCCTGGGACCAGAAATACGTGTATAGGATTTGTAAAGGATTTATTACAGGTGTTGTTGATGATGACTTGGCTGCTATTGAGTCAGGTCCTCCCTGCGTGTCAAGGTGGAATACTTTATGGAGTAGAATCCTCAGGCTGTATGCAGAAACATGAAGACCCAGCCACGAGCGGAAAAGGATCATCATTACAAATATAAAGTTCAGTGCTCCAATATGGTTCTACATCATGATGCACCCTTATGTAACACACGGATCAAGGAACGTATTCTAATTAATGCTATATACGAATAGTAAGCAGAAGATGATAGTGAAGACGACTGTCCAGAGAAATGCATACTTCGCCCACACAAATCAACTTCTTGGTATGTGAGCAGATAAGGACGTGACTGTTAGAGAAAAAGTTGTCTCAATGATATTAGAGAGGAGGATCAGCAGATGAAAGAATTCAGTGACAGATCTGATGAGGAGGAAGAGGATTATGTTGCTGCTGTTGACAAGGATTTATTAAACTACACTGATTATGAGGAGGACAGTGAAGATGGAGATGCGAGTGAGAATGTGCCTCCTGTAGTCAATATGAGAAATTTGGTGACTCCTGAACAAATGTGGCAAGCAAAAAACTATCATTCTATGATTAACTGACCTAGCCTCCTTACATTGCTTCTCTATCAGATCAACAGGTTAATGACATTTTTGAGACACCATTAACAATGCCTAAGTGGCTAAACAGTATTCAGGCAGTCGGAAGAGGGATAAAACTGATGATTGAGATTTGGACTGAAGTGACGGAATACAAAGCGAGAGATGGATATAATAAGTTTATTGTCTAAGAAAATGAGGCCCATGCTCCGCACAACAAAAAAATCACTATTAACTTGTAATATTTTAATATGATGTACCCCTTAAATAATACTGGAATTGATGTCACAGATGTACAATTTATTATTATCCTGGCAAACAATAAATGGCACCTATTTTTTGACGTACAGTTGACAAAAAGTCGATCGCGATGCCGCAGCGAAAGTGGACATGAAACGGGCTGGAATTTTTCACAGGTGTTTGTTACAACCATTATAACGATGCATAAAATATGCAGCTTGTAACTCAAAAAAACTTTTTTTCACTGTTCCCTACAGCACATACAGCCGAAATATTAAAGAGAATAGCGGGGTATTGGGGAGACTTACTATCACTTGATTTTATGTTTATTTTACCTGGTACAGAATCTTAACATTGATTTGTCGCTATAGTGGCATTGGCCCGCGTTCGAGCCCCCACTCCACCCAATAAAGCCCAGAGTTTTGAATGCTTATTTTCAAGACATGTTAGCTGTCCTCCACCACCCGCATTAGGAGATTAGCCTAACCAAATTTTTACCACTTTTAGCTGTGTATCAAACGAAGATATCTTATCTGTTAATTTAAGCCTACTCATAATTCGATTTGTGGAAGATAGCCGACTGTCATAGTATTTATATTTTTGCTGACTCATTCAGATTCATCGAGATAGTTTAATCGGCATTGTTGACTCTGGTTCCTATCTGTATTTTCTTTCTTTGAAAGAAGAGCAAGAAAAACAACCCGTCACTTGTTGCTATAATCACTGAGCTGAGTCCGCTCGCGTGGTCCGTGTTTTCTGTAAAACGGTGATAAGAAAATTATATATATATATATATATATATATATATATATATATATATATATATATATATATATATATATGCGCGTGTGTGTGTATTTCGCAATTTAAAAATCTTTTCTATTTATTTACTTTTTGTAACTGGGACTCTGATCTCACGAAATTTTGGCAACATTGCATTAATCGGTATTCACAACTATTTTTTTTCATTTTTTGATCCTGCATGCTCGGGGTAAAAGAAAAAAATAGCACAAAGGAATTTGTAAACGCTTATCAAATTCATGGCATGTCAGAAAGAAAAAAGAAAGAGCCAAAAAGATAAAAAAAAAGATAAGCAAATTAAACAAACAAAAGAAGTAAATATTTCAAGAAAGAAAGAAAATGTAAAAGAGAAAAAGAGAATATCTTTGTAGAGAAGCTAGAATTCAGTCGCGTGAGTATTCAACCCGACTTAGTGCATTCTCACGTGTAAGTCGACATGGGTCAGCGATGAAACAACAACAACAAAAATAGATAGGAAAATAAATAAGTGAAAAATGAACGAAGAAAGAAAGAAAGAAAGCGAGAAAGCAACAAAGAAACAAAAATTAATGAGAAAATAAAGAAAGAAAGAAAAGGAAAATATATGGAGAAAAGAAAAAAAAGAAAAAGTAAAGAAATATTAAAAGATAGAAAAGAGTAAACAATAAATAAGGACAAAAAGAGAGATTTTCAAAATAGAAGGGAGAAAAGGAAAGAAAAGATTCCTAAGAAAGAAAGAAAGAAGGAAAGAAAGAAAGAAGGAAAGAGAAAATGAATGGAAAGAAAGAAAGAAGGAAAGAGAAAATGAATGGAAAGAAAGAAAGAAGGAAAGAGAAAATGAATGGAAAGAAAGAAAGAAAGAAAGAAAGCAAATGAATGGAAAGAAAGAAGGAAAGAGAAAATGAATGGAAAGAAAGAAAGAAGGAAAGAGAAAATGAATGGAAAGAAAGAAAGAAGGAAAGAGAAAATGAATGGAAAGAAAGAAAGAAAGAAAGAAAGCAAATGAATGGAAAGAAAGAAGGAAAGAGAAAATGAATGGAAAGAAAGAAAGAAGGAAAGAGAAAATGAATGGAAAGAAAGAAAGAAAGAAAGAAAGAAAGAAAGAAAGAAAGAAAGAAGAAATTAAAACAGTCCCCTTTAACTTGGAAGTTAATGATGTAAACCTCGACCAACATGCTGGAAACCGCGTATAGTACCGAACTTTGATTTTTCCTATGTTTTTTCAAATACATTTTCTTCTCTGTGAAATATCCATTCAGGATGGTGTCACTCATGATTCTCTACAACTTCCTATCCTTTGTAGCTCAAAACAATTATCATTATGCACCCGAAAAGCTTCAATTATTTGTTTTTGGTCCTCAGTTCAAGTGTGCTTTTTTCTTCCTACTTACTCAAATGTTCCTAACATTGTAATATCAGCATTCTGTAGAACCATATATCTGTTGCCTCGAGTTACTTCGTCATCTGTGAAGAAATTTTCCAGCATTCATTGCTACACGGAAGGATTAATAATACATAGAAATTCAACACTCTCAATATATTTACAAATTAAATATTAAAAGAAAATAACAATTATAATAAACTAGAACACTTATAGCAATCGCACAGTTTGATCTTTCCTATTTAATAATGAAATAATCCGGTGTTATTTTACACGAGACTTTTCTCGACGCCAATAAGCGAATAAGAGTGCTCCCAACTAGGATATAAGGTCACTAATCGTAAGCCAATGAAAAGCGAAGCGGCATTTTCGAAGCGGTTCTCTAGCTATGTATATAACGAGATGGTAAGTCAACCTCAATGAAAATCGGTGAATTGATTTTATTCCTTCACCGATGTTCTTCACATCCTAATGTATCCAGCGCGCGACTCACTGGCGACCTTAGACGTCCTCACAGTGCTGCATTGACACTAAACATATATATTTTCTTTCGCACAATTTCTTAAGCAGGTGACTACTGTAATTTAAATGTCCGCTGGGAGATATTTTACAATGGGAGCACTATGAATAGGTTCAAAAACCGTTGCTATCGGCATGTACAATCTTTCAACAAGAGTAATCATAAATACAAGACTATTGTCCAAATATTTTTGGAGTTTAACAGAGAAAACAAAACACCTACTGCTAAATAGAAATTAATTACGAGAGCACGAGCATGTACTTCTTTATATTCCCCTTGTTATCTTTGTCGTAATAAAATATTGGAGATCATTAAATTCAAAGACAAAATCAATATCTTAAATCAAAGGAATGAGCTCAGTATTAATTGTAAACATAGCTTACAATTTAACTTACAAAGTAGGTAGTAATATTTTCAACGACAATGAAATGTTATTTTAAGTTTAGACTGTTATTACTTATATTATTTGTTTGTCCTCCTATCCATTTGTATGTATGTATATATAGTCCTTCTATGTATGTATGTATGTATATATCGAACCTATCGAACCTGTATCCTACAAGAAACCGTCATATAGCCTGATGTGCTATACCAGTTTAGCTACAGAGGAGCGTCTGGTTAGCAAGATCGATTTTACTGCTTTGCATGTAAAAAAGCATGGAAGGTTGTAGTTTAAAGCAGTAAAATCGACTTTGTTAACCAGACGCTCTTCTGTAGCTAAACTGGTATTGCACGTTAGTTTATATAGCGATTCCTTGTAGGATACAGGTTCGATTCCTGTCGGAGGTCACATATTTTCTATGAAAATTTCTCAGACATTCAAGCCTGTGAATATTGTTAATAATGTTTATTATAAACAGAGCATTTACTTAATTATTTGTGTCTATAAAAATAACGTATAAACAGAAGATAACTTAAAATATGTATATCTTAGTATTTTAAATGGTTTATCGCTGCTAACCATAATCTACTTTTGTTTGATAGCGATTTAATTTAGAATATCTTGTTGACTTAATACCAAACAGTTGGGATTCGTTATACATTCATTTTGAATGGGCTTTGAATTAATTACAGTCATTTAGATAAGACGGTTCGTCTGGTTTTTAGGAAATGTATTTGTTTCTACTTCTGTTTTTATCGGTGTATACACTTAGATACTTGTATTTACGCATGTGTATCTGAGTGTTGTTTTTGTATGTTTTATATATAGGAGTGTGGGTTGATATTTTTTTTTTTGTATTTATATTATGTGTATATATATATATATATATATATATATATATATATATATATATACACACATATATATATATATCTGTAGATATGTATGTGCATGCATATATTACTGTATATATTTCTGTATATATTTATATATTTGTGTTCGTGTATGTATTTATGTGTGCTCATACATATATTGGTATATATATGAGTATATCTATATATGTGTGTAAATGTGTTTTCATTTCTGAATATATGCTGGTTCTTATTTTCCATCTTGTATTTTGTTTGGGCATGCAAATTAGGCTGTTAGATTTTTTTATTTGTCTATGAGTATATATTGTGTCTGCTCATCTGTATGTATATGTTTAATTGTCTTTTTTCTTTACTTAGCCGAATATTTTTTTCAATTATACCCTTCTTAACTTTCATCAATTAAACCCTCTTTTTATCTATATATCTTTTCTCATGTATGTAAAATTTTGATAGTTGGTTTATACTTGCTTATTAATACTTTTAGGCTTGAATTTTGGTGGGTCTATTTATGTCTTTATTAGTGTATGTGTTTGTGATTGCTTGTATATGCTTTTAATTGTATGTATATGTATCTGATATTTTTTCTTTGGCGTTGATTTCTCTATTTCCTGTGTCGTTCGTGTTTTTGCGTGTTTATATATCTGAATATATTTACGTGTTTGTGTATTATTGATGTGGGGCCAAAATTTGGACAACAGAGGTAAAACACGGAACACGGATTAGCTGTGAGATATATTAACAACAGGTTACAAGGATAGTGTAAGCGGAGCTAACTATAAGTTAGTGTCCAACACTGGTAGTCGTACTAGACTCTCACTGTCTCTCTCTGTCACTCTCTGTGTCTCCGTATGTCACTCTCTAGAGTGCTATGTCGCCTACTTAATATAGGCCTGGAAGAGTCTATTGTGTAAGTAGTTTCCGGTCTCACAATACCCCGCTTCCAAAGAGTTTTCTTTTTGAAAAGGAGAGAAAAAAATAAAACTTAATACTTTTTCTTCTTGGGATTTACGTCGAGCGGTTGAGTAAATTTCCTTTTCCTTCCTGAGCGCCGCACTTCAGGAGAGACTTGGGGCATGTCGAGATCGAACTAGAGATCTTGATGCGTGAGCCACGGCTTTTCGCGAACCATCTGGCAGTTTATGTCAAATGCAAGCACCAATGTCGTACGAGCTTGCATCACTTGCGACTATGATGTCGAGACTAGGGTCGTAATGGGTGAGGGAAAAGTCCGAAGTAAGAGTTTTCTTGATCTTCTCGAATGCGTCTTGGCATTCCGGGGTCCATGACCATGGTTTGTCCTTTTTTAAAGTTGGTTGAGAGGCTCTCTCAAATTTTGCATGTTCTTAATGAACCCTTGGTAAAAATTAGCTAGGCCGAGGAAGCTTTGTAACGCTTGAACGTTATTTGGGGCCGGCATGTTTCTGATCGCGTTGGCTCTTTCTGGATCCGGCCGACGACCGTCTTTATTTATAATGTGCCCTAAGTATTTAATCTCTGGTAAGAAAAAGTCACACTTTTCCTCCTTAACCTTAAATCCGTATTCTTGTATCTTTTCGAATACGTTTATTATATGGTTCCGGTGCTCTGCCATAGTTTTACTGGTAACCAGTATATCATCCAAATAGGCTGTTGCGTAGTCAAGGTCGCCAAGCATAGCGTCCATGACCTGCTGGAAAATTGCAGGCGCAACCTTTACTCCAAAAGCCAGCCTGTTGTATTTGTACAACTCTCTATGGGTGTTTATGCAGAGCAATTTGGAACTTTCTTCTTCCACCTCTATCTGAAGGTATGCGTCCGAGAGGTCAATTTTAAAAAAACATTTTCCACCATTGAGTTTATTGAAAATTTCTTCAGGGCTTGGGAGAGGATAGTGGTGATCTTGCAAGGCATCGTTTAACCCTGTGGAAAAATCTGCGCATACTCGTATTTGGTTGGAATTCTTTTTTACGTAGACCGTAGGTGCTGCCCACTCGCTGAAATCTGTTTTTGACAGAATACCTGCTTGTTCGAGTCTATCTAACTCTTTGTTGATTTGCTCTAGAGCAGCGAAAGGAACATTCCGTTTCTTTTTGAATACCGGTTGTGCACCGACCTTCACCTTGAACTTAGCTTTCATTTTAGTACATTTCCCAAGGACGCCAGAAAAAAACCTGGGGAAATTGTTGTTTGAGTTCCTTTTGAGATTTACCAAATTGGACGTTGTACTTTGTATCTTGCGACAAAATGTACTCATTGGGCAATCCCAAAGATTGAATTTTTCTATCCAATCTGTTCCAAATAAGTTATCTGAAGTTTTCAATACATAGGCTTTGAGCTTTTTGGTAACTCCATTTAGTGTTACTGTAAGTATTACCTCACCTAAAATGTTAATGTTTTCGCCAGTTACGGATTTTGCTGTTTTATCCGTTTTTAATAAGGTTGGCTTGTTTAATTTTCGCCAAGTACGCCAGTTAATGGTTGAAAGATCGGAACCCGAGTCAAGCTGGAATTTAATGGACTTATTGAAAATATCCACAGTTACATATTTTCTTAAATTCCTATCGACAATATTGTCAGATTGAGCTTGCCTAATTTTATTTTTGGGTTTTCTCGTTCTGTTGGCGTACCAGCACGAAGTTAAAGTATGCCCACTATTATTGCAATTTTTGCAATATTTTTTGTTCTTAACTGGACAGAATTTCATCCAATGCCATTTACCACAATGGTAACATGGTCCGGGCGGTTTCTTTAACTTATTTGGGTTTTGGTTACTGCGGAATTTAGGACATGAGATTTGCCTTTTGTCTTTTTGAGGGGAATAGGAGGTAGACTTACTTCTGATTTTATCAATCTGAGCTACACCTGATTCCTCGATAGTGTTTGAGTCACGCTTTACAGATATTACTCTTTGACAGTCCTCTGGCAGTTTTTGGAGAGTCAATCCTTGTTCGTTCTCAAGCTTGGTCAGTACCCGTCGTCTGACTTCGGCGTCTTCTGCTGATACTAGACCTTGTGCGAAAATCAAGCACTTGAAATCATCGACAGTCAGGTCGGCTAGTTTAAAATCATTACATAGCTTGTTTACCGATGCTGCAAATGTTAGAAAATCTTGCTGGTTGTCTTTTACTGTGTTCAGACATTTCCAACGTTTGTGGAACAAGGTTGTGTTAGGCCCGAATAGTTCCGATAGGAGCTTAATAGTCTCTGAAAAATCCAAGTCAGTGGTTTTCTTGGGTAGTATGAAGTCTACAAATCTACTATGTTCTGTAGTTCCCAGTTTTCTCAATAGTAGACGTACCTTTTTTTTACTGAGACATTCTTAACAGTCTACGTTGAAAATATCTTCGTAGCGCCTGTAAAAAGCCTGGAACGTTTTGTCTTCCTCTGGTACGTATTCAAAGGTTTCCATTGAATTGTAGATTATACTCTGGGAGAATATGGTATCTTTTTCAGAGTTTGAGCCTTTTAATGCATTTACGAGTAATTCTTTAAGTTGTTTCTGTTGTAGTTCAGCATTCTGAAGCGTAAATTTTTGGAATTCCATTTGTTGTTTATGTAATTCCAAAAATAGTTGTTGTTGTCTTTCTTCTGATTTTTGTTGCTGATCCAAATTTAGTTTTAACATTTGGGCAACTACTTTTTGCAAATCTTCCATATTTAAAAATGACAGCGCTTTTTTCTTGCTTTGAAACACGTGTACTAAGAGGAGGTACACAAAAAAATCTTGATAGGTTTTTGTTCCTTTTTTTTTTCTTTTACAGAAAAAAATATGGACAGACAATTAGTTAAACTAAACCAATTATATGTGTTTAGCTTTTTTTCCGTGGTTCCGTTAATTTTAACGGAATTGAATAATTTTTCACCACACTTATGTATTTTTTTTAAAAAAAGGTACAAAAAAAAAGAGAAAACTCACCTCAGTGAATTTGAGGGGAGATTAATGTTATGCCCGAGTTTAACTCAGTTACATAAAAAATTTTTCGATAGTTTTTTTCCCGAAAACTTAAGTACAATGGTAGTACTTGCTCTTGTGTTGTCAGTTTTTTTACGAACAACTGTTTTTTTTTCTCTGTGTGTGGGTGTGTAGAAATCCTTCTCGTATTGGACAGACTTTAATATTCCGTAGATGTCGAATCACTCGTTTGTCAATGGCGTTTGGTATTGGAATATATGTAGACGCTGGGTGTTTAGCTTTTAAATCGCTAATGTATTAATACCAGCTTAATTTCACGTTCAACACTGCTGTGGGAACGCGTGGAGTTTGTGTATTTTTCGAGTACTCTGTCGCTATTGATATGGGGAGAACGAAATTCTCAAATCTTTTCTGTCGCCACTGATGTGGGACTGGCAAGGTATTGCAAATTTTCGACGTGAATGCGTTTCACGAATTCTTCGTCGACCCAGATGTGGGATTGGTAAGGTATTTGGGTTCGCCGTGAGTGCGTTTCTAGAATCCTCATCGCCACTGATGTGGGGCCAAAGTTGGGACCACAGAAGTAAAACACGGAACACGGATTAGATGTAAGATATATTAACAACAGGTTACAGAGATAGTGTAAGCAGAGTTTACTATAAGTTAGTGTCCAACACTGGTAGTCGTACTAGACTCTCACTGTCACTCTCTGTGTCTCCGTATGTCACTCTCTAGAGTGCTATGTCGCCTACTTAATATAGGCCTGGAAGAGTCTATTGTGTAAGTAGTTTCCGGTCTCACAATAATTATGATGTGGTTGTGTCTGTTATGTAATTTGTAAAACTTCTTCCCCTTCTCAAATCATCTGAATTCAGATCCCTTCAATTGTATCTAAGTTGTTACAATGTTTGAATCTCCTTAGATTAGCGTTTGCTCTAACTGAAAATTTGGCTTTTCGATTAAAACAATAAATTCATAAAAAATATATTGTATATTTTCCTCCGTCCCTTCTTCGAAAAATTTTATATTTCAAACTTAATGCAAGGATAAATTTAAAGTTTGTAATTCTTATTTTTAAACTTTATAGTAAAATTAAAAATCAGTTATAATGGTCTGACATTAACATTGAGGCATTGATAAATTGTATGTAAGAATCATTCTTAATTTTTTAATTATCATATACTTGTATTTTGATTGGTCATTGTAGATTACGTAACAATGTTTCCCCTACTGAGGGGAATTTGGTTGGTTTTGAACTTTTTAAAACTATTTATTCTGTAATCAACGCCATCACTTGACAAGACACCAGAAGTGTTGAAACAAAATGTCTATTTTCGTAGTGATGTTATAATATGATTATGTTATAATCTTTGAATATATATATATATATATATATATATATATATAATTATTTATTTAAAAATATGATTCCAACGCTACATAAGAGTTCTCATGTTTCAAAACAAGAGCCGAAAACTTCAGTATAATTATATGAATTAAATTGAATTAAACTAGTAAGCTCTGTTCCATCTTCAAGCGATTTTGTTTTTTTTTTACAGAATAAATAGTTTTAAAAGTCAAAATCAACCAAATTCCCTCAGTAGGGGAATATATATATATATATATATATATATATATATATATATATATATATATATATATATATACCGCTTTTAACACTTCTCCAATTAGTCCTGATTCGTGATAAAGGTTTTTTTTCAAGGATGTTTATAATAAATTTGGAATTGTTAAATTTTCGAAATAAATAATAATAAAAGACAGCATTATTGTCACTCTCCGAAATAACTGCTTCATCTACACTTTATTTAACCCATATCACACTGTCGTCAGTTTAAGCTGACACCTTTTTTCCATCTATCTAAAGTGTTATTATAAACTATAGTTTTAGAAAATGAAAGTTTCACTAAAATATGCTGAAAATTTTCAAAATTTTAATCTAAACTCAAGAAAATAAATATTTAAAGCAAAATGGTCGCAATATTTGGAAAAAAGCGTCAGTTTAAACAGATGCCAAGAGGATATAGACCAACGTGCCATTTATATGAGAATATACGCATACAACAACGTGAAGATGATGAAACAAAGTAGATAATTTATTAACAACGCTTTTCATCGAGGGTATCTGCTCTCTTTGGCTTCCTCTGTTTAGAATGAAAGAAAGACAAAACTGTATGTAAGGAAAAGTGCCTTGGGATCTCTGAGGATAAATGCGGGCCATAAATTAAATTGCCTTATCACTTCCAATGTCCAGATTCAAGAGAGTGTCTGTCCGTCTGTTTGTTTGTTTTATTTATATCTATATTAGAGTCGTTTGGTGTTATTGGATTTTTAATCAGTTCACCGAAACTAGGGATTGTTTTTTTAATTATATATATGCTTGCATATTCATGTACATAGATACAGACTCACCCAACCATGCATATACAATATTAGAGTTTTTTGTATACTTATTCATACATGTACACATATATATGCCATTTCATATATATATATATATATATATATATATATATATATGTATATGTATGTATGTATACTCAAGCGTGTTTGGTTGAATAATCTACACATATTATATATATTTATTTTATTTTAATCCTCTCAAATTCTCGGATCAACTTCTTAATGTTGTT
This sequence comes from Acanthosepion pharaonis, assembly GCA_903632075.3. NCBI lineage: Eukaryota > Metazoa > Mollusca > Cephalopoda > Sepiida > Sepiidae > Acanthosepion > Acanthosepion pharaonis. Next base: position 202,105 of record CAHIKZ030000429.1, read on the forward strand.
AGTAAATTTATTAAGGAAGACGCCGTAGTTTATTTTCATTTCTTTTATTTTGCCGAGTACTTTCAATCTTTCAATCAATTTTTTTTGTAAATGTGTTTACAAAAAAACACAAATCTCAATTACACTAATTTTTTGTCTTAGCAATTCACCCCTGAAGATGATTTTAGATAAGATTGAAAGTACTTTGGAAAATAAAAGAAATAAAAATACTTCGGCATTTTCCTTAATGAATTTAATAACAACATTAAGAAGTAGATCCGAGAATTTGAGACGTTTAAAATTAAAATAAATAGATAGATAGTTATGTCTAGATTATTCAACCAAACATACTTCAATGAAGATATACTGCCTAAATACACACACACACACACACACACACACACACACACACACACACATATATATATATATATATATATATATATATATATAGTTAAATCGAGAGAGCCAGACAAACCAACCAAGGTTTCACCTTCTCTGACGATCCGCTTAGGTGAAACCTTGGTAGGTTTGCCTGGCTCTCTAGGTTTGACTAGGTCTGCTCTACTCATTGTATTGAGCACTTTATTTAGTCATTTAGGGTACTCGCTTCGGGTTTTTTTTCTTTGGGCCTTGAACTCGTATGCTGGGCGATTATTTTCGGTTAACGTACATGTTCTTTGATCTTTCTTTTTTATATACCTTTTTATTCCCTTTGGTGTTGGCTTGTTTATTTGCAAATCAATACAACGAAGGTTTTTCGAGCGAGTATAGTTCCTTATACTTATAACTGTTCTATTAATTATATATATATATATATATATATATATATATATATATATATATATATATATATATATATATATATATATATGTACAACAAATATAATACACTAATGATATTTCACTAGCTCTTATCAGATACACGGTACTAAACAATTTTCTTGTTGAGGCGAAACAAAGACATAGTATATTTGAAAATAATTAATGGCACAATATTTATCCCTGGAATAAGCACCAATGCTAACATATAAGAAGCTACGATTCCTTTTTATTCAGAATTTCGCATGAACCTATATTTCATGGAAAATTTATAGGTTCACTCAATATTTTTACCTGTTAGTTATTTGTCAATGTCTATCAGCTTCATTTGTCTTTATATCAAGCTCACATCTTTACGTTCTGTTACAATGATGATCCTGTATAACGCAGTTTTTTTTTATTTTATTTTATCTTTTTTTTTTTTTATAGCCCTGCATCCTTTAAGAACATCGTTTGAGCCCAAACGGCATTTGTGTGAGTTCGTAGAATTTTCTTTGGAAGAATCCGTAGTATTACGCTGTAAGTTGTTTTCTGTCTTCTGAAGTCATACGCCATGGTTTGCTGATTTGTACAATTCTTAAAATAAACATAAAGCCTGAATTTATAATAATCTACTTTTTTTTTTACTTCAAAACTGATCTCTGATAAGATTAAAAATTTTATTATTTCTTATATTCTCATAACAGAAGACCTGGGCTAGTATCAGGTGTCATGAGAGGTATCTAGAGACCAAGATTCCCCATCCCCTCCCTCGTTAGGTGGTTAGTGATGTCAGTTTTCTGGTGGATGCGGGGCGCCTTTCGTTTCGGGTGTGTGTTTTCGTATTTGTTGTTGTGTATGAATGAGTGAGTGTTTGTGTGAATGCTTGATGGTTTGAATGTGTACTCTTTTTCTTAGTCCCGCATCGATTTCGGCCGGTTAACTGATATTTCTGCCACATTCATAGTTTGTTGGGGGGGGGGGTTATTACTAACTCAGTTTTGTTTAGTTTTATTGTATATAATTAATTCATTTAGTAAATACTCATTTGGGGATTTTAAAAGTTGTTATTTTATGACCCTCCCCCCATGAACAATATTTGTATATAAGGGGACTAGTTAGGACGTCATAGAGAAACTGAGGTATTATGGTGGACGTAGTAAGAAAGGTAGGAGTGAATGGGTTGTTCTGGTGATTGGATTATTGTTGGCATGTTTGGGTCAGTGTCTGCGACTAGCTAAGTTTAGATTTAAGACAGATGAAGACCGTCATTCCCCATCCCCCTTTTGGCCCTGTGCCACATTTTGTATTTTTAATACAAATAAATATTGTCAGTCAGTCGACTGGCTGATCGGTTGAACTCTCTGCCTTTGGGCGGGGAGGAACCCGAAAGAGGCTACGCCGAAGGGCGAATTCTCTTTCGGGGAGGTAAACCGACCCTGAACCCGTTTATACGGGTTCAATGGGCATATTTTGGGGCGAGCCCACGGTCTCGGAGATCCCACGTTAAAAAGGCCTTGTGCCACATGACGCCTTCGTTGTGGGGTGACTGAATATCGTTACAAGTTTACAACTCCACCATACGCTGTACTACTATATGGCGCCAAGTCGTGGCCTCTCAAGAAGACCCGCGTCCATGGCTTTATATCCCGCTCACTCAGGACCATCTAGGAGATCCACAGGAGGACTGACCAGCAGAACATCCATCGGTCAGCGACGTGTTCGCTGGTTCGGTCACGTCTTGCGATGACTAAATAACAACCTCACCAGTCATCTTCGGGTTCGACCTGTCATCTGCAGACAGAAGAGGACCTCGCAGGAAAAGGGAAAAGAGATAAAAAGATAAACGAAGGAAAGAAAAACGCACAGGATTTTTAAAATGGAGAATTTTCTTCCTTATTTTTATAAAGATAAAGAAAGAGAGATAGACAATAAGAAAGGATAGCATATCTGGATTAAAAAAAAAAAAGAAAGTAAAAGAATTATCGTCTATACTTGTACATAAGGCAACAGAGTGTAAAAGTCGACCAACAATTTTTTACAAGAAAAATACATGATATACTTAAAAAAATGTTGGTCACAGTTTGAAGTTAGCTAAAGTTTAGATAATAACGCATTATATTTTACAGCATTTAAACAAATTTTACGGCACTAATTTGTAGTGTAATAGTTAACAACCTGGTCTGGTGGATATTTTCTTCTGAATTCTCAGCGAATAATATATTGTAAACGCGAGCCTCACTTACGAATTTTGTGAGTCCTTGTACAATATTTTGGTATTTTTCCACTTTTTCTCAATTTCCTTCATTTTCCTCTTGTTCTTCAGGAACAACCAGATCCGCAAGAAAGAGGGTGGGTAGTGATGAATTGTCACCCCCACTTGCAGAAAGCCCACAAATTACCTGCCAAGATTGGTCCCTCGATAAAATTTTCAATTTGAACTCCACCCTACCCCAAATCCTGACTGTCTTTGCGCATATGGAACGGTCAGTCAGGGTCACAATCACTCAGTGTATTTTAATACGTTTATTTTTAAAGACAGATCCTGTTTTTTCAGGGTCGAAATCAGGTTAATATGGTGAATAATTCATTCATTTCTGTCATGTTCGTTCTTATATCACATTTCGATCAGCTTTGCTATATTCTATTATTACATGACTTTACTTTCATTTATTGTTTCATGAAAGAAAAGAAACCAAAAAAGAACTTGGGTAATTGTTAATGAGCTAGTCTTGTAAACCATTGTGAGTGTAGTTCGATTCTCATTCTGTGCCTCACGCTTGTTGTCTTGTGACAGATTAAATTAAGCGTAGTATATATGGGTCATTTTGGCGCGGGGTAATCGTTAGTAAACTAGTCTAGGTATGTGACAGTTTATAACTTTCATGACTACCTCGTTCAGGCAGTTTGTGCGATATCAAGCCTGAACTAGAAAATATCGACAGATTAATATGGGAAATTTAGCATTGTTTTAAAAATTCTTGCAAAAATCAAATTATTGTTGGATTTTAATGACATTTTCAGAATTTATTCACAATTGAATGAAATTATTTTTGAAATATTCTTTTCAGAAACATTTATATTATTAACCCATAAATCCAGAATGTTCGTATGTATATTAGTTTAAAATTTGAATAATCAATTTGTTTTTTCAAACAGGAACACCAATGACAGAAAATTTGATCTGAATCATAATAACAAAGTGCAATAACACTATCACATTATTTAATTAAAAAAAAATCTTAATTACTTTTATAAATAAAATATATTGTCTTAAGAAAAATTTTCGATGAATCATGAATTTTTACAAAAATTGTTTCTTTTAAAATTATGTACTAATTTCAAACTTTTAAATGATACTATTATTAACTGAAAAATATATTTACTAGTCATGAACGGAAAAGCTTAATGCAAATCATCAAACATCAATATTTTAAAGAGTATTTAGACAATTTTTGATTAGTGTATAAATGTGTCGGTTTTTGTAAGTACGGTAGAAGATACACGACATTATCAGAAAATAAGAGCGATAACTATAGTAAATTAAAGCTAATATATCTAAAATTCGATAAAACATTAGATTAAGGAGAATATTTTCCTAAATTTTTAAACTTTGCTGAGTAACTAAAAATTATATAAGAAAGACACGTCATTTTCTATAATTATGTTTTACAGATAAAATCTCCGTAGAACAACATTAAATCTGAAATCAAGCATTCAACTTCGAAAAAGCTTCTGTTGGGTTAAAAATATAGTTACTGTCGGGCAAAAACATTTATGCAATATTTTAAAGTAAATAATATTGGCTTCTATAAGATTAATTATACTTGAAATCAACTAATATTACTTGAATAAAGTTTCAGAATAGTATTTTATTTTTGGAAGATTTTTTTGCGATGAAAGACAAGTAAAAAATGGCGCTAATTAGATATTTTATATAAAATAAAACAAAAAACCTTCCAGTCAATTTAAATTAGTTTTTGAAATAAAGCCAAGTATTTCACTTATTGGAAATAATAAATTTAATCTATTAGCTTGAAATTAAAAACAAAAATTTTAAGAAAGATTTTTCCTTTTTGAATATTCATTTTAAACCTTAGGTATCGTTATTTTGGAGGTACCTACTTTAGTTGTACCTATTGAGACATCCTAAATTATTCATTCTCGATGCAAAACTTCCCACACCTTTGATTATTTTCAGTTTTTGAGATGTCGACCACCAATGAAAAGATAGCGTTTTGCGACACGTCCGGGTTGATCTCTGACGTCATATTGCAGATGTAAAACGTTTGATACTTCGGCAAGCCGGATGTGAAAATAATGAGACAACAAGACCCGAGGAGGTCAAAGTGTAATCTCTGAACAGATTTCGTCTATCTTTTCACATCTAATTTTATCTACTTTGAATGATTCAAGCTAAGGTAAAAATGAAATCTTCACCTATGTATTGGTTAGGCATGAAACTAATTAAAAATACTAGTTTTAACCCGTGACCATTTCACGGTTGTCATTTTCAGTTAATGATTATGTAAGCTCATGGCAAGTTATACGACAATAAAATGTCTGTAGACATTCCCCTATCGTATCGTTAAATATTTGAGCTTAAAATCTTTAACAAAATATTGCAATAACAATCATAAATATGAATACTGGTTGTTATTTTTAAGAAGTAAGGGGGTACAAATGAAAAGATTTGAAATTAACAACTTTTTACATTTCACTGAAACAGCTGTTAAACCCTTCTATCTATCTATCTATCTATCTTTATCTATTTCATTCACTTTCTCACTGAAACCAAGTAGTGTCTTTTCACATCTTTCCATTCGATCAAAACGGAATGCTTCAGCTCTGACACTTGTTCTTTCCTATGCTAATATGAGTTCACACAGTAACCCTCTACCATGAGTAACTCTTGGGCCTTGTATTAGGTGAACGTTAGTAAAACCAAACAAATGTTCATTATTTATGAGGTACTGACAGGGCGTAACGGTCGTGCGAATTGATAAAGGGAAAGAAAAGTGTAGTTATAGGATTCTAATGTTAATGCTTATATGTTTGTCAGGATATATCAAAAGTATTTTTATCGTTTACAAACTTTTAATCCAAAGCTTATTTGATGTACTTATCTACGGCAATTCAAATCTCCATTATTGTTATTATTATTATTTCAAAGTTTCCTCATATAAGATCTTAATATCTGGTAATTAATGAATGGATAGCGGACCAAAACCAGCAGCCTTAAGTACCATGCAATTTTTCCCTGACTTTAAATATTCCTCACTTTTCGGATTATTCTTACCAGTCCTAGAGAGTCTTCCATTTGTGACATTTTTGCTTGGTAATCAATTCCAACTTTCTTTTTCTTCTTTGATTTATGTTTCATATGATTTCCTCACGGGCCTCAACCAGACACCTATGGTTAGAAATAGCATGCATATTCATTAGTTCCGACCTTTACAATTAAGTCCCACCATACTACGTCCACTGCTAAGAATCATCGCCATTCTCCTCGTATTTCATTAGCAAGAAGGAAGTTCACTTCAGACATATTCTTTGCAAGAACAGACATATTCTTTGCATTGTGGAACAGGTTCTCGAGAGGATGCTTCCTTGATCACTACAATCTTAACCTCTTCATTTTTAGGGTCAACGGCTATCTTTCGTAAATATTCTAATAATCTGCACAACTTATCTCCTCCTGTATCTGTCTATATTTCCGAGATGAGGTATTATGTACATTGTTTACATTATTCAGACCATTGTCCTCATCTTTGTTGCCATATTTATCACAAAGTTTCGGCCGATATTCAGGCAACGATCTGAGTAACGCTCTACCTTGAGTCTTTATTGGGCCTTGTATTGAAAAAAAAACAATAAGTTAAAAATCATTTCTATAAAAATCACATTTTACATTATTTAAATCCTACTATTATTAGCACTGTTAAACACTGAACTTAACTTAGATCTAAATTTTATAAAAGTTAAGCTTAAGTTGAGTAAGCAGATTGATATTTTAGGCAAGAGCTATCTTGAATATAATCTTCATGCATCCTAATGTCTTTCTTTTTTATTCCGATCTTAGTTAATATCGGTTAAAATTTTAAGGTTAAGCATTCGATATATTGTAGAATTTTTTTTCTTTTTGAATAAGGAAAGCCTCTTAAAATATCATATCACTTGGTCTCCTAAAGATTCTATTTAATATGTCAATTTTTATTACCCAAGTGAATGCTTTCGCAATAAAATTAATATTAGCATATTAATGTAAATATAATTTTCAAAATATATTTATATGATAACTAACCCATATCCATTTATTTCTTATTAGAAATGCGTACACGAAATTACTTGGTGGTGAGAAAGTTGTGCAGTTCAAGGTTTGTTTCTCTCTCTCTCTCTCTCTCTCTCTCTCTCTCTATATATATATATATATATATATATATATATATATATATATATATATATATATATATATATACATGATGAAATATAATTTTAATGTATGCTGTATTACTACGTAAAAGTGCTCAATTTTAGAGATAGAGCATATACAGATATAAAAATGAACACTGAGGTCATCACCAAGCGACGCAATCTTCAGGCCATGTGTTTTGGCTTGACTATTTATATATACTGGTCAGGGGTTCATCATGTGTAGTAAGGTCTATTGTATTATCCTAACGGTTTTTGGATGGATGATAACGGTTAGGTTTTAAATTATTCTGGAGTAGAAATAATTGTGGATCCGAAAGCTGTTATTTTTTAAAACATTTTACACATTATTGATTATTTACTTATTTCTTGTTTATTATTATTATTATTATATTTATTTGTGTTTATTTGTGCATTAGTAGTTTTTTAATTTGTTGATTATTTACTTATTTTAATTTATTGTTTATTATTAATATATTTAAATCTTTTGTTTATATTGTTTTATTTTTTGGGGAGTTGCTTATCTTATTTGTTTGTTGTAAGTATGTTACAATATGTGCAATGTATATAGTGCATATATTTGCATATTTGTATAGTGCATATGTTGGCATATTCATGATAGTATTTTACAAGTTATTTGATCTTTAACTAACATAGTAATAAATATTTTCTTTTCTGCATTTTGAAAACAGTTCTGATCGTTTCTTTAGTAACTTGTGTTGGTCTGGGAAGGTAATTATAGCTATTTTCTTTGCCAGACAGAATTTATAGTTTTTAGATTTATTGTTGTAGGCTGATGCAGTTTTCCTTATTTTCTATGATATTGTTAGTGTGATTTATTTTTAGTTTTCTATATCTATTTAGAAAGTACTGTACTAATCGCATACTTATTATTTGTAAAGGATTTTTTATACACGTAATTTCTGTTTCCAGAGTTCATCAGTTCCTCCCATGTATATTTTTCTTCGTTATCGTCTAATTTTACAGTGGCTTGGTATATTATATAATTTTGCAAGCAGTTATCATATAATGAACATTCGTTTTTTACTCTGTTTTTACAGGTTGTTTGGAATTGTGCTGATGGTTTGTTTGTTATTTTTTTGTTCTGCCTTTTTATTGTCTGTGTCAGGTTTTTAGTACAACTATAGAAGACTTTTATTGTATTTCTGTTAACGATCTCGTAGAGAGTGTTTGATGGTGGGATTTTGCGTATGAATTTAATGAATATTTCTCCTTACATTAGTTTTTACTTTTTTGTTTTACGGTTGATTGAACAGGATGATGTTTCTTTTCCTGTTGGCTGTTCTACTACTGTGTGGTGTGTATATGATGGTTGCCGAAAATTTACTTTTAAAACTGTTTCATAATCTTTTTTCGGTTCGTTGAAGATGCTTTTCTTGGAAAAAATTGTGAGATAACCTGCGGTATCTACTTGATTATTGTTAGCGGTTGTTTGGAAGATCTGTGTATATAAAGTGGTTTGTCATTGGTTTCTCAATATGGTTGATATGTACCTTTTCTTAGGTTGAGTGTGACATTTTAGGTTTATTTTTTATGTCAAATTCTCTATATTTAAAAAAAAAAATTATATCATCATTTTTTGGTTTTGTCTATTTTTTTGCCTGTAACAGTTTCTTAAGATTATGAGACCGTACCTTCTTCCTTATATAATTTTTACCGATTATTCTACTTAGTTCATGTAGTATATATATATATATATATATATATATATATATATATATATATGTGTGTGTGTGTGTGTGTGTGTGCGTGTGTGTGTGTGTATGTGTGGGTATGTGTGCATGTGTCTGTATAAAACATGTCTTGATAAAGTCCTTCAGTGGACGAAACGCGTCGGATAAGAATAGTTTTTCTTCTTTTTATCTTTTTATCCATATTATAATCTGATTGTGTTTGTGTTGTTTTGCGCGTGAGTTTAAGACCCCATTCACACATTTGGGACTAAAATATATATACATGTATTATCAGATGACCGGATATTGTAGCGTCTGTTCTAACGTAATTTCAACGAAGAAATAAATTGAATAACATTTACATTTTTTCTTTTCTCCTCAGTAATTTTTATAGTTTTTAAACTTAATAGTGATTAAATTTGGATTTTAAAATTGGCAATTTTTAATTTTAATATCAAATTTTATCATATAATTTAATAATTATTGGTTAGAATAATTTTTTTTAATATTACCCGTATTTTAAAGATCTGAATAGCTATTATAACATGATTTCGTTGTCAAGCTTTTGAATCTTCCTATACTTGGGTTTTGATTGGTCATTCTAGCTTTTGTAACAATGTTTTCCCCTAGCGAAGGATCGTTAATTAATTTGAAACTTTTAAAACCATTTATTTTATATTCAACATCATCACTTGATAAGACACCGAGGGTGTTGAAACAAAATGGCTATTTTTGTAGTGATTTTATAACATATTTATGTTATAAATTTTTTTATAAAAAATAATATATATATATATATATATATATATATATATATATATATATATATGGCATTATGATACATAATTTTATATAATTTTATATATCAAGAAATAGTATTGAAAACATAGTATGAGAAACTATAAAAAGTTTTTTCACGCGTTTCATCCGCTGAAACTTAGCAGATGAAACGCGTCACAAAAAAATGTTTACCAATTTGCATACGCACATACATATATATATATATATATATATATATATATATATATATATATATATATATATATATATATATTATTATTATTATTATTATTATTATTTTTTTTTGATTTACACATTTCTTTCCGGGTCCCGCCCAGGGAACTAAGGTTAGAAATGGCATCATGACACTTTCCACTGACAGGGAAAAAAATTACATAGATAAAGCCCTTAGTAAAGTGTGGGCTGTACTTGTCAGAACAATTTTTTGTATCTCCTTGAGACATGGACTTCCAGGAATCCCTTCAATTAGTCTACTGCAATCTTTTCCAACCAGTCCTAGGGCTCCAACTACAACAGGGATTGTTGATGTTCCCATATGCCACATTTTTTAGATTTCTATTTCAAGGTCCTTGTATTTTGACAGCTTTTTGAATATCTTCAAAGATACATTACAGTCAGTAGGGACTGCCATATCAATAAGGAGGCACCGTTTTTGTTTGTGGTTTTTAATAACAATATCTGGGCGGTTGGCTTTGATTGTTCTGTCAGTGTCTATTGTGTAGTCCCATAGAATTGTAACAGGTCCTATCTCCGTAACCGGGTCTGGGTCGTGTTCATACCAGTTTCTTTCAGTTTCCTTCCCGTAGAAGTTGCAGATTTTCCAGTGCAGATATTGGCCCACTCTGTCATGTCGGGTTTTATATTCAGTGGGTGCCAACATCGTGCAACCTGATACAAGATGATCAATCGTTTCTGGATATTTATCACACAATCTGCATTTTGGGCTGACACAATATTTTAGTATATGTGCTTGATAATTCCTAGTTAGCAAGCATTGGTCCTGCGCAGCAAGGATAAAACCTTCAGTTTCCGCTTTCAACCCTGCACTACGTAGCCACTGATGGGTACGGGTTTTGTCTACGTCAGCTTGTTTGGTACGGGCAAAGTATTGGCCATGAAGCGGTTTATCTTGCCATCGCTTCTGTATCTGGTCGGTTGCATTCGTCTTTGCTGTCTTTTTTAAGTATTTTGCAGTTTCAGCCGGTGTATTGTGCTGATTATTATTATTTTAAATTTTCTATATTTATAGGGGAAGAAAAGCTCATATCGGAGATAGTACTTTTGTATATGAACAGTGGGGATTATAGCAATCAGCACTGCATGATAACTGTCGATTTCACACCTAAATGAGATTTTTCAACAAAGTGTCTTTATTGATATTTATTTTTTAATTTAATCTGCATAAAGATTACATTGTGTGATAAGAAGTGTGCAATCTCAAAAGGGAATATATTGTAAATGTGAAAGGGTACACAATGCTGGAAATTGCTGAAAGCTTGAACAGAAATCCGAGTTCAATCAAAGAAGAAACGGAAGATATTGACAAGAACAAGAAAACAATGTATAGCATCTCGCAAGCTGAGTTCCAGTTCATTACTGGCGGCTCTGCAAGTGTATGTTGAACAACAGTAAATCCGCAACCTCTCCCCTATTTAATCACTTCGAAGTCCTGAGGTCTACAGCAGATAAAGTTGAATGCTTTGCTTGGAAACTCTCTTTCCACTCAACACTAAACTCATCTCGAGTAACCACACCTGATTTTACCTCTAGAACTGAGGCTATACTTAGTGATATGCTCGTAACCCCGTAATTGGTCTCGGACATCATTTCTAAATTAGACTCTCATAAGGCGAGCGGAGATGGCGAGATCCCAACCGTCGTCCAAAAGAAATGTGCCCCAGAACTGGCTCCAGTTCTCTCCAAACTCTACAACTATTGCCTCGCTGCTACTTGCTTTTCAGCTTGTTGAATATCCTCCTCTATAGTGCCTGTTTTTAAGAACTCTGGAGAATATTCTGATCCCTCTAACTATCACCCTATTAGTCTCCTACTGTTTTTTGGTAAAGTATCTGAGGCTTCAATGCTGAAGTGGTTAAGCATCTTACCTCTCATGACCTACTCTCTGACAAACAATATGGCTTCCGTTTTGCCCGGCCTACAACTGATGTGCTAACAGTCATCACTGAATATGTATATCAAGCTCTTCATAATAATGGCGAAGCTCGTGCTGTGGCTCTAGATATCTCAAAGGCATTTGACAGGGTTTGGCATGCTGGTCGTCTACATAAGCTTCAAGGCTACGGTATTACAGGACGATTGTTTGATTTAATCCACTCATTCCTATCAAATTGTGAAATGAAGGTCGTCCTGAACAGGCTTGCTCCCAGATCCTTTCACGAGAAAGCGATTGTTCCCTAAGGCTCTACATTGGGTCCTACGCTGTTTCTGATCTTCATCAATGATCATCCTGATGACATCAGTTTCCAAGTAGGCATTTATGCAGATGACGCTACCATTTACTCCTGTCTCAGTAGCAAATCCATCAGAGCTGACAACGTTAATCTGGCCGCTGCTCTTGAAAAGGACCTCCACTCTGTGGTTAACTGAAGCAGGAAAGGTGGTTCATTTTGTCGTGCCAGAAGGTTTTTCTCGTCAGAGTCGATCTTGCACAAATCTACCATTCGTCCGTGCATTAAATACTCTTGCCATATCTGGTCTGGTGCCCCTGCTGTTCATCTCGAGGTTCTTGACAAAATCAAAAGAAGGATCTGCAATGTAATCAATCGTGACTTGGCATCTCAACTTCAGTCCCTTTCTCACAGACGTGATGTGACTGACTGACTTTACTACAAATATTTTCATGGCAACTGCTCTGACGAGCTTTTTTTCCCTGGTACCCCGATTACAAGAATTTTAGCGTGCTACTTGATTGGCATCTAGGTCCCACTCTTTTACTGCTGAAACAACTGCTGAAACAGTTAAATGTAACCATTACTTCTACTCCAACAGTTTCTTTTCTCGAACTTCCAGTCAGTGGAACCCCCTTTCGCTTACTTGCTTCCCTGATAATTGCAATCTTCAAAAAATTTAAATGCTACGTCAACCGCCATCTTCTATTGACTTGAACCATATCATCTTCTATCCTTTCCTCAATCTCCCCATAACTAGTTTTTTGTGTCACTTTCACTCTTTGTAACCCGTAATATTGTCCCCCTTGCTTGGGGTGAAATGATTAATAAAAAAAAAGAAGAAATATAACTTTAATCATGTTACAAAAAGTGAGTTGAGAAAAAAATAAAAGGGATATTAATCAACAACAACAAAAATAAAGATTAAAAGATTAAAAATTAAAAGTGGGCTCGCAAGAAATCTTAGCGATTATTTGCAGAATATTAAGAAAATTGGGGGAAGACAGGAAAACAGATAAACTACCCTCTTTAAGTCGGCATCACAAAGAGAAAAGTCTAAGTTGTATAAAGAATTACATGAAAAACTATAGAAATAGTCAACCAAAACGACATACCATACAACAGGGGAGGGGAAATAGTGCTTTGAGATAGTATTTTAGGAAGTAAAATTGTACCTTCCTTCAATGTTAACAAATGCAGATAATTAGTTTGGTTTGGTTTATTTTGTTTTACGGCATATCAACCTTAATGGGTTATTTAATGCCGGCAAAATTTTTTATTGCTGGTAATATTTTGTTTTGTCAGAAATCTTTTTCTGGTAATATTTTTCCTTGAAAATTATATGACTGGTAATAATTTTTTTCAAAAAAGTATTCCTGGTAATAATTAACTATTTGCCCATAGCTGAGACCCAAACAGGTGCTACCACCCGGGTCAGGGTGGACCTGGGAACACCAGCAATTAAGAGGTGGTTCCACGCTCCTCAAAACCTCCTGATCAGAGGCCTTGCTGCTGGACGTAGTTTATCGTCTTACCCAGGACGCAGATGTAGTTTAACGTCCTGTACAGGACGGGCAGAGAATTTGTGTTGTTTGTGGTAATGATGAAAGAGTGTATTTACACAAGAAAATAATTTATCTGAATTCTGTAAAGTTGATTTCCAACTTGTAAAAAAAGAAGTTTCCAAAGACAGTGAAAAATATGCCCAGCCTCTGTAGATATTAATCCATTAGAAAGTTATAGTTCATCATCGGATTACAGACATCAGTTCGTATTATTTCCAACCATTAGACCATTTAGAGACCATTAAAATAAAAAGGTCACTAGGAAGCAATAAAAACTGCTGTCTGTAATCCGAATGTCGAAAAAATATAAAAATTAAGAAAATCAATTAAAAACACATGATGCTTATAAAACGGCCCGGATATCATGTGAACATGTCAAATAATAAAATAATTTATTCAGCTATATGGGTTATTAGGTTAATCAAATATGAGAAGATGATAAATGTTCGCCATCCAACGAAGAACAGTATCTTCCAAATTATGATCTTCATTTGATCATATTTTTGGTAGTGGGTAGGTATCATCAACACATATATTTTCTTGGCCTAAATCTGTTGGACGTAATATAAAGATAAATCTATGCTGAGGCTTATAAAATTTGACATCCCGGAAAATCGATGTTGAACCACACACAATATATTGTTCAAATAACTTTACAGTTGCTAGAACAACATATTGTCTGAAAATTTTATGGAAATCGATTTGTGAATACCAATTTTATTGGAAAGATTTTTGCGTCATAACATATGACAAAGTGTAATATGACGTCATGAAGAAATTAAATTTGCGTCGTTGAGAGAGGTCAATTTCTGTAGTTCAGTTGACCATTGATAACAATTCCAGAAGCTATAAACAATTTTTTTTTCTATCCTCTTCCAGCCGCAATGATGGAGAAAGCATTACCTCGAACCATTGCCAGTGAGACACGCTGCAAGAGCCATTCCGTTTCACGAGGCTCGTCCCTTAATCGAGACGCCATCTCGCCAATCCTCCGAAGAAACGCCATCGAACGAGGGTCAATAATACTTGGAGTCTCCACTGCTACAGGAGTAAAAAAAAATCTATCAGCAAGAGAAGAATATTTAACTATTTTTTTCATCTCTGCGTCCCGGGCGACGGATCCTGGCTCAACCGCGGACCTGATCAAATTTCTGTAGCCAAGCTAAAAGCTCGGATCTCAAATACTGATTTTCTATGCTACCAGTCAACTTCCTCCTCACAATTGCGTAACATATTCTTCCTATTTGCATTTCTACTTCCTTGGCCTTATTCCGCATTAATCTCTAATCAGGTTTGATAATAACGGTAATATGTGCAAGGCTTTAGCGAAAATAGAATGACGATACAAGATTCTTTTCTTTCGGTCAGCGAGAATAATTGCTTACATTTTTTTTCTTTGCTCACAGGGTGTATGGTATGTGGCAAAATACCCCGGGTGGCTTATATTCAGGATAAACATGTATTCAAGGAAATGGGTCTGATAACAGTTAGGCTATTTAAAGAATGAAAAAGGTCATTTAGTGCAAACTTGGACTGACAATCTTGGTATTGAGGCCTTCAAATGAGAAACGGATTGTTGCGCTGGATACGAGTATCAAATACGCGTAAATGTGGGCGTGTGGAAGAAGGAGGAAAGAATGTAGCCTGGAAGAGTGACGAGAGTAGAGCGAAAGGCGCATGAAACTGACTGAATTAAGAACAAGAAGAATGGAACTAAGATAAAGAAAGAGAAGAAAGAAAAAATTGAATGAAAGAAAGATAAAGCGGGAAATGGGGAGAAAAAGCAGGAAATTAAACAGAGAGAAAGAAAAGACGTTAACAAAAATGAAGAAGAAATAAAAGAGAAGAAAATCAGGAAAAAGAGAAAGAGATTGATACTGAATAGGAATATGTATATATATATATATATAGATAGATAGATAGATAGATAGATAGATATAGACATAGATATATATATATATTGCAAGGAAAAGTTATAATTTGTTTCTTATAGGCATTGTGAAATATGAAAATAAGAAATGAAAACACTTAGAAGACAGACCAACCGGTTTCGTTCCCAAGCTCATCAGGGTCGACTGGGACAGATTAATAATTTATTGCAAAGATACATTTGCTCCCACAAATACCCTACATGAAATTAAAACATTAAAAATTGAAATGATTAATGGTATGAAGGAAGACCAAAATCAAAACAACGCGAATTTGCGCTGCGAAAAAAAAAAGTGGGGGAATATATGATTCCCAGACACTAGAGTCTAATAATGTGAAGTCCAAGGAGACAGTCTTTTTGCTTAAAAAGAGACGGCTCCCTGGACCGGATGTACAGAGAGTCCAGTGCCCGCAAATGAAAAGGAGAGTGCGAACTAGACAGAATAGAGAACCCGTCCGGATTTGCGCAGCGAAAAAAAAGGGGGGGAGGAGGAGAGAAAGCGAGGGAGGGAGAAAGAAATATAGTGTGGGAAAACACCCGGAGGAAGAAGAAAATAGGGAAAAGAAGAAAATGGAAAAAGCGAATAAAAAATATAACAAGGTAGATAAAAAAGGAAAAAAGTGGGAGAAAGAATAGAAAGAAAATGACGAAAAGGGATAAAAGAGATAAAAAGAAAGAAAGACGAAAGAAAAACAAAAGAAGAGGAGGATGTGGAAGAAGAAAAGGAAAAAAAAGGAAAAAGAAGAGGAGAGAAGAGATTATAAAAGAAAAAGAAGAGGAGGATGGAAGAGAAGAAAAAAGAAAAAAGAGGAAGAAAATTAGAGGGAAGAAAACAAAAAAAGAAGAGAGGAGGATGTGGAAGAGAAGATAAAAAAAAAAAAGAGGAAGAGGATTACAAAAAAAAAAAAAGAGGAGGATGTGGAAGAGAAGATAAAAGAAAAAAGAGGAAGAGGATTACAAAACAAAAGAAGAGGAGGATGTGGAAGAGAAGATAAAAAAAAAAAGAGGAAGAGGATTACAAAACAAAAGAAGAGGAGGATGTGGAAGAGAAGATAAAAGAAAAAGAGGAAGAGGATTACAAAACAAAAGAAGAGGAGGATGTGGAAGAGAAGATAAAAGAAAAAAGAGGAAGAGGATTACAAAACAAAAGAAGAGGAGGATGTGGAAGAGAAGATAAAAGAAAAAAGAGGAAGAGGATTACAAAACAAAAGAAGAGGAGGATGTGGAAGAGAAGATAAAAGAAAAAAAGAGGAAGAGGATTACAAACAAAAAGAAGAGGAGGATGTGGAAAGAAGGAAAAAGAAAAAAAAAGGAAGAGGATTACAAAAAAAAAGAAGAGGAGGATGTGGAAGAGAAGATAAAAAAAAAAAAAAAAAGAGGAAGAGGATTACAAAACAAAAGAAGAGGAGGATGTGGAAGAGAAGATAAAAAAAAAAGAGGAAGAGGATTACAAAACAAAAAGAAGAGGAGGTGGGAAGAGAAGATAAAAAAAAAAAGGAAGAGGATTACAAAAAAAAAAAAGAAGAGAGGATGTGGAAGAGAAGATAAAAGAAAAAAAGAGAAGAGGATTACAAAACAAAAAGAAGAGGAGGATGTGGGAAGAGAAGATAAAAGAAAAAAGAGGAAGAGGATTACAAAACAAAAAAGAAGAGGAGGATGTGGAAGAGAAGATAAAACAAAAAAAAAGAGGAAGAGGATTACAAAACAAAAGAAGAGGAGGATGTGAAAGAGAAGATAAAAGAAAAAGAGGAAGAGGATTACAAAACAAAAGAAAGAGGAGGATGAAGAAGAAGATAAAAAAAAAAAGAGGAAGAGGATTACAAAACAAAAGAAGAGGAGGATGTGGAAGAGAAGATAAAAGAAAAAAGAGGAAGAGGATTACAAAACAAAAGAAGAGGAGGATGTGGAAGAGAAGATAAAAGAAAAAAAGAGTGAGAGGATTACAAAACAAAAGAAGAGGAGGAGGATGAAAAAGAGAAGATAAAACAAAAAAGAAAAAAGAGGAAGAGGATTACAAAACAAAAGAAGAGGAGGATGTGGAAGAGAAGATAAAAGAAAAAAGAGTGAGAGGATTACAAAACAAAAGAAGAGGAGGATGTGGAAGAGAAGATAAAAGAAAAAAAGAGGAAGAGGATTACAAAACAAAAGAAGAGGAGGATGTGGAAGAGAAGATAAAAGAAAAAAAGAGGAAGAGGATTACAAAACAAAAGAAGAGGAGGATGTGGAAGAGAAGATAAAAGAAAAAAAGAGGAAGAGGATTACAAAACAAAAGAAGAGGAGGATGTGGAAGAGAAGATAAAAGAAAAAAAGAGGAAGAGGATTACAAAACAAAAGAAGAGGAGGATGTGGAAGAGAAGATAAAAGAAAAAAGAGGAAGAGGATTACAAAAAAAAAAAGAGGAGGATGTGGAAGAGAAGATAAAAAAAAAAAGAGGAGGAAGAGGATTAAAAAAAACAAAAAGAAGAGGAGGATGTGGGAAGAGAAGATAAAAAAAAAAGAGAGAAGAGGATTACAAAACAAAAGAAGAGGAGGATGAAGGAAGATAGAAGATAAAAAAAAAAAGAGGAAGAGGATTACAAAAACAAAAGAAGAGGAGGATGTGGAAGAGAAGAAAAAAAAAAAAGAGGAAGAGGATTACAAAAAAAAAAAGAAGAGGAGGATGTGGAAGAGAAGATAAAAGAAAAAAAGAGGAAGAGGATTACAAAACAAAAGAAGAGGAGGATGTGGAAGAGAAGATAAAAGAAAAAAGAGGAAGAGGATTACAAAACAAAAGAAGAGGAGGATGTGGAAAAGAAGAAGATAAAAGAAAAAAGAAGAAGAGATTACAAAACAAAGAAGAGGAGGATGTGGAAAGAGAAGATAAAAAAAAAAGAGGAAGAGGATTACAAAACAAAAGAAGAGGAGGATGTGGATAAAAGAAAAAGATAAAAGAAAAAAAGGAAGAGGATTACAAAACAAAAAAGAAGAGGAGGATGTGGAAAAGAAGAGGAAAAGAAGAGAAAAAAAGAAAAAAGAGAGATTACAAAAAAACAAAAGAAGAGGAGGATGTGGAAGAGAAGATAAAAAGAAAAAAGAGGAAGAGGATTACAAAACAAAAGAAGAGGAGGATGAGAAGTGGAGAGAGAAGATAAAACAAAAAAAAGAGGAAGAGGATTAAAAAAAAAAAAACAAAAGAGGAGGATGTGGAAGAGAAGATAAAAGAAAAAAGAGGAAGAGGATTACAAAACAAAAGAAGAGGAGGATGTGGAAGAGAAGACAAAAAAAAAAGAGGAAGAGGATTACAAAAAACAAAAGAAGAGGAGGATGTGGAAGAGAAGATAAAAGAAAAAAAGATGTGAGAGGATTACAAAACAAAAGAAGAGGAGGATGTGGAAGAGAAGATAAAAAAAAAAAGAGGAAGAGGATTACAAAAAAAAAAGAAGAGGAGGAGAGTGGAAGAGAAGATAAAAGAAAAAAGAGGAAGAGGATTACAAAAACAAAAGAAAGAGGAGGATGTGGAAGAGAAGATAAAAAAAAAAAAAAGGAAGAGGATTACAAAACAAAAAGAAGAGGAGGATGAAGATAAAAGGAAGAGAAGATAAAAAAAAAAAGAGGAAAGAGGATGAGGACAAAACAAAAAAGAAGAGGAGGATGTGGAAGAGAAGATAAAAGAAAAAAGAGGAAGAGGATTACAAAACAAAAAAAGAGGAGAGGAGGATGTGGAAGAGAAGATAAAAGAGAAAAAAGGAAGAGGATTACAAAAAAAAAAAAAAGAAAGAGGAGGATGTGGAAAGAGAAGATAAAAAAGAAAAAGAGGAAGAGGATTACAAAACAAAAGAAGAGGAGGAGGTTGTAAAATAAGAAGATAAAGAAAAAAAGAGGAAGAGGATTACAAAACAAAAGAAGAGGAGAGGGGGAAGAGAAGATAAAAAAAAAGTATATTCAGATTACAAAACAAAGAAGAGGAGGAGGAGAAGAAAACAAAAAAAAGAGGAAGAGGATTACAAAAAAAAAAGAAGAGAAGATGTGGAAGAAAAAAAAGAGAGGAAGAGGATTACAAAACAAAAGAAGAGGAGGATGGTGGAAGAAAAAGAAAAAAGGAAGAGGATTAAAACAAAAAAAGGAGAGGAAGAGGATTACAAAAAAAAAAAAGAAAAAAGAGGAGTGGAAGAATAAGAGAAGAAAAAAAAAAAGAGAAGAAGGATTACAAAACAAAAGAAAAAGAAGAGGAGGATGTGGAAGAGAAGATAAAAGAAAAAAAGAGAAGAGGATTACAAAACAAAAGAAGAGGAGGATGTGGAAGAGAAGATCAAAAAAAAAAAGAGAGAGGAGATTACAAAACAAAAAAGAAGAGGAGGATGTGGAAGAGAAGTTCAAAAGAAAAAAAAAGAGGAGAGGATTACAAAAAAAAAAAGAATTAGAAGAGAGGATAAAAGAAAATAAAGGAAAAAAAAAAGAAGAGGATATGGAAAAAGATAAAAGAAAAAAAAGAGGAGAGGATTACAAAACAAAAGAGAAGGAGGATGTTACAAAAGAGAAGATAAAAAAAAAATAAAAAAGAGAGGATTACAAAACAAAAGAAGAGGAGGATGTGGAAGAGAAGATAAAAGACAAAAAGAGAAGAGGATTACAAAACAAAAGAAGAGAGGAGGAAGAGAAGAAGATAAAAGAGAAAGAAAAAAGAGGAAGAGGATTACAAAACAAAAGAAGAGGAGGATGTGGAAGAGAAGATAAAAGAAAAAGAGAAGAGGATTACAAAAAAAAAAGAAGGAGGAAGAGAAGATGAGGTTACAAAAAAAAAAGAAGAAGAGAGGAAGAGAAAAAAAAAAAAAGGAAGAGGATTACAAAATAAAAGAAGAGGAGGATGGAAGAGAAAATAAAAAAAAAAAGAAGAGGAGGAAACAAAAGAAGAGAGGAAGATGGAAGAGAAGAAAAAGAAAAAAAGGAAGAGGATTCAAAAAAACAAAAAAAGAAGAGGAGGATGTGGAAGAGAAGATAAAAAGAAAAAAGAGGAAGAGGATTACAAAAAACAAAAGAAGAGGAGGATGTGGAAGATAAAAAAAAAAAAAAAGGACAAAACAAAAGAAGAGGAGGATGTGGAAGAGAAGATAAAAAGAAAAAGAGGAAGAGGATTACAAAACAAAAAGAAGAGGAGGATGTGGAAGAGAAGATAAAAGAAAAAAGAGAAGAGGATTACAAAACAAAAGAAAGAGGAGGAAGAGAAGAAAAAAAAAAAGAGGAAAAAAAAAAAAGAGAAGAGGAGGATGTGGGAAGAGAAGATAAAAAAAAGAAGAAAAACAAAAGAAGAGGAGGATGTGGAAGAGAAGAAAAAAAGAAAAAAGAGGAAGAGAAATTACAAAACAAAAAGAAGAGGAGGATGTGGAAAAAGAAAAAAAAAAGAGGAAGAGGATTACAAAAAAAGAAGAGGAGGAAGTGGAAGAGATAAAAAGAAAAAGAGGAAGAGGATTACAAAACAAAAAGAAGAGGAGGATGGAAGAGAAGATAAAAAAAAAAAAGAGGAAGAGGATTACAAAAAAAAAAAGAGGAGGATGTGGAAGAGAAGACAAAAAAAAAAAGAGGAAGGACAAAACAAAAGAAAGAGATGTGGAAGAGAAGATAAAAAAAAAAAGAGAAGAGGATTACAAAAAAAAAAAAGAGGAGGAGGAGGGAAGAGAAGATAAAAGAAAAAAAGGAAGAGGATTACAAAACAAAAAAAGAGAGGAGGAGAGAAGATAAAAAAAAAAAGGAAGAGGATTACAAATTAAAAAAGAAGAGGAGGATGTGGAAGAGAAGATAAAAAAAAAAGAGGAAGAGGATTACAAAACAAAAGAAGAGGAGGATGTGGGAAGAGAAGAAAAAAAAAAGAGGAAGAGGATTACAAAAACAAAAGAAGAGGAGGATGTGGAAGAGAAGATAAAAAAAACAAAAGGATTACAAAAAAAAGAAGAGGAGGGGTGGAAGAGAAGAAAGAAAAAAGAGGGAAAAAAAAGACAAATAAAGAGAGTGGAAGAGGATTACAAAAAAAAAAAAAGAGGAGGATGTGGAAGAGAAGATAAAAGAAATAAAAAAAGAGAAGAGGATTACAAAACAAAAAAGAAGAGGAGATGTGGAAGAGAAGATAAAAAAAAAAAAAAAAAAGAGAAGAGGATTACAAAAAAAAAGAAGAGGAGGATGTGGAAGAGAAGATAAAAGAAAAAAGAGAAGAGGATTACAAAAAAAAAAAGAAGAGGAGGATGGAAGAGAAGATAAAAGAAAAAAAGAAGGATTACAAAACAAAAGAAGAGAGGATGTGGAAGAGAAGATAAAAGAAAAAGAAGAGGATTACAAAACAAAAGAAGAGGAGGATGTGGGAAGAGAAGAGAAAAGAAAAAGAGGAGAGGAAAACAAAAGAAAAAGAAGAGGAGGATGTAAGAAGAGAAGATAAAAGAAAAAAAGAGAGAGAGGATTAAAAAAAAAAAGAATTGGAAGAGAAGATAAAAGAAAAAAAGAGGAAGAGGATTACAAAACAAAAAGAAGAGGAGGAAGTTAAAAGAAAAAGAAAAAGAGAGAGGATTACAAAACAAAAGAAGAGGAGGATGTGGAAGAGAAGATAAAAAAAAAAAGAGAAGAGGGATTAAAAAACAAAAGAAAGAGGAGGATGTAAAAAAAGAGAAGATTCAAACAAAAAAAGAGAGAGAGGGGACAAAAAAAAGAAAAAGAGAGGAGGAGGATAAAAAGAGAAGAAGGATGTGGAAAGAAAAAAAGAGGAAGAGGATTACAAAACAAAAAAAGAGGAGGAGGAAGAGAAGATAAAAGAGAAGAGGATTACAAAACAAAAGAAGAGGAGGATGTGGAAGAGAAGATAAAAGAAAAAAGAGGATTACAAAACAAAAAAAAGAGGAGATGTGGAAGAGAAGATAAAAAACAAAAAAAGAGAAGAGGATTACAAAACAAAAGAAGAGGAGGATGTGCTATAAGAAGATAAAAAGAAAAAAAAGAGGAAGAGGATTACAAAACAAAAAAGAGGAGGGGGATGTGGAAGAGAAGATAAAAGAAAAAAAAGGAAGAGGATTACAAAAAAGAAGAGGAGGATGTGGAAGAGAAAAAAAAGAAAAAAAAGAGAGAGAGGATTACAAAACAAAAGAAGAGGAGGAGAGGAAGAGAAGATAAAAAAAAAAGAGTGAAGAGGATTACAAAAAAAAAGAAGAGGAGGATGTGGAAGAAGAAAAAAAAAAAAAAAAAAGAAGAGAGGATTAAGAAAAATAAAAGAAAAAGAGAGATAAAAGAAGAGGATTAAAAAAAAAAAAAGAGGAGAGGATTACAAAACAAAAGAAGAGGAGGATGTGGAAAGAATATAAAAGAAAAAAAGAGGAAGAGGATTACAAAAAAAAAAAGAAGAGGAGGATGTGGAAGAGAAGATAAAAAAAAAAAGAGAGAGAGGATTACAAAACAAAAGAAAGAGAGGATGTGGAAGAGAAGATAAAAACAAAAAAAGAGAAGAGGATTACAAAAAAAAAAAGAGGAGGATGAAAAAAGAGAAGATAAAAAAAAAAGAGAGAAATTACAAAACAAAAGAAGAGGAGAGGTGGGAAGAGAAGATAAAAGAAAAAAATTAGAGAGGATTACAAAACAAAAGAAGAGGAGGATGTGGAAGAGAAGATAAAAAAAAAAAAGAGGATTACAAAACAAAAAAGAAGAGGAGGATGTGGAATAAGAAGATAAAAGACATAAAAAGAGAGAGAGAGGAGTTTAAAAAAAAAAAAAGAGAGAGGAGGATGTGGAAGAAAAGTTCAGAAAGAAAAAAAGAGAGAGAGGATAAAACAAACAAAAGAAGAGGAGGATGGATAAGAAGATAAAAAGACAAAAAAGAGGAAGAGGATTACAAAAAAAAAAAGAAAGAGGAGGATGTGGAAGAGAAGATAAAAGAAAAAAAAGGAGAGAGGATTACAAAACAAAAGAAGAGGAGGATGTGGAAGAGAAGATAAAAAAAAAAAAAGAGAGGTTCAGAAAACAAAAGAAGAGGAGGATGTGGAAGAGAAGATAAAAAAAAAAAGAAGAGGAGGATTAAAACAAAAAAAGAGGATGTGGAAGAGAAAAAAAAAAAGAGGAAGAGGATTACAAAACAAAAGAAGAGGAGGATGTGGAAGAGAAGATAAAAGAAAAAAGAGGAGAGAGGATTAAGAAAAAAACAAAGAAGAGGAGGATGTGGAAGAGAAGATAAAACAAAAAAAGAGGAGAGGATTACAAAACAAAAGAAGAGGAGGATGTGGGAAGAGAAGATAAAAAAAAAGAGTGAGAGGATTACAAAACAAAAGAAGAGGAGGATGTGGAAGAGAAGATAAAAGAAAAAAAAGAGAAAGAGGACAAAACAAAAAAAAGAAGAGGAGGATGTGGAAGAGAAAATAAAAAAAAAAAAAAGAGAAGAGGATTACAAAACAAAAGAAGAGAGAGGAGGATGTGGAAAAAGAAGAGGAAAAAAAAAAAAAGAGGAGAGGATTACAAAAGAAAAAGAAGAGGAGGAGGAAACAAAAAGAAGAAGAGAAGATAAAAAGAAAAAAAAAGAAAAGAGGATTACAAAAAAAAAAAGAAGAGGAGAGAGGAAGAGAAGATAAAAGAAAAGAGAAGAAGATTACAAAACAAAAAAAAGAGAGGAAGTTAGAAAAAAAAAAAAAAGGAAGAGGATTACAAAACAAAAGAAGAGGAGGATGTAAAAGAAAAAAAAAAAAAAAAGAGAGAGGATTACAAAAAAAAAAAGAGGAGGATGTGGAAGAGAAGATAAAAGAAAAAAAAAGAGAAGAGGATTACAAAACAAAAGAAGAGGAGGATGGAAGATAAAAGAAGAAAAAAAGAAAAAGAGGAAGAGGATTACAAAACAAAAGAAGAGGAGGATGTGGAAGAGAAGATAAAAGAAAAAAAGAGTGAGAGGATTACAAAACAAAAGAAGAGGAGGATGTGGAAGAGAAAATAAAAAAAAAAAAAAGAAGAGAGGATTAAAAAAAAAAAGAGGAGGATGTGGAAGAGAAGATAAAATAAAAAAAAAAGAGGAAGAGATTACAAAACAAAAGAAGAGGAGGATGTGGAAAGAAGAAAAAAGAAAAAAAGAGGAAGAGGATTACAAAAAAAAAAGAAAGAGAGAGGATGTGGAAGAGAAGATAAAAGAAAAAAAGAGTGAGAGGATTACAAAACAAAAGAAGAGGAGGATGTGGAAGAGAAGATAAAAGAAAAAAAGAGGAAGAGGATTACAAAACAAAAGAAGAGGAGGATGTGGAAGAGAAAGAAAAAGAAAAAAAGAGAGAGAGTTATAAAACAAAAAAAAAAAGAGAGGGATGTAATAAGAGAAGAAAGACAAAAAGAGGAAGAGGATTACAAAACAAAAGAAGAGGAGGATGTGGAGAAGATAAGATAAAAAAAGAAAAAAAGAGAGAGAGGATTGGAAAAACAAAAGAATTAGAGGATGGAAGGAAGATAAGAGTGAAAAAAGAAAAAAAGAGGAGAGGATTACAAAACAAAAAGAAGAGAGAGGAGGTGGAAGAGAAGAGTGTAAGTTCATAAAAGAAAAAGAGGAAGAGGATTACAAAACAAAAGAAGAGAGAGGATGTGGCTAGAAGATAAAAAAAAAAAGAAGAGATTACAAAAAAAAGAGAGAGGATGAGAAGAGAAGAAAAACAAAAAAAAGAGAGAGGATTACAAAACAAAAGAAGAGGAGGAAGTGGAAGAGAAGATAAAGAAAAAGAGGGAGGAGGATTACAAAACAAAAGAAGAGGGGGATGTGGAATAAGAAGTAAAAAGAAAAAAAGAGAGAGAGGATTACAAAACAAAAAAAGAGGAGGATTGGAAGAAGATAAAAAAAAAAAGAGTGAGAGGATTACAAAACAAAAGAAGAGGAGGGATGGAGAAGACAAAAGAAAAAAAGAATTAGAGAGGATTACAAAAAAAAAGAAGAGGAGTGTAAGATAGACATATAAAGAGAGAGAGAGGATTACAAAACAAAAAGAAAGAGGAGGATGTGGAAGAGAAGATAAAAGAAAAAAAGAGGAAGAGGATTACAAAAAAAAAAGAAGAGGAGGATGGGAAGAGAAGATAAAAAAAAAAGAGGAAGAGGATTACAAACAAAAGAAGAGGAGGATGTGGAAGAGAAGATAAAAAGAAAAAAAGGAAGAGGATTACAAAACAAAAAAAAGAAGAGGAGGATGTGAAAAAGAAGATAAAAGACAAAAAAGAGAAGAGGATTACAAAACAAAAAAGAAGGAGGGAAGAGAAGATAAAAAGAAAAAAAGAGGAAGAGGTTACAAACAAAAAAGAGGAGGATGAAGAGAAGATTAAAAAGAAAAAAAGAGGAGAGGATTACAAAAGAAAAAAAGAAGAGGAGGTTGGGAAGAGAAGACAAAAAAAAGAGAGGAAGAGGATTACAAAACAAAGAAAGAGGAGGATGTGGAAGAGAAGATAAAAAAAAAAAAGAGAGAGAGGATTACAAAACAAAAGAAGAGGAGGATGGGAAGAGAAGATAAAAGAAAAAAAAGGAAGAGGATTACAAAACAAAAGAAGAGGAGGGGGTGGAAGAGAGTGTAAAAAAAAAAAGAGAGAGAGGATTACAAAAAAAAAAAAGAGGAGGGGGGAAGAGAAGAAAAAAAAGAAAAAATTAAAGAGAGAGAGGATTACAAAACAAAAGAAGAGAGAGGATGCTATAAAGAGAAGTTAAAACAAAAAAAGAGAGAAGAGGTTACAAAACAAAAAAGAAGAGGAGGGGATGTGGAAAAGAAGATAAAAGAAAAAAAAGAGAGAGAGAGGATTACAAAACAAAAAAGAATTGGAGGGGGTGGAAAAAAAGAAAAAAGTGTAAGATTCAAAACAAAAAAGAGGAGGATGTGGAAGAAAATAAAAAAAAAAAAGAGAGAGGATTACAAAACAAAAGAAGAGGAGGATGTGTAAGAGAAGACAAATAAAAAAAGAGGAAGAGGATTAAAAAAAAAAAGAAGAGGAGGATGGAAGAGAAGATAAAAGTTCAGAAATAAAAAGAGAGAGGATTACAAAACAAAAGAAGAGGAGGATTGGAGAGAGAAAGAAAAAAAAAGTGTAAAAGACAAACAAAAGAGAGAGGATGAGAAGAGAAAACAAAAGAAAAAGAGAGGAGGATTACAAAAAAAAGAAGAGGAGGTTCAGAGATAAAAGAAAAAGAGAAGAGGATTACAAAACAAAAGAAGAGGAGAGGGGTGGAGCATAATAAAAAAAGTTCAGACATACAAAGAGAGAGAGGAGGTTAGAGAAAACAAAGAAAAATTAGAGAGGATTACAAAACAAAAGAAGAGGAGGATGGAAAGACATAAAAGAAGAGGATTACAAAACAAAAGAAAGAGAGGAGGAGGAGAGAAGATAAAAGAAAAAGAGGAAGAGGAAGTTCAGACATAAAAAGAGAAAGAAAAGAGTTACAAAACAAAAAAAGAGGAAAACAAAAGAAAAGAAGAGGAGGATGTGGAAGAGAAGATAAAACAAAAAAAGAGAGAGAGGATTACAAAAAAAAAGAAGAAGAGAGGGTGGGAAGAGAAGATAAAAAAAAAAGAGTAAGAGGAAGACATACAAAAAAGAGAGGATGATGGGAAGAGAAAACAAAAAAATTAGAAGAGGACAAAACAAAAGAAGAGGAGTGGAAGTTCAGACAAATAAAAAGAGGGAGAGAGTTACAAAACAAAAAAATTAGAGAGGGGGTTGCTAAAAGAAAAAGAGAAGTTCAGACAAATAAAGAGAGAGAGTGATTAGAAAAAAAAGAAAAAGGGAGAGGAGGTTGCAAAATAAAAAGAAGAGGAGGATATAAAGAGAAGAGAAGTTAAAAACAAAAAAAAGAGAGGGGATTACAAAAACAAAAGAAGAGGAAGTGGAAGAGAAGATAAAAGAAAAAAAGAGGAAGAGGATTACAAAACAAAAGAAGAGGAGGAGAAGAGAAGAAAAAGAAAAAAGAGGAAGAGGATTACAAACAAAAAAAGAGAGAGAGAGGAGAGAAGATAAAAGAAAAAAGGAGAGAGAAAACAAAAAAGAGGAGGATGTGGAAGAGAAAGAAAAAAAAAAAGAGGAGAGGATTAAAAACAAAAAGAAGAGGAGGAGGGAAGAGAAAAAAAGAAAAAAGAGGAGAGACACAAAACAAAAGAAGAGGAGGATGTGGAAGAAAAAAAAAAAAAAAAAGAGGAAGAGGATTACAAAACAAAAGAAGAGGAGGATGTGGAAGAGAAGATAAAAAAAAAAAAGGAAGAGATTACAAAACAAAAGAAGAGGAGGATGAGAAGAAGATAAAAGAAAAAAAGTGAAGAGGAAAAAAGAAAAAGAAAGGAGGAGTGAAAGATAAAAAAAAAAAAAAGAGAAGAGGATTAGAAAAAAAAAAAAGAGGAGAGTGGAGTTCAGACATAAAAGAAAAAAAGAGGAGAGGATTACAAAACAAAAAAGAAGGATGTGGAAGAGAAGATAAAAGAAAAAAAAAGAGTGAGAAGGATTACAAAACAAAAGAAAGGAGGATGAAGAGAAGATAAAAAGAAAAAAGAGGAAGAGTTACAAAACAAAAAAGAAGAGGAGGATGCTGGGAAGAGAAGATAAAAAGAAAAAAGAGGAGAGGATTACAAAACAAAAAGAATTAGAGAGGAAGGATGATAAAAGAAAAAGAGAAGTTCAGACATAAAAAAAAGAAGAGGAGTGGAAGAGAAGAAAAAAAAAAAAGGAGGGAGAGGATTACAAAACAAAAAAAGAAGAGGAGGATGTGGAAGAGAAGATAAAAGAAAAAAAGAGGAAGAGGATTACAAAACAAAAGAAGAGGAGGATGTGGAAGAGAAGATAAAAGAAAAAGTGAGAGGATTACAAAAAAAAAAATTAGGAGGTTGCTGGAAGAGAAGATGCAGCAAAAAGAAAAAAGAAAAAAAAGGAAGAGGATTACAAAAAAAAAGAAGAGGAGGATGTGGGAAAGAAGAAAAAAAAAAAAAAGGAGAGAGGATTACAAAACAAAAAAGAAGAGGAGGATGGAAGAGAAGATAAACAAAAAAGAGGAAGAGGATTACAAAACAAAAAGAAGAGGAGGATGAGGAAGAGAAGATAAAAAAGAAAAAAGAGGAAGAGGAGACAAAACAAAAAAGAGAAGTGGAGAAGAGAAAATAAATGTGGAGGAGGAAAAAAAAGAAAAAAGAGAAGATAAAAGAAAAAAGAGAGAGGATTACAAAATAAAAGAAGAGGAGGATGTGGAAGAAAGATAAAAGAAATAAAAAAAAAAAAAGAAGAGGATTACAAAAAAAAAGAAGAGGAGGATGTGGAGAGAGTGTTATAAAAGAAAAAAAAGAGGGGAAAATAAAAAGGAGGAAGTGGGAAGAGAACACAAAAAAAGGAAGAGGATTATAAAAAAAAAAGAAGAGGAGGATGTGGAAGAGAAGATAAAAAGAAGGAAGAGGATTACAAAACAAAAAAAGAGGAGGAGTGGGAAGAGAAGATAAAAAAAAAAAAGAGGAAGAGGATTACAAAACAAAAGAAGAGGAGGATATAAAGAGAAGATAAAATAAAAAAAGAATTGAGAGGATTACAAAACAAAAGAAGAGGAGGATGTGGAAGATATAAAAAGAAAAAAGAGGTTATAAAACAAAACAAAAGAAGAGGAGCTATGTGGAAGAGAAGATAAAAAAAAGAGGAAGAGACAAAACAAAGAAGAGGAGGTTAGAAAACAAAAGAAAAAAGAGGAAGAGGCTAAAAAAAAAAGAGGAGGAGTTCAAACAAAAAAGGAAGAGGATTACAAAACAAAAAAAAAAGAGGAGGGGAGAAGCTATAAAAAGAGGAAGAGGTTCACAAAACAAAAGAAGAGGAGTTATGTGAAAACAAAAGAATTAAAGAGGAAAATAAGAAGTGTAAGTTCAGACATAAAAAGAGAATGTGGAGTGATAAAACAAAAAAAAAGAAAAGGAAGGATTACAAAACAAAAGAAAGGAGGATGTGGAAAAGAAGACAAAAAAAAAAGAGTGAGGATTACAAAAACAAAAAAAGAGGAATTAGAGAGAAGATAAAAGAAAAAAGAGGAAGAGGATTACAAAACAAATAAAGAGAGGAGTGAGTTAAGAAACAAAAAAGAAAAAAAAGAAGAGGATTACAAAACAAAAGAAGAGGAGGATGTGGAAGAGAAGATAAAAAAAAAAGAGGAAGAGGGTTACAAAAAAAAAAGAGGAGGATGTGGAAAGAGAAGAAAAAAAAAAAAGAGAGGAGAGTTATAAAAAACAAAAGAAATTAGAGAGAAGATAAAAAAAAAAGAGTGAAGAGGTTCAAAACAAAAGAAGAGGAGGATGAGGGAAAAAAGAAAAAAAAAAAAGAGGAAGAGGATTACAAAATAAAAAGAAGAGTTCAGACATATAAAGAGAAGATAAAAAAAAAAAGGAAGAGGATTACAAAACAAAAGGTTGCTATAATAAGGAAGTAAGTTCAGACATAAAAGAAAAAGAGGAAGAGGAAAAAAAAAAGAAGAGAGGAGGATGTGAAATAAAAGTGTAAGTTCAGACATAAAAGAAGAGTGAGTTACAAAAAAAAAAAAGAGAGGAGGATTGCTATAATAAAGTGTAAGTTCAGACATAAAAAGAAAAAAGAGGAAGAGGAAAACAAAACAAAAGAAGAGGAGGATGTGAAAAGAGTAACAAAGACATAAAAGAGGAAGAGTGATAAAACAAAAGAATTAGGAGGATGTGGAAGAGAAGTTCAAAAAGAAAAAGAAGGAAGAGGATTACAAAAAAAAGAAGAGGAGGATGTGGATAAAAAAGAAGATAAAAAGAAAAAAGAGGAAGAGGATTACAAAACAAAAGAAAGAAGAGGAGGATGTGGAAGAGAAGATAAAAAGAAAAAAGAGGAAGAGGATTACAAAACAAAAGAAGAGGAGGATGTGGAAGAGAAGATAAAAGAAAAAAGAGGAAGTTACAAAAACAAAAAATTAGAGAGGAGGATGCAAAAATAAGAAAGTTAAAACAAAAAAAGGAAGAGGATTACAAAACAAAAGAAGAGGAGGATGTGGGAGGAGAAGATAAAAAAAAGAGGGAGAGGTTCAAAACAAAAAGAAGAGGAGGATGAAGAGAAGATAAAACAAAAAAGAGGAGAGGATTACAAAATAAAAGAAAGGAGGACATATAAAGATAAAAGATAAAAGGAAGAAAAAAAAAGAATTAGAGAGGATTACTATAAAAGAGTGTAAGTTCAGACATAAAAGAGAGAGGAGAAGAGAAAAAAAAAAAAGAGGAGAGGGGTTACTAAACAAAAAGAAGAGGAGGATTGGAAGACATATAAAAAGAAAAGAGAGAAGAGTTACAAAACAAAAGAAGAGGAGTTGTATAATAAGAAGATAAGTTCAAAAAAATAAAGAGAGGAGTTACAAAACAAAAGAAGAGGAGTTGCTATAATAAGAGTGTAAGTTAAAAACAAAAAAGAGAAGAGGAGTTAAAAAAACAAAAATTAGAGAGGAGGATGCTATAAGAAAAAGAGGGTAATTACAAAGACAAATAAAGAGAGAGAGGATTACAAAACAAAAAAAAAAAGAGGAAGAGGTTGCTAGAAGAGAGTGTAAGTTCAGAAAAGAAAAAAAAAGAAGAGGAGTTACAAAAAAAAGAAAAAGAAGAGGAGGATGTAATAAGAGAAGTTAAAACAAAAAAGAGGAAGAGGATTACAAAACAAAAACAAAAGGAGGATGTGGAGAGAAGATTGCTATAAAAAGAGGAAGAGGATTACAAAACAAAAGTGAGAAGAGAAGACAAAAAAAAAGAGGGAGAGGGTTGCAAAAAAAAAGTGAAGAGAAGTTCAAAACAAAAAAGAGAGAGAGCGAGTTAGAAAACAAAAAAAAAGAAGAGGAGGATAATATGAGTAAAGAAAAAGGAAAAAGAGAGAAGAGAGTTACAAAACAAAAGAATTAGGGAGGTTGCTATAATAAAAGAAAAAGAGGAAGACATATAAAGAAAAAAAAGAAAAGAGAGGAGGATGTGGAAGAAAATAAAAAAAAAGAAGAGAGAGGGAAACAAAATAAGAGTGTAAGTTCAGACATATAAAGAGAGAGAGAGAGTTACAAAACAAAAGAAAGAGGAGGGGGAGAGAAGATAAAAAAAAAAGAGTAAGAGGATTACAAAAAAAAAGAAGAGTGAGTTATAAAATAAAAAGAAAAAAGAGAAGAGGATTGCAAAAACTATAAAAGAGTGTAAGTTCAGACATGTGGAAGAGTGAGTTACAAAAAAAAAAAAAGAGGAGAGAGAGAACAAAATAAAAAGAGTGTAAGTTCAGAACATAAAAGAAAAAAGTTATAAAAAAAAAAAAGAAGAGAGGGGTTGTGGAAGAGAGTAAGTTCAGAATAAAAAAGAGAGAGAGGAGTTACAAAACAAAAAGAAGAGGAGGTTGCTATAAAGAGAGTGTAAAAGAAAAAAAGAGGAAGAGGATTACAAAACAAAAGAAGAGGAGGAGTGGAGAGAAGATAAAATAAAAAGAGGAACAGGATTACAAAACAAAAGAAGAGGAGGATGTGAAGAGAAGATAAAACCAAAAAAAAAGAGGAAGAGTTAGTTAAAAGAAAGGAGGATGTGTTCAGACATATAAGAAAAAAGAGGAGAGGTTTACAAAACAAAAAGAAGAGGAGGAGGTTGCTAGAAATAAAAGAAAAAAGTTCAGACATATAAAGAGAGAGAGTGAGTTACAAAACAAAATAAAAGAAAAAAGAGGAAGAGGATGCTAAAAGAAAGGAGTAAGAGTTCAGACATAAAAAAAGAGAGAGAGGAGTTACAAAACAAAAAAGAATTAGGAGGGGGAAGAGCTATAAAAAGTGTAAGATTACAAAGACAAATAAAGAGGAGGATGAGTTAGAAATAAAAAAAATTAGAGGAAGAGGATTACAAAACAAAAGAAAGGAGAGAGGTGTAAAAGTTCAGACATATAAAAAAAGAAAGTGAAGTTTACAAAAAAAAAAAAAAAAAGAGGAGGATGCAAAATAAAAGAAAAAGTTCAGACATATAAAAAGAAGAGAGTGATAAAACAAAACAAAAAAGAAGGGGTTGCAAAAAGAAGAGGAGGGGAGAGAAGATAAAAGAAAAAAAAAGAAAGAGGATTACAAAACAAAAGAAGAGGTTGGAGGGGAAGAGAAGTTCAGACATAAAAAGAGAAGAGAGTTATAAAAAAACAAAAGAAAGACGGGATTGCTATAATAAGAGGAGGAAAAAGTTCAGACATATAAAGAGGAAGTGAGTTACAAAACAAAAAACAAATTAAGAAAAAAGAGGGGTTGCTATAATAAGAGTGTAAGTTCAGACATATAAAGAGAGAGAGTGAGTTACAAAACAAAAGAATTAGAGGATGTGGAAGGTTGCTAAAAGAAAAAGAGAGGAAAGTTCAGACATATAAAAAGAAGAGGAGGTTAGAAAATAAAAAAAAAAAAGAAGGGGTTGCTAAAATAAAGAAGAAGGTTGGAAGAGAATATAAAAGAAAAAAGAGGTTATTACAAAACAAAAAATTGGGAGGAGAAGATAAAATAAGATGTAAGTTCAGACATATAGAAGAGAGAGAGTTATAAAACAAAAAAAAGAGGTTACAAAAAAAAATAATAAGGATGTAAGAGAATAAATAAAGAAAAAGAGGAAGAAAACAAAACAAAGAAGAGGAGGATGTGGAAGAGAAGATAAAAAAAAAAGAGAGAGGAGTTACAAAACAAAAAAAGAATTAGAGAAAAGGGGTTAAAAAAAAAAAAGAAGAAGTTGGGAAGAAAGAAATAAAAAAGAGAGAGTGGAAGATAAAACAAAAAAAATTAGAGAGAAGAGGATGGGAAAACAAAATAAGAGGAGGATGGGAAGAGAAGACATATAAAGAGGAGAGAGGATTACAAAAAAAAAAGGAATGTGGAGAGAATTTGCTAAAAAAAAGTGTAAGTTCAGACAAACAAAAGAGAGAGGAGGATGTGGAGTTACAAAACAAAAAAAAAAAAGAGGAAGAGGATTGCAAAAAAAAGAAGAGGAGGAGTGGAAGAGAAGATAAAAGAAAAAAAAAAAAAAGAGGAAGAGGTTACAAAACAAAAAATTAGGAGAGGATTTGCTATAATAAGAAGATAAGTTCAGACATAAAAAAGAGAGAGGAGTTACAAAAAAAAAAGAAGAGGAGGAGAGGAAGAGAAGATAAAAGAAAAAAGAGGAAGAGGTTCAAAACAAAAGAAGAGGAGTGAAATAAAAAAAGAAAAAAAGAAAAAGAGAGAGGTTTACAAATAAAAAGAGTGTAAGTTCAGACATATAAAGAGAGAGAGTGAGTTATAAAACAAAAGAATTAGAGAGGGGGTTGCTATAATAAGAGTGTAAGTTCAGACATATAAAGAGAGAGAGTGAGTTACAAAACAAAAGAATTAGAGAGGGGGTTGCTATAATAAGAATGTAAGTTCAGACATATAAAGAGAAGAGAGTTTACAAAAACAAAAAAGAAGAGAGGGGAAGCTATAATAAAAGAAAAAAGTTCAGACATACAAAACAAAAGAGAGGTTATAAAACAAAAAAGAAAAGAGAGGGTTGCTATAATAAGGAGTACAAAAGTTCAGACATATAAAGAGAGAGTGAGAAGTTAAAAAACAAAAAAATTAGAAGAGGATTGCTATAATAAAGAAGAGTTCAGACATATAAAAAGAGAAAAGTGAGTTACAAAGAGGAAAAGAATTAGAGAAAAGTTGCTATAGGATGATTGTAAGTTCAGATAAATAAAAAAGAGACAAATAGAAGAGAGTTACAAAACAAAAGAAGAGGAGGGGAAGAGCTATAAAAAGAGAAGTTCAGACATAAAGAGAGAGAGTGAGTTATAAAACAAAAGAAGAGAAGAGGATTACAAAAACAAAAAGAATAGGAAGAGAAGTTCAGACATAAAAAGAGGAAGAGAGTTACAAAACAAAAGAATTAGAGAGGGGGTTGCTATAATAAGAGTGTAAGTTCAGACATATAAAGAGAGAGAGTGAGTTATAAAACAAAAGAATTAGAGAGGGGGTTGCTATAATAAGAGTGTAAGTTCAGACATATAAAGAGAGAGAGTGAGTTACAAAACAAAAGAATTAGAGAGGGGGTTGCTATAATAAGAGTGTAAGTTCAAAACAAAAGAAGAGGAGTGAAGAGAAAAAAAAGAAAAAAAGAGGAAGAGGACAACAAAACAAAAGAAGAGGAGGATGTAAGAGAAGACAAATAAAAAAGAGGAGAGTTACAAAACAAAAAAGAGGAGGAGGGAAGAGAAGCTAAAAGAAAAAAGAGGAGAGGATTCAGACAAAAAAGAAGAGAGAGTGAGAAGAGAAAAAACAAAAAAAAGAAGAGGAAAAATTAAAATAAGAGAAGAAGTTCAAGAGAAATAAAAAGAGAGAGATGAGTTACAAAACAAAAAAGAAGAGGAGGTTGCTAAAAAAAAGAGGGAAGGGAAGAGAAGTGTAAAAGACATAAAAAGAGGAAGAGAGTTACAAAACAAAAGAAAGAGGAGGTTGCTATAATAAAGAGTAAGTTCAAAATAAAAAAGAGAGAGAGGTTACAAAACAAAAGAAGAGGAGGATGAGGAAGAGAAGATAAAAGAAAAAAAGAGTGTAAGTTACAAAACAAAGAAAGAGAGAAGAAAGAAAAAAAAGAAAAAGAGAAGATTGCTACAAAAAAATGGGGAAAAAGAAGACATATAAAGAAAAGTGAGTTATAAAACAAAAAAAAGGGAGAGGATTGGAAAGAAACAAAAAAAAAAAAAGAGGATTACAAAAAAGAGAAGATAAAAGAAAAAAAGAAAAAAGGAGAGGACAAAAAAAAAAGAAGAGAGGATATGGAAGAGAAGTTATAAAAGAAAAAGTTAGAGAGAGGATTACAAAACAAAAGAAGAGGATGAGGGAAGAGAAGATAAAACAAAAAAAGAGGAAGAGGATTACAAAACAAAAGAAGAGGAGGATGTGAAGAGAAAATAAAAGAAAAAAAGGAAGAGGATTACAAAACAAAAAAGAAGAGGAGGATGGAAGAGAAGACAAAGAAAAAAAAGTGAAAGGTTCAAAACATAAAAAAGGGAGGAAAGAGTTATAAAACAAAAAAATTAGAAGAGGATAAAAAAATAAAAAGAAGAGGAATGTGGAAGAGAAGAAAAAAAAAAGGAAGAGGATTACAAAACAAAAAAAGAAGAGGAGGATGGAAGAGAAGATAAAAGACAAAAAGAGGAGAGGAGTTACAAAACAAAAAAAGAAGAGGAGGCTAAGAAAGGGAAGAGAAGAGAAAAAGAAAAAGAGGAAGAGGAGTTATAAAACAAAAGAAGAAGAAGGATAACAAAAGAGAAGTTCAGACAAAAAAAGAGAGAGGTGAGTTACAAAACAAAAAGATTAGAGAGGGGGGTTTGCTAAAGAAAAAGAGGAAGTTCAGACAAACAAAAGAAGAGAGAGGAGTGAAGAGAAAACAAAAAAAAAAGAGGGAGAGGACACAAAAAAAAGAAGAGGAGGAGTGTAAGAGAAGACAAATAAAAAGAGAGGAGAAGGAAACAAAACAAAAAAGAGGGGAGGAGGGGAAGAGATAATAAAAGAAGAAAAAGAGGAAGACATATAAAAAAAAAAAGAAGAGGTTATGTGGAAAACAAAAAAAAAAAGAGAAGGGATTACAAAACAAAAGAAGAGGAGGATGAAGAGAAGATAAAAAGAAAGAGAGGAAGAGTTATAAAACAAAAAGAAGAGGAGGATGAAAAAGAGAAGTTCAGAAAAATAAAGAGAAGAGGATTATAAAACAAAAGAAAGAATTAGAAGAGAAGTTCAAAATATAAAAGAGGAAGAGAGTTATAAAACAAAAAAAGAAGAGAGAGGAGTTACAAAACAAAAAAACAAAGACAGAGGGAGAGTTTAGAAAACAAAAAGAAGAGGAGGTTGGAAGAGAATAAAAAGAAAAAAAAAAAGAGGAGGTTACAAAACAAAAAAGAATGAAGAGAAGATAAAAGAGGTTGAAAAAAAAGTGTAAAGAAAGAGAGTTCAAAAAAAAAGAGGAAGAGTTACAAAACAAAAGAAAAGAATTAGGGAAGTTGCTATAAAGTGGAAGTTCAGACAAAAAGAGAAAAAAAAAGTTACAAAACAAAAAAAAAAGAAAGGGGGAGGATATGGAAGAGAAGATAAAAGAAAAATAAGAGAGAGAGGAGGTTACAAAACAAAAAAGGGAATTGGAAGGGGTTGCTAAAAAAAGAGTGTAAGTTCAGACATGTAAGAAAGAAAAAGAAGAGGTTACAAAAACAAGAAGAGGAGGATGTGGGAAAAAGAAAAAGAAGAGAAGAGGGGTTGAGGAAAATAAGAAAAAAAAAGAGGAAGAGGATTACAAAACAAAAGAAGAGAGATGATGGGAAGTTAAAAAAAAAAAAAAAGAAAGGATTACAAAACAAAAAAGGGAGGAGGATAAAAGAGTAAGTTAAAACAAAAAAAGGGAGAGGATTACAAAACAAAAGAATTAGGAAGATTTGATGTGGAAGTAAGTTCAGACATAAAAAAAAAAGAGGAGTTACAAAACAAAAGAAAGAGGAGGGGGAGAAGAAAGAGAAAAAAACAAAAAGGAGAGAGAGAAGATTACAAAACAAAAAAAGAAGAGGAGGATGAAAATGGAAGAGATTACAAAGACAAAAAGAAAGAAAAAAAAGGGAGAGGAAAACAAAGAAAAAGAAAAGGAGGGGTTGCTAAATAATAAGAGAAAGAGAAAAAACAAAAAAAGAGGAAGAGGAGTTAAAAAAAAAAAATGAGAGGAGGATGCAAAAAAGAGGAGGAGTTCAGACAGAAAAAAAAAAAAGAGGAGTGAGTTACAAAACAAAAGAAGAGGAGGATTGGGAAGAAGGAAGAGAAGGGTGGGAAGAAAGCTAAAAGAAAAAGTGTAAGGAAAAAACAATAAGAAGAGGAGGTTGGCAGAAGACAAAAGAAAAAAAAGAAAAAAAAGAAGAGGAGAGGAGGATAAAAAAAAAGAAATGCAAAAAAAGAAGAAGGTGGAAGAGAAGAAAAAAAAGAAGAGAGGATTACATAACAAAAGAAGAGGTTACAAAACAAAAAAAAGAGGATTACAAAACAAAAGAAGAAAAAAAAAAAGAAAAAAAAAGGGAAAGTTACAAAACAAAAAAAGAAGGAGGATGTGGGAAGAAAAATAAAGAAAAAAGAGGAGAGGATTACAAAAAAAAGAAAGAAAAGAGAAGATAAAAGAAAAAGAAGGGAGAGGAAAAAACAAAAAAAAAGAAGAGTGGGAAGAGAAGATAAAAAACAAAAAAGAAGGATGTGGGAGAGGATGTAAAAACAAAAAAAAAAGAGAGGAAGGAAGAGAAAAAAAGGAAAAAGAAAGGAGGAGAAGAGGATAAAGAAAAAAAAGACAAAAGAAGAGGAGAGTGGAAGAGAAGACAAAAAAAAAGAGGAAGGAAAAGAAGAGGAGGAGGAAGAGAAGATAAAAAAAAAAAGAGGAAGATTAAAAACAAAAAGAAGAGGAGGATTGGAAAACAAAAAGAGGAGGAAAAGAAGAAAAAAAAAGGAGGAGAGGATTACAAAAAACAAAGAGGAGGAGAGAGAAGAAAAAAGAAAAAAAAGGGAGAGGATTACAAAACAAAAGAAAGGAGGAGGAGAGAAGATTAGGATTACAAAACAAAAGAAGAGGAGGATGTGGAAGAGAAGATAAAAAAAAAAAAAGGAAGAGGATTACAAAACAAAAAGAAGAGGAGGATGGAAGAGAAGATAAAAAGAAAAAAAAAGAGGAAGAGGATTACAAAACAAAAGAAGAGGAGGAGGAAGAGAAGAAAAAAAAAAAAAGAGGAAGAGGATTACAAAACAAAAAGAAGAGGAGGATGTGGAAGAGAAGATAAAAAAAAAAAGAGGAAGAGGATT
The DNA here is from genome assembly GCA_903632075.3 of Acanthosepion pharaonis. NCBI lineage: Eukaryota > Metazoa > Mollusca > Cephalopoda > Sepiida > Sepiidae > Acanthosepion > Acanthosepion pharaonis. The sequence continues at coordinate 240,495 of CAHIKZ030000429.1, forward strand.
ACAAAAAAAAGAAGAGGAGGATGTGGAAAGAAGATAAAAAGGATTACAAAAAAAAAAGAGGAGGAGAAGAGGATTCAAAACAAAAAAAAGAAGAGGAGGATGTGGAAGAGAAGATAAAAAGAAAAAAAAAAGGAAAGGAGGATTACAAAACAAAAGAAGAAGATTAAAAAACAAAAGAGGAGGATGTGGAAGAGAAGATTACAAACAAAAAAAAAAAAGAAGGAAGAGGATTACAAAAAACAAAAGAAGAGGAGGATGTGAAGAGAAGATAAAAAAAAAAGAGGAAGAGGATTACAAAAAACAAAAAGAAGAGGAGGATGTGGAAGAGAAGATAAAAGAAAAAAAAGAGGAAGAGGATTACAAAAAAAAGAAAGGAGGAGAAGAGATAAAAAAAAAAAGAAGATACAAAACAAAAGAAAAAAAAAAAAAGAGGAAGAGGATTACAAAACAAAAGAAGAGGAGGATGTGGAAGAGAAGATAAAAGAAAAAAAGAGGGAGAGGATTACAAAACAAAAGAAGAGGAGGATGTGGAAGAGAAGATAAAAGAAAAAAAGAGGAAGAGGATTACAAAACAAAAGAAGAGGAGGATGTGGAAGAGAAGATAAAAGAAAAAAGAGGAAGAGGATTACAAAAAAAAAAGAAAGGAGGAGGAGGATGTGGAAGAAGATTAAAAGAAAAAAAAGAGGAGGATGTGGAGGAGAACAAAAAAAAAGAAGAAGAGGAGAAAAAACAAAAGAAGAGGAGGATAAAGAAATAAAAGAAAAAAAGAAGAGGATTACAAAACAAAAGAAGAGGAGGATGTGGAAGAGAAGATAAAAGAAAAAAAAGAGGAAAGGATTACAAAACAAAAGAAGAGGAGGATGGGAAGAGAAGATAAAAGAAAAAAAAAGGAAGAGGATTACAAAACAAAAGAAGAGAGGATGTGGAAGAGAAGATAAAAGAAAAAAAAGGGAGGAGGATGGAAAAAAACAAAAGAAGAGGAGGATGTGGAAGAGAAGATAAAAAAAAAAAAAAGAGGAAGAGAGGATTACAAAACAAAAAAAAAGAGAGAGGATGTGGAAAAGAAGAAGATAAAAAAAAAAAAAAAAGAGGAAGAGGATTACAAAACAAAAGAAGAGGAGGATGTGGAAGAGAAGATAAAAAAAAAAGAGGAAGAGGATTACAAAAACAAAAAAGAAGAGGAAGATGGAAGAAGAAGATAAAAATATAAAAAAAAGAGGAAGAGGATTACAAAACAAAAGAAGAGGAGGAGGTGGAAGAGAAGATAAAAAAAAAAAAAGAGGAGAGGATTACAAAACAAAAAAGAGGAGGATGTGGAAGAAGAAGATAAAAAAAAAGAAAAAAGAGGAAGAGGATTACAAAACAAAAGAAGAGGAGAGGAGGATAAAAGAAAAAAAAGAGGAGAGATTACAAAACAAAAAAGAAGATGGAAGAGAAGATAAAAGAAAAAAGAGGAAGAGGATTACAAAAAAAAAAAAGAAGAGGAGGAAGGAAGAGAAGATAAAAAAAAAAAAAGGATTACAAAAAAAAGAAGAGGAGGATGGGAAGAAAGACAAAAGAAAAAAAGAGGGAGGCCAACAAAAAAAGAAGAAAAGATAAAAGAAAAAAAGAAAAAAGAGGATTAGGAAAAAAAAAAAAGAAGAGGAGGATGTGGAAGAGAAGATAAAAGAAAAAAGAGGGAGAGGATTACAAAACAAAAGAAGAGGAGGATGTGGAAGAGAAGATAAAAGAAAAAAAGAGGAAGAGGATTACAAAACAAAAGAAAAGGAGGATGTGGAAGAGAAGATAAAAAAAAAAAAGGAAGGATTACAAAACAAAAGAAGAGGAGGATGTGGAAGAGATAAAAGATAAAAAAAAGAAGAGGAAGAGGATTACAAAACAAAAGAAGAGGAGGATGTGGAAGAGTAACAAAAAAAAAAAAAGGGAAAGGATTACAAAACAAAAGAAGAGGAGGATGTGGAAGAGAAGATAAAAGAGAAAAAAGGAAAGGATTACAAAAACAAAAGAAGAGGAGGATGTGGAAGAGAAGATAAAAAGAAAAAAAATATAAAAGGAGGGAGAGGATTACAAAACAAAAGAAGAGGAGGATGTGGAAGAGAAGATAAAAGAAAAAAAGAGTGAGAGGATTACAAAACAAAAGAAGAGGAGGATGGGAAGAATAATAAAAACAAAAAAAGAAGGGATAAGAAATAAAAAAAAAGAGAAAGATTACAAAACAAAAGGAGGAGGATGTGGAAGAGAAATAAAAAGAAAAAAAAGAGGAAGAGGATTACAAAACAAAAGAAGAGGAGGAGGAAGAGAAGATAAAAGAAAAAAAGAGGAAAGGATTAAAAAAAAAAAAAGAAGAGGAGGATGTGGGAAGAGAAGATAAAAAAAAAAAGAAGAAAGGATTACAAAAACAAAAGAAGAGGAGGATGTGGAAGAGAAGAAAAAGAAAAAAGGAAGAGGATTACAAAACAAAAGAAGAGGAGGATGTGGAAGAGATAAAAAAAGAAAAAGAGGGAGAGGATTACAAAAAAAAAAAGAAGAGGATGTGGAAGAGGATAAAAGAAAAAAGAGAAGAAAAAAACAAAAAAGAGGAGAAAGAGTTATTAAAAACAAAAGAAGAGGAGGATGTGGAAGAGAAGATAAAAAAAAAAAAGAGGAAGAGGATTACAAAACAAAAGAAGAGGAGGATGTGGAAGAGAAGATAAAAGAAAAAAAGAGGGAGAGGATTACAAAACAAAAGAAGAGGAGGATGTGGAAGAGAAGATAAAAGAAAAAAAAAGAAGAGGAGGAAAGAGCAAAACAAAAAAAGAGGAAGAGGATTACAAAACAAAAGAAGAAGGATGAAGAGAAGATAAAAAAAAAGAGGAAGAGGATTACAAAACAAAAAGAAGAGGAGGATGTGGAAAGAAGATAAAAAAAAAAAGAAAAGAGGGAAGAGGATGGGGAACAAAACAAAAGAAAAGAGGGGAGGATGTGGAAGAAGAAGAAAATAAAAGAAAAGAGGAAGGATTACAAAACAAAAAGAAGAGGAGGATGTGGAAAGAAGATAAAAAAAAAAAAAAGGAAGAGGATTACAAAACAAAAGAAGAGGAGGATGTGGAAGAGAAGATAAAAGAAAAAAAGTGGGAGAGGATTACAAAACAAAAAAAGAGGAGGATGTGGAAGAGAAGATAAAAAAAAAAAGAGGAAGAGGATTACAAAAAAAAAGAAGAGGAGGATGTGGAAGAGAAGATAAAAAAAAAAAAAAGGAGAGGATTACAAAACAAAAAAGAGGAGGATGTGGAAGAAGATAAAAGAAAAAAAAAGGAAGAGGATTAAAAAAAAAAAGAAGAGAGGATGTGAAAAAAGAAAAAGAGAAAGAAAAAAAAAAAAAGGGAAGAGGATTACAAAACAAAAGAAGAGGAGGATGTGGAAGAGAAGGAAAAAAGAAAAAAAAAAGGAAGAGGATTACAAAACAAAAGAAGAGGAGGATGTGGAAGAGAAGATAAAAAAAAAAAAGAGGAAGAGGATTACAAAAAACAAAAGAAGAGGAGGATGTGGAAAAAGAGAAGATAAAAAAAAAAAAAAAAGAGGAAGAGGATTACAAAACAAAAAAGAAGAGGAGGATGTGGATTACAAAACAAAAGAAGAAGATAAAAAAAGATAAAAAAAAAAGGGAAAAGGATTACAAAACAAAAAGAAGAGGATGAGGAAGAGAAGATAAAAGAAAAAAAAGAGGATTACAAACAAAAGAAAAAAAAAAAAAAAGAGGAAGTGATTACAAAACAAAAGAAGAGGATGGAAGAGAAGATAAAAAGAAAAAAGAGGAAAGGATTAAAAAAACAAAAGAGGAGGATGTGGAAGAGAAGATAAAAAGAAAAAAAAGAGGAAGAGGATTACAAAACAAAAAGAAGAGGAGGATGTGAAGAGAAGGAAAAAGAGGAAGAGATAAAAAAAAAAAAAGAGGAAAGAAGAAAAAAAAAAAAAGGGAAAAAAAAAAAAAGAGGAGGATGTGGAAGAGAAGATAAAAAAAAAAGAAGGGAAGAGGATTACAAAACAAAAGAAGAGAAGAGGATGTGGAAGGATTACAAACAAAAAGAAGAAGATAAAAAGATAAAAAAAAAGAGGAAGAGGATTACAAAACAAAAGAAGAGGAGGATGAAAAAAGAAAAAGAGAAGATAAAACAAAAAAAAGAGGGAGGAGGATTACAAAACAAAAAGAAGAGGAGGATGTGGAAGAGAAGATAAAAAAAAAAAAGAGGGAAGAGGATTACAAAACAAAAGAAGAGGAGGATACAAACAAAAGAAAAAAAAGAGGAAAAAAAAGAAGAGGAGGAAGAGAAGAAAAAAAAAGAGGAAGAGGATTACAAAAACAAAAGAAGAGGATGTGGAAGAGAAGATAAAAGAAAAAAAGGGAAAGGAAAAACAAAAAGAAGAGGAGAGAGAAGATAAAAGAAAAAAGAGGAAGACAAAACAAAAAAAAAATGGAAGAAAAAAAAAAAAAAAAAAGAAGAGGATTACAAAACAAAAAAGAAGAGGATGTGGAGAAGATAAAGAAAAAAAAAAAAAGAGGATTACAAAACAAAAGAAGAGGAGGATGTGGAAGAGAAGATAAAAGAAAAAAGAGGAAGAGGATTACAAAAAAAAAAGAAGAGGAAAAAGTGGAAGAGAAAATAAAAGAAGAAAAAAGAAGATAAAAGAAAAAAGGATTACAAAACAAAAGAAGAGGAGGATGTGGAAGAGAAGATAAAAAGAAAAGGATTACAAAAAACAAAAGAAGAGAGGATTACAAAACAAAAGAAGAGGATGTGGAGGATGTGGAAGAGAAGATAAAAGATAAAAAAAAAGAGGAAGAGGATTACAAAACAAAAGAAGAGGAGGATGTGGAAGAGAAGATAAATAAAAAAAAAAAAAAAGGAAGAGGATTAGAAAACAAAAGAAGAGAGGATGTGGAAGAGAAGATAAAAAAAAAAAGAGGAAGAGGATTACAAAACAAAAGAAGAGGAGGATGGAAGAGAAGATAAAAGAAAAAAAGGAAGAGGATTACAAAACAAAAGAAGAGGAGGATTTGGAAGAGAAGATAAAAAGAAAAAAGAGGAAGAGGATTACAAAAACAAAAGAAGAAAGTGGAAGAGAAGATAAAAGAAAAAAAAAGGAAGAGGATTACAAAAACAAAACAAAAGAAGAAAAAAAGGAGGATAAAACAAAAAGAAGAGGGGATGGGAAAGAGAAGATAAAAGAAAAAAGAGGGAGAGGATTACAAAACAAAAGAAGAGGAGGATGTGGAAGAGAAGATAAAAGAAAAAAGAGGAAGAGGATTACATATAGAAAACAGAAAACGAAAAGAAATAATAACAGAAATAAGTGAGGAAAGAAAATATCAATAGAAAGTGAAAACCAGAAAGAAAGAGAAGGGAAACGTGTGGAAAGCAAGTGGTAGCAATGGGAAGAGGAAGATAAAAAAACATTACGGGACGAGGAAGAGACAAAGAGAGAGAGAGAGAGAGAGAGTCAAAGAAAAAGATTGACAAATTAAAGTGAATATCTGGGACATTTTGTAAGAGAGAAAACACTGAGTTTCGTCCTTCTCGAGGTCACAAAAAGGTAAGAAGGGCTTGAGTTAATGCTAACCATTAAAATACGACAGAAAAGAAATGAGTACAATTATACAATCGGTTTTCCCGCATACGTACCTCCAGAACCGTATATGACAATCTATTTTTCCAGACCAAGAATCTCACTTAATAATCCAGATGTATATTTAAAGTATAGACACTTAAATTAAACAAATGTTAATGATGTCTTCAATGGTTAAACGAAAGAGTAGCAAGTAATTTAAGGAACTGCTCTTATTTTACCCAGATTAAAAGTTATGTTATAACCGGAAGATTGGTGCTATATAATGACAGGGTTTGGTATATTGGTCTTTTTCACAAGTTGAAAAGTTATGGTATTTCTAGGCAAACTTTTTAACTGATTCAGTCTTTCTTAACAAATCATGAAATGAAAGTTGTTTTCAATGGCCATTCTTCTAGAGCTTTTTTTGCATTAATGCAGGTGTCCCTTCAGGCCTCTTATCACTGAACCTACGTTCTCAACTCGGTATCCATGCTCATAACACAACTATTTAGTCCTGTTTTAAAAGTAAGTTTAATCGGTTCGATAAGGTCAAATTGGCAGCTAATCTAAAAAATCACCTACAATCTGTTAACTGAGAAAAAGAATGGCTTGTTAATTTTAATGCATCCAAATCGAAAGTGCTTTTTTTCATCGTCTGAGTGAATCCTTTTTGACTTACATCATTATGGCTGATGCTAACCTTCAAAAGAGTGACACACTGAATCGTGGAAAGATTATATTGAAGCAACTGCTAGGACTGTTGTTAGGAAAGTTAGATCAATATACCGTGCTAGATTATTTTTCTCGCCCAAATTTATCTAAAATATTTATAAGTTTATTATTATTATTCGAATTTTGCTGTCATATTTGGTCTGTTGCTTCTGTTATATATTTAGATATTTTTAATAAAATCCAAATAAGAATCTGCAATATTATTAGTCCTGAGCCGTCATCTCGGTTTCAGTCACTTCCACCCCCGCCATATCATAGCTTTCCTGTGGCTTGTTTATAAATACTTTCATGCTAATTTTTCTGATGAACTTCCTCTATGGTACATAAACTTTATGAATTTAAGCGCAGTACTTGATTGGCGACAAGGTCTCATCATTTTACAGTTGAAATTGCTAAATGTAGCCTAACAGTTTCACTTCTCGCTTGTGAAAGTCTCTTCTGATTTCTTGCTTTCCAGTCATTTTGGATTTTCAAAAATTTAAATGAAATGTCTCTCGTTATCTTCTGTCCTCTTAATTCCTGCTATTTTATTGTTCTCTTTCATTAATAGTGTTTTTTTTTTTCTTTCTCGTATTCTCTAAAACTCAGGAACCCTTGGGTCTTAGTGGCTTTATTGCCTTCGTGGAAGGAAATAATTTTTTTAAAACAACTAATTTGTTTACGGAATTTTTTTTTTTCATTACGAATATCCCACCATGCCATTGATATATGTGTGACGTAATAGTTATAGAGATAGTGTAGCTATAAAAATGTATTTTCTTTTTCATCCATAGGACACGGACAAGATTCAACCCCATTTGACTGGGAAATGATTGTTGTGTTGTATTCTGTTAGAGTTTGCATTTAGTGAAACTGGAACCTGTCTTGCTTGGTGTGACATACTGTTGTAAAGTTTAAAGAGACCAGGATCTAGTTTTGGAGCAAATATCTTAATAACTATTACAGGGATACCATCTAGTCCACATGCATCGTGAGGATCTAATTTAGAGATAATAGGAGAAACTATGGATAGAGTTTTACGCTTATCACTCAACAGAGACTCAGTTTAAAGTGGAAAGTCAGGCAAAGGTACTCCAAATGAGTGAATTTGAAGAAAATTTACAATCAAAAGATTCTGCTTTATCAGCAGATGTTAACACCTCAAATTGAGTGAAGAGATGAGGAACAGAAGATTTACTCTTATTTTAACATACTATTAAAGAACCACCAGTAGTCACAAGAACCAAAATTATTAGAGGCTATAATGTGTTTCATTCTATTAGCAAATAAGGACTTGTCCTCCTTGAGGACACATTTATATTTATTGTAAGCAGACACAAATAGGCATCAGTTGTGATTGAAACTATCACACTGGTACAGCTGGAAATAAAACTGATTCTTGTGGGCTATAGTGGCTGATAAAGTTTATGGTTTCACTTGCTATTTACAAGAAGGTACAAAAACATGCTTGCTTTTAACCTAAGAAGAAAGCTCTGTGGTACAATTCTTAATCGGAAGCCACCAATAGTCAAAAGAATCAAAATTGTTAGAAGCTATAATGTGCCTCGTTCTATTAGCAAACAAAGATAATTTCTTAATGACTATTACAGAGATACCATCAAATCCACATGCATGGTGAGGTTCCAAATTAGAGATGATAGTAGGCACTATGGATGAAGTTATATGCCTATCCCTCAATGTGGAAAGTCGGGCAAAGTTACTCTGGGTGAGTCAAGAGTAGAATTTGAATAAAATTTACGAGCAGAAGATATTAACACCTGAAGTTGAGGGAAAAAAGGGACAAATAGAAGACTTTCTCTTATTTAAGGCACTATTACGGAGCCGCCATTAGTCACGTGAACCAATCAATAAACAAAGACTTTGAGTACACTTTTACCATTATTATAAGCAGACATATATAAGCGTTTGATGTAATCGAAACTGCCGCGCTGGTGAAACTGGGGAAAGTGATTCTTGTGAGTTATAGCAGGTGAACAGGCTGATGCGGACCTAGAAAATGATCATGGTTTCATCTGGTATTTCTGAGAAGATACAAAACTTTTCAAGGAAAAATATTCTACACTACAGAAATTGAAACGAATATTACGAATATTGAATAAAAAAGTTTGAGGTGGGCAGTATTTCTTTTCATTCTGTCATATAAATGTTTTGTTTTAAAAAGAAAAGGTCAAAATAATTATCACCATCTATCGTTTATGGCAATACAAACTGGCCAGCAAGTGACTAAAGCATAATGTAGTCTCAGGTTTGCCCACCGCAGATACATGTAGGAAAACTTATCCATGCGTTATCTGACACTACAAATACCCCAATATTATGCGACTGTTGATCAGAGCAGCAGCTCTAAGCAATACCAAAGAGTTCAGGCTCTTTACTATCAGTCGAAAGCAGCAACCAGAAAATTGCCGACCCTGTACGTTATAATGAAAAGTCGTAGCCACTGATCAGTCAGATCACCAAAATATAAAGACAGTTAAATCACTTTGTCCATGGAATAAAAAAACCGGTAAACCATATCCTAAACAAAAAACAAGGGATAAACCTCTACTCCTGTTCATGAAATGGGTAGTGGTCTGGCGATAACCGAACATATTTACTCCTATTAAACTGTCCACAAAAAAGGTGGCTGGACGCTTTTATCGTGACAGCATCTTTAAGACGGTTGCCGAATATGGCTCCAGGCCAAGGGGTAATTATAGCTGATGCTATAATTCAGAAAAGTGACTCATTACGCCTTATCGGACTTACGTTCTCTGCTGATGTGAAGTGAATACTATAAGGGAACCATTGCTATGTCAGCCGCTAAGAAAGTCGGTTCACTATGTTGGATTAGACAACTTTTCTCTCCAGAATCTATCTTACATATCTATGTCTGCCATTTGTCGATGCTCAGGATATTGTTGCCGCATATGATCCACTGCGTAAGGTACTTACATGGAGCTCCTTGATAAGATCCAAAGAAGAATCTGCAATATTATTGGTTCTGATCTGGCGGCTTAGTTCCAGTCACTTTCCTATCGCCGCAAGGTTGCCTTTCTATGTCTTTTCTATATATAATTTCATGGTAATTGTTCAAATGAGCTCTTTGATATGGTACCTAGAGTTTTTGAATTTAAGCGCATCACCAAACTGGCGTCGAGAACTCATCAATTTACAGTTGAGCTGGTTAGATGTAACCGCAAATTCTATACTAACATTTTCTTATCTCGCACTTCTCGCTTGTGGAACTCCCTTCCGGCTCCATGCTTTTCAGCCAACTTTAATCTGTAAAAATGTAAATGCAATGTCAATCTCTATCTTTTTTCCACCTAATTAGTCATTTCTCTTTCTACACATCATTAATGTTTCTGTTCCTAATTCTTCTTCCTATAATCCATTGTGTTTTAGTGACATTATTTCCTTGCTTGGGGTGATTCTGATTAAAAAATAGAAGTGGATAATATAAAAATTCTACATGAAGTAACAAGAATAGGAGTGTAGATGTTCTAAGCGGCTTTCGAACAACACTAGATACATTTTAACACATCGCAAAAGAATTCATGGCTAGTGTGTGTTATGTAAATGTAGTCAACCCAGTACACTGTAATCATTTATATGGCAAATAAAAGCGATATGTATATCGCAAGTAATTAGGTAGGAAACAGCACATTTCGCAATATTAGAACTATCTCAAAATCTAAATTGATAAGTAAACACAGTCCTATGTAGACATAAGAATGAAAACAAAAACAACGAAAATAAAATGAAAAAAAGAACTTAGGCGAACGCTGATTGGTACATTCTACAACGGGTGGTGGATGTGCGAAAGATGATCGCGCAAAATTGGAACAACAAAGAGGTGATGTTTTGGGATAAATATTGCAAGGCCTGACATTTCCCGCCATCTCCACGCTTATGATCTTTTACCCTACCGTTCCTTCACTCTGTGCAGCCAGCGTGTGAAGCAGCCCCACCCTCACAATGTAAACAATGACGTAAATTTCCTCTTGAAACTTTCTCGCTTTTCCGTACTCCCGTTCTCTTTCTTTTCTTTTTTCTTTTTCCTTTCTCTTGTTATTCCTTTCTTTAATATTGCTTTCTTTGCCTATTTTGCTTTCTTCTTCTTCTTTATGTTCCGTATCCTCCCAGGACGTAGGCGATCATGGCTCTCCACAATTTCCTGTTCTTTGTAGCTATTAATAAATGTAGTTTTCATATAACTCCTAAACCCTGTTGCATCATACGTTTACTCAAGATCACTAAGTATGTTAAGCGTTGTTTTCCTCTGTCCCTCTTGCTTTCAAACCGTCTTGTGACTATTAGTTTTTCCAAGCCTCTTTCCTCCTTATATGCCCTAGGATTTTCAACTGTCTTATCCTGATGTTAAGTATAAGTGTCCTTTTTGTTTCCATCTTCTCTAAAATTTCGTTGTTTCTCACATGTCCGACCCATGGTATCCTCAGTATCTTTCTGTAGAGCCAAATATCTATTGTTTCAAGTCTCTTCATCTTTTCTCTCATATACACCCTTGTGCAAATTAACTGAAACAACCGCTTTAGTTTCCTTACTTTCACCATACGGTCAATTTTACACACATTGTAGTGACAGAGTACAATCGATTTCTATTTTTCCTCAGATTAGGTCATTTGCAGTGGTGCGCAATAATATGAATACATTTTCGAGGTGTATGATGAAATTTGTTTGGCCTTGAAAAATATTGCGTCATCCGTGATTGCATCAGATTTTCACCATATTGTCTCGACTGTCGATTAGTTGTCCTACGGCCATTTTCTGAGATGGACGTTACTCCCAGGAGGCGTACGAAAATTGTAATGCGTCACGAACATAATTGCAAGCCTTACTAGTAAGCAAATCAAAGTACTATCAACTGGCTCGAAAACTCTCCTGATTTAAATCCAATCGAGAATCTGTCGTCAATATACAACGAAAGATGAACATGCGAAGTACTAACATGGGCACTGGGTCATCTTTCATTGAAAAAATACGAAAAAAAAGTAAATGATAATGGAATCGTTTTGTTTCAATTAATTTGCACAAGGGTCTCGGAGTACAGATATCAAATAACGATTTTCTTTGTTTCTAAGGAAGTTTTTCTGTTTCTTAATACTCTGCTTAGCTTTAGGAATACATCTTTGACTATCCTAATGCGCGTTCAGATTTCAGTGTCGCGTTTTACGTCCTAAAACGCTTCCTAGATATTTAATGTTTTGCTCCTGTTTGATTTTGCTATTTCCAATTTGTATTTTGCATTTTGGTCTCATCCATTTGCTAACAACCACGTATTCTGTTATCATGCAGTTGATTTTCATCCTTTCTTCTCGCTTTTCTTCATTACCTTCTGTGGGAATTTTTGTAGTTTTCTTTCCGTGTCTGCTATCAACACTGTGTCATCTGCATATATTATGTTGTTTAGATTGTGGCCACCAATAATGAACTTTAATAGAAGTCATTTTCTATCCGTATGCAGGCGATTTTCAGATAATATAGGTTATTGATTATTCTAATATCGTTCCAAAATAGGTCATGATGGTTGATCATTTCCAACAGATCTTAGTGGCGAACTTCATCGAACACCTTTGTATTATCTACAAAACACAGGGCGTCCTGAGTAAGACGATAAACTACGTCCAACAGCAAAGCCTCTGATCAGGAAGTTTTGAGAAGCGTGGAACCACCTCTTAATTGCTGGTGTTCTCAGGTCCACCCTGACCCGTTGGGGTACCACCTGTTAGGGTCCCAGCTATGGGCAAATAGTTAACCTCCAAACCGGGGTCAAAACACTATGAAAGTGAAACTCTCCTGATTTAAATCCAATCGAGAATCTGTCGTCAATATACAAGGAAAGATGGACATGCGAAGTACTAAAATGGGCACTGGGTCATCTTTCATTGAAAAAATACGAAAAAAAAGTAAATAATAATGGAATGGTGTAATCTACAAAACACAGGGCATCCTGGGTAAGACGATAAGCTACGTACCACCTGTTAGGGTTCCAGTTATGGGCAAATAGTTAACCCCCAAACTGGGGTCAAAATACTATGAAAGTGAAAAAAAAAAGGTTTTAATATCAGAAATACGTAAAAATTATTACCAGCGATACATTTAAAAAAATATATATTACCATCAATATATTTTTGGAAAAAATATATTACCAGCAATAATAATTTTGTCGGCCTTAAATAACTCATTGAGGTTGATATGCCGTAAAAGAAACCAAATTAAACCAAATCAAAACACAGGTACACGTCCTTGTATTGCTCTTCTGATAACATTCTAAGTATGAATATCGCGTTCCTTGTTCTAGTTTTATTCTTTTTCTCTATATTTTTCTATTTTCATTTTTTTAGTCTTTACTTTTCATTTATTATTCGTTTTCGTTTTTTACTTTTACTTTTTTTTTCTTTGCTTATTGCTTTTCATTTATTCTTTCTTTTCCGTTCTTGTCTTTCTTTATCTTTCTTATTTAGTTCAAATTTTTTTTTCTTTTATATTTGATTAGTAATTCTTCCTTATGTTTACATTTTTATACATGCTCTTTTCTTTAGTTCTACCTCCCTTTGCTTATATTTGTTGTTTCTTTCTTTTTTTCTTTTTCATCTTCTTATTTTTTCATTCTTTCTTTAGTAAAACCCCTTCTTCTTCTCTTTATCATGCCACCGTTCTCTCTCGCTCTCTTACTCCTTCCAAACAAGTTTCCTAACACACATTACTAAGGAAAGTGAACCTCTCTGTGTATTTCTTTGTCTCTACTAAAATGCCCTCAACTCGACAAAAGCCATGAAACCGACATACCATTACGCATATTTAGGCCGCATTTCAACACAGGTTTCCCAAGTTTCTTTAACGTTTCGAAAATATTTCGGACGATTGGTCATTGAAATACATTATCTGCTGTTGCCACATGCGGATCATTCGAAAGTTTCCTTTCATTCAAGCTCTTTTTTCATGTTTTGTGAATATGAAATAATCAAATAAAATTATTATTCCAGCCCTGTAAACAAGTGCATTGTTCTGCACGAAGTGAACATCTTTACAAGCCTTTCCTAATCTGCAGAAAATAATTTTTGAGTTTGTGCTAGAGAATTTTAAAGGTAGGGTGCGGCATTTAAGCTAAGAATTTACGTGCTATAACCCAGCGAATTGGGACGATAGTAGAAAGAACTCGGTAGGAATTTCTGCAGCTTTGTGGGGTTTGACACAGAAGTATATATGTATTCGAAAAGCTAAGGACTACTTAATAATATTAATGAGAAACTAATGATTACTTAACACAAACACACTCATCCAAACAAACACACACATATGTGTGTGTCTGTGTGTGTGTGTCACAGTGTCCATGCAAATGTCTTGTAGTTTTTGTGGTCAACATACACAGAATCGAATTCCAAATTCTAAAATTGCACATGTATGTTATGTAAACTAGAAAAATTCTAATAACTTTTATTTTCGTAAATATTTTCTCTCAGTTTTCTTGACATAGGTTTGATGATGTAACAACAGCTGAATAGAATATGCAGTTAAATAAGTTCAGTTAATTTCTGTTTCTTGCTCGTTATACAGAATAAATTTCAGGCCAACTTAGAAAAAAACAACTTGTGTGTTAAAAGGGTGGTTTTTCCTTTGACATGTCTATTATTTTAAATACCGTCACTCCTCAGCAATGTTTATTGCTTTAAAAAGCGATGATTAGAAATGTAATACAACCTAAACATATGAAAATGAATTTATACATTTTCTTTGTTCTTGAGAATTAACAACAAAAATAATAAACATTTATAGATTGTTTATTTACACTATTTATTTATTATAATGCTTATTGAAATGCTTCGCAAAACATATGCTGATTGCCAGTCGATTCGAACTTTATAAAGTCGTAAATAATAAGTATTCCCTTATAGTTGGTTCGCATATTTTAATAATTTAGTAAATGTTTATAAATTTATGAATAAAAAATTGTTTTCATATTTTCTTTATAAAACTGTAAATGATAAATATTGCATAGTATAAGTTTAATTGTATTAGATTTTAGAATGTTGTAAATATACAATTATTCTTGTAAATAAATAATGTAATAAATAAATAATATTTAATATTTTTGCTGTGAGTTCTCAAGAACAAAGGAAATGTATAAATTCACTTTCATCCAATGTTTATATTTTCATACAATTCTAATTATCGTTTATTTTAAACAAACACTGTCGAGGAGTGAAGGTAATTAAAACAATAGCGGTGTCAATGGAAAAACCGTCCTTTTTATCACACCGTTTTTTACGGTTCAAGATTGTATGTTGTATGAAATTATGCAAAGTGAAGGTTTTGTGAAACATTATTTTTAAAGGCAATGAAGAAATTTAGTCAAAGTTGAATGAAATGTTGTGATAAAGAATTGAGGATGAATGACACTATGGAATCAGTCCATGTAGTTTATCGATCGGGTTATCGAATTGTTATTCTCCAGGCTGAAAATCGATGTAAAAGATTTGTCTAATAATGTAAAATAGACAACAAAAATAATAATAAACAGAAAGTTCTCCATTTCCTAGAAATAAAAAAAAATTCTCTCTAGCATTCTACAGTAGGAGAAGAGTTAAGATCACGATGAAAACACCGGCTCTCCTTTGATCTCCGGAGTTAAGCAGTGTCGACACCGTTTAGTACATAGAAGGGTGACCGCTTGGGAAAAACCTTTATTGCAAACAACTTCCTACACTCCGAAATATCACTCGACTTTAAATAACCCACAAAGGTTTGATAAGCGAAAAAAAAAATCAATCAATCAACACTGAAGAGAGAATGACTGGGAATTTGTATAAACCGCACTTCTACAACCAATATCCAAATTAAATGCTCTTATATTCAATATTATACGTTAAGAAAACACATACACACATAATATATATTTTATGAGCAATATTTTACTTTTATTTCATTTTTATTGAAAACCACAAAATCTAGATTTTCTTGGTTTCTTACAATTAACGGACGTTTCTTTCGATCGTATATAAAATTGTCTAGATACATATACAAACTTTGATGCATGACAAAAAATATACTATACTTTTTTTAATTTTAAAACACTAACATAATTCCTTTTCTTGAAAATAAACAATGTTGGTTGAAAGGCATCCAAAATATACGGGGGGATAATTTTCATATAAACTGGGAAAATATTTGTTACTTTGTACGAAAGCAAGAAAGACAGGGAAAAATAAATAAAAAAAAGACTTGAGGTTTTAAATAAATCCTACTTTTAAGGACAGTTCCTTTAACGTAAGGGAACCCAGACTGAAATCCCACCGGAGAGTGAATATTTATTTTAATAAGATTTATCGGATATTCAAGCCGGTGGATGAAAATAAATATACGGCTTCATTAAACGGAGCGCCTACACGAATATGAGTATCCAGTAAAAATAACGTTTAAAGTGATAAAATCTGTCGGATTAATATATAAAAAGCAACAATTTCTTATGTATGTATGTGTGTGTGTGTGTGTGTGTGTGTGTGTGTGTATGCGTGTGTGTGTGTGTGTGTGTATGTGGCATGCGTCGAGAGTCCATGAATCTGCGCTCAGTTATGCTTCAGCTGCTGATGCCGGCTCAACATATGCACCGGCCCACACGGAAATAACAATCTCGATTGCAACGAATGCATGCGTGTTGTTTTTTTGTTTTTTTTCGTTGAGCATGCTTCTACCCGGCCGCAAACCTCCTTTTCTGCTCTCCTCGCTCCACCCCTCGGTGTAAATCACGTCTACGTCTGTGACTGACTGTTAGCAACATTTTCACACTTCTCAATGTCCATGTCCATGTCTTTTGTAGATTCCCTTGATATTAAGATTCCGAAGATATTTCTGTATGTTGAAAATGGCCACCTGCACGAAGGAGACCTCCCTCCCCCTCTCTCTCTCTCTCTCTTTCATACATATATACATATATATATATATATATATATATATATATATATATATATATATATATATATATATATATATATATATATATTTAGGTAACGATAATCTTGGTAATCCGTATGAATAATTCCAAGGAGGATGAAATCCTGAGAGCCCGTAAAAAAGTGTAAATTTTAAATTCATTTTCGTTTCACATTTGAAAGTGAAGTCTGAAGAGAAAATAAAATTTCTGCTGAAATAAACTATAACTAATGGAACCTTAAACTGGCCTGTTTTCTTTAAATTAAATTAAATCATATATATATATATATATATATATATATATATATATATATATATATATATATATATATATATATACGGGTTTAATTTAAAACAGTCTATTTGATATTTCGGATCATTTCCGTGGTTTTATATAAATACAAATTGCCCGATGTTTGCGTACTTTTGCTAGTTTCTTTATTTTTCATATGTTTTACGTTAGCTTTTTAAAAGTATCGTGTCTACACATGACAGTTAGTCTTATCGTATTATTTGTATTGCTTATTTATTAAATATGTATTATTATCGTATTATTTGTATTGCTTATTTATTAAATATGTTTAGTACATTTGTTCCAAAATTTGGTAACATCTCATTGATTTCAAGTTTTAGTCTATGTTTAATATTTGCCGTTTTTGACATTTTATGTGTTAAATTGGTTTGTATTATTAGTAAGCATTTGTCGGATTCCTTGTGATGCTGTGTTGGTTGGTGCTTGTGTCGATTGTTTATAATAATTGGTGTTGTCTTACTGGCACACACACACATATATATATATATATACATATATATATATATAAAAGGAAAGATGAGTGAGATAGGGAGAATGAGAGAGAATGAACAGCATTGAGTAAAACAAGAAAACTAAGGAGAATTGCAGTCTCCTTATTTCCAGTAAAATCCACCAAAGAAAATTGAAAAAAGAAAATGAAACTTGTCAATAGACGGAATTCTGATAAAAGTTCTGAATCTATCCACTACCCTCATCCTTTCTTCTATCACTCCTATCTGATCTTGCTATTTCCTGTAACTCCTTGCATCCTAGTGGCTTCCCGCCTTGCTTGGGGTGAAATGCTTAAAAAAAAAATAATGAGGTAACTTGCGTTTGCTTGATCTTCCTCGAGAACCCTCAGATATAACTGGCATGACACTTTAATGATCGGAATATTGAAAAGAGTGCCGGAGTATTGCATAAACTTGCTGTCACTTGTTCCCCAAAGAGAACTACAAGAGGCTAATACTGTAAAAGCGCAATGACCAAAATACAGAGAAGAGTAAGAATATAGTCACTTAATCTCCAACGAGAGTGCGAAGGAACTGAGCATGCGGAGACTTAATGCCAAGAATATTGAGGAGAGTTCTGGTGTATGTGCATGAAGACTGAAAATGTCTGCTCCCAATAAAATTCTTAATGTTTATTGTAACCATTGTTTTTACGGCATTTTTATCGTCTTCCTTATCACTCGTTCCAATTTTGTCTTACGTTCTTACCTTCTTCTTCTTACGCAAGACTTAAAACTCATTAATTCCATAACTAAGATAACACTCCTAAACTCAAAGCAGGATGTAATTCATTTATCTGGCAGGTGGCCTGTTCTTTGAAGGAATTCATGGAAAGCCATTTCAAAGTGACGCTCTCTTAAACACAGAGATGCTCTTAAAACTGTGAGAAAAGAGCTTAGTGTTGGTGGTGTTCATGTTATGCATAATTGCAAAAACTTTGGACTTTACTAAAGGTCGGATTCCATCGTTTTTTCTTCTGTTTCTGATAGCTAAAGAAAATACTTCTTTGTAGAAAGGATTGTGTGAAGTTGAGGTTAATTGCTCTTTCTACCTTTCGTTTATTAGATCACAAAACTGTTGCAGCGATCTTTTGTTTGTGATGGGCGTGTGAATAGAAGGTGTGCGCAAAATTGTTATAAAGTATTCAAAAACAAGAAGAGAAGGAACAGTCGTCCCCCTTTCAGGTACCGACGGTCAAAACCAGAACCTAAACAATTCATAAGCATTACAAAATAATAATTGCAACGCTCAGGAGTCATTGTCTTTTGCAGACAAGAAAATCTTCACCAAATTTTAATCATTTTAACCCAAGCAAGGCAATAAATCCACTAAGACGCATGGTGTTACTGAGTATTAGAGAATATCAGAAAAACACAATTAAGGAGACAGAAGGACAACAGAACAAGAATTAAGAAGACATTGCATTTAAATTTTTGAAGCTCAAAGTTTACTGGGATCAAGAAGCCGAAAGAGAGTCCACAAGCGAGAAGTGTGATAGAATAAACTGTTAGCATAGGACTTACGTCTACATCTAGTAATTTCAACTGTAAAATGATGGGACCTTTCCGCCAATCTAGTCCTCATCCTTAGTCATGGGTGCCAGGATTCGAGTGGTGATTGTGGGTAGCATCCTTCTCAAAATTGTGTCTCCCATGGCATTAGGCCCGAGAAGGGCTTTCATATGCCGAAGCAACTGAGAAGCTATCTGAATTGTTGGATAGGTATCTCAACATGCTTCTCTTTGATTTCCCCATTCTTTTAATGATTCTTTCCTTAGGGAGTCGTACGATTGCTCTGCTGGCATTATTTCGAGTAGGTCTGACACTTCCCTAGCAACTTCGGTGGGAAACTTTTCAACGACGTAACAATACCATAGTCATCGAGATGTTATTTTTGCGTTAAATATAACCTGTAGCTGCATAAAGCAGATGTTGATGCCAGCCGAGTTGAAAGCTGGGAGCTTCAGTGTTATTGGTGTTTCCATAGATTGTGCGTTTACATTCTGTTCCATGCTGTGATATTAGAAAAAAAAATGCTTATTTTAAAACCCGGCTGACTCTGTTGGGGCGTTGAACGTTGCGATCTACAACTTTGTTGCAGTGAGTGGTGATGGGAGAGAAGATCGTACGACTTTACTCACACGAGCTTGCTACCGCATGTTTCCGATCGATGCACCAATTTTGTTTCCATTTTTTGTGCGTGTTTATTTTCCACGTCGGGGATCACCACTTTTGTTTCGTACTTGCTCGAAATTTGGCATCGTAGAACAAATCTCACAACATTAAAATAAAAAAATAAAAAAGACATAGGTGAAAATGATATGATTTTATATACCAACAACAGTACAATAAGTTGGTTGAAAGAGTTAGTTAAATAGAATTTTTTGTTTGTTAATAGTGTTCATATAAATTGTGGGAACTGAATCGTGTAGTTATGTAATAATATTGATTAATTTGTACATATGGGTACTATTTAAGATTTTCATTGAGAGAATGAGGTATTATGGTGGATGTAGTAAGAAAGGTTAGTAAGAATGTGGTGTTTTGGTGTTAGGAATATTGTTCGTATGCTTGTGTCAGTGCTTGCGGCTAGCTAAGTTTTAAATTAAGAAAGATGAAGACCGTCCTTTTCCCCATCCCCTTGTTTTAGGCCCTGCGCCACATTTTCTGTATTTTCACAGAAATAAATATTGTAATAATATTGGTGTGTTTGTGTGAAATATTAATATAGAATAATAGATAAATAAAATTATTATTTATTACGGTGTTCTGTCGCCGCAAGCTTCTACGCATAAGTGCAAGTGTGGGTGTGTTTGGTGGTCAGACATGACCATGGTGGAAATATCTATGACTGATCTTCTACCTAAGCCGGCTCACTGCTTTTATTTATAGCTGAGACCAGAATAAAATCGAATTAGCTTTTTGATTTTAACGGGAGGCCGTCTGATTGGATGAAAGAAATATATTTTATTTTTTAATGCTATTCGGAAGCCTGCGTAGATCCTATGTGCGCACAGACGCAATTTCGTCATATGGCTTTTAATCAAGGAAGTCTAGCTCACACAATATGATTTGTAAAGATCAACTATCAATCAAAATGATCCTAGAAAATTGCAGGAAAAAAGGTAGAAATCTTGGGACACTTTGTAAATCATTTGATAGTGTACCAAACTCTTGGATATTTACGGCTTTGGAAATTTACACGCTCCTATGTGATAGCAAATGTCCTTAAATATAGCATGGAACTGTGGAAAATCATATTATACCTAAATAACACCAAAGGCACTATCACTTCCTATCCTTTGAATATCCGACTAGGAATTTTTCAAGGAAATTCCTTGTCAAAACTTCTGTTTTGTCTGTACTTAAATCCCCCTTTCGCTTGAACGAAACAGTATTAACTATAGATACAAAATAAACAGCAAATTATTTAATCACTTTCTACATGGATGGCCTCAAACTTTTTATCAAGAACTACAATGAATTGATATGTCTCCTCAATATCGTAAAATATTTCAATGATGACATAGGTATTCAAGAAAGAGAGGTTTACTGAAACAAAATAGATCTCGATTTTTTTTCACAAAAGTTTAAGTAACTGGTCCAAGAAGAAGCCTATAAATACCAAAGAAACAGCGAAGGAAATAAAATACAGCAAACCCAAATGCTTCTGACTGCTGAATTAAATTCACAAAACAGAATATCAATCATAAACACTTTTGCTGTCCTTTAATTCGATTATAGCTGACATTAAGCGAATGGATGTCAAAATGAGAAAACTTCTCATTTGCCACCGCATGCATATTTTTATTCCTGTTGCACAGGAGCAATGCTTGCCAACTAGAAATTAACAAGCACATATTTTTTAGGAAAAAGGTAGAAATCTCAGTACACCTTGGATAGATTACCGTAAAACCTTTAATAGTGTGCCACACTTTTAGGTCCTTAAGGCTTTGAAAATGGACAAAGACTCTTTAAATATAGCCTGGAACTATGGAAAACTACATTATACATAAATGACACCAAAGGTACTGCTATTTCCAATTGTTTGAATATCCAACGAGGAATATTTCAAAGAGATTCCTTGTCACCCCTTCAGTTCTGTCTTTCCTTAATCCCCCTTTTATACAGCAATAACTATGGATACAAATTAAAAAAGAAAGTGTTTAATCACCTATTCTACATGGATGATCTCAAACATTTTGCCAAAGACGACAATGACTTGAAGGTTATCCTCAATACTGTAAAATGTTTAAGTGACAACATAGATATGGATTTCCGATCAGATAAATGTGCAAAAGTAACATTCAAGAAAGGGAGAATTACAGAAACACACTAAATAGATCAAGATTTTGACACAGAGATTAGGGAAGTGGAACAAGAAGAAGCCTATAAATACTTAAGCGTCAAAGAAGGGGATGAAATACAACATAGAAAAATGAAGGAGAAACTAATACAGGAGAATAATACATTAAGCGAATGGATGTCAAAATGAGAAAACTTCTCATTTGCCACCGCATGCATATTTCTAAGGAGAATTTTGATCGTCTGTATGTGGTTAGATCAGAAGAAGGCAGATAATTAGTTCCACTACACCTGTCTTACAAAACTACAACAATCGACCTTCTGAGATACCAAGTACCTACAGCAGACTCAATGATGATGTGTGTTAAAGAACACGAAAGAAATAAGAATGACTTAGTAATAAAGGAAACCAAAATAGTTACTGTCAAAAAAGGGAATAAATGAAATGTAAACAAATGAATACCTACATTAAGGGCAACTCTCAACACCTTAAGCTACAGATATCTGCTTTCAAAAATATTTGTGTGTTTTGTTGACGCTCTTTATTTCGTAATACTGGAAGTTGAACAAATTATTGATGCTTAATATTACAGAAAGCAACTGGCTCGTTTGAATGACACATTAGAAAATAAAACATTTCTCTTGGCAAAGAAGTCGACATCGCTGCATAAAATCCTATTTCTGTGTTGTAAATGCAACGCAACACATATTTTATACAACAATGCTGAATGGGTTTTCTCTTCGTGGCGTATTCTGTCAAATTTGACAACTTCTGACCAACACTTAAAAATAGACACAAAATTGAAACCGCGATTTGAAAATATTACTGAAATCAGAAAGAATACCCAGGCAAGTGCTGAAGTAAAGATTTGCTGTCACTTTACAATTTGGGAAAATAATTTGTTTTATTGATGTGAACGAAAATGTCAAGAATTCTGAAGGGTATTAAGGAGAGTTAGACTGATTTGATTATCGAAGGAAAGTCACTATATACGACTGAAGTGAACATTTACACACAAATTCGCGCAATACAGACACATATCTTTTTCAATGACAGTTGATATAATATTATTTTGGACACCGAACAGGACCCAGATAGTAATACTTGATCGAAAGTAGCAGGTAAGGAAAAGAAGCAGTTACTATAATTACTGCACGGATATTCTATATAAAAGGCGGTAAATATGCACCCTGTGAATGAAAACTGAGAGGCGATTATGTGTTATTTGTTACCTTTTGGCGTACATTCCGTGCACGTAACTGGGTTGGTGGCATCGAATGAGAGGTTTATGGCCAAAGAACGCTCGGGGCGTCCACTGACAGTGACAGGTTTTTAATTTGGCTCAGAAATATGATAACCTCTGTTGTGGCTCGATCCCAACCGGCAAACGATATATATATAGTTTATTGTATGCTATATATATGAGTAAAATTATTATCAGGGATATTATTATTATCAGTGATATTATTAGGGATAGAGCGTTGTTAGATATAAAAGTGGACACTGAGATCAAACAATAACGTTTATATTTCAAATTATTGTAAAGTATTGAGTAGTAATAATTATGGATCCGAATGCAGTTATATATATGCTAACCGTATTCGAAAAATAAAAACACCTCTATAACACACTAAAAGCATACACATAACGCACACACTCAATTAAAACTGAAAAAATAAAATCATCCTTGATAATGTCTAAAAGTATAGCCGAAAGCTCCGGAACTATAGAATATTTGGACAGTTTCTACACACTCTCTGTCCCAAAAAGAAAGCTCTTGTGCGAACACAAGAAAAATTAAATAAAAAGCTTAACCGTAGTACATTTGTCTGTCGTTTTTAATGAAACATGCATTAATGAAGGATTGCTGCCTAAATACACAATGCATATATATATATATATATATATATATATATATATATATATATTTATTTATTTTATGTTTATACATTATTTTTATGGATACAGTTATTTAAGTAAATACTCTGTTGTTTAATTAAACAGTATAAAATATATTTACCAGCCTGGATGTTCGAGAAATTTCGTAGAAAATATGCGTTCTCGGTCAGGAATCGAACCTGTATCTTATGAGGAACCACCACCAATCCTGGCGTACCATAACCGTTCAGACACAACGAACTTCCCGGTAAGCAAATCTCGAATTAATGCTTTTAAACACACACCTTCACTCGAACATTCAGGCTATTAAATCTAATTAACACTGTAATCCATTTCTTATGATATATATATATATATATATATATATATATATATATATATATATATATATATATATATATATATATATATATGAGGTATATTAAGCTAGCAACCTTTCTTTAATAAAATTTTGATTTATGAAAACAGATAAGAAAAAAAACTTTTAGGTAGTTTTGATGGATTCGATATTTAATTTAATCAATAATTTTGTTCTCTTACCGTCTGTTCACATACGCACCTTCATAAGAGGAGAAATTTTCCTTTGAGGAACGATTAGTCGTCGTTCATTCTACTTTTCCTGTCATCTGTTGTCACCTACGTTGTTGTAAAGTATCTACCTTTTATCGTTCGCCACAACTATTTTAAAAAAACGAACATTTAAGCACTATCCATTAGTGCTTTTTCGCTTAAATTATGTGGAAGTTACAAATCAAAACTGACTAATGCAACTGAAGTGATGCTAGGCATTTTCAACATTTTATTTAAGACAGTTTGACGGCCCGAGTGCAGTAATCTCTACATAAACTGCCTAAATATTTATTTTTTAATTGACGATATTCTTTTTTCCTTTTCTCTCTCACACACTCTCTTTCTTTCACACTTTCCCCCCTCGCTCTCTCTCTCTCTCTCTCTCTCTCTCACGCTCTCTCTCTCAAACACTCTCCCTATGTCTTTTTAGGGCATTGGAAGTCATGATTCTCCACAGTTTCCTATCTCTTGTTGTTCGCAAAAACACATTCTTCTTTATTTCATTTATTTATCTCCACATGAGGACAAATCGGACAGAGTGTATCGTTTATGACCAATCTAGTTCTTTCTGATATTTGTTTCTCCACCCATTTAGACAAACCTTTCTTCTAGGTTATTTATTGCTCTCCACATCTTCTCATACCTTCAATGTTTTTTGTGGGTTTTTTTTTACGAGAAATCAATTTCTGTACACTTTACAGGCCCCAAGAATTTCAATTGCCTCTTTCTGATTGATCGCAATAATTTCATTGAAGTTCAAATGATTTTTTTAAAAACTTTCTTATTTCTCACATGCTCTATTCATAGTATTCTCTACCTTGCTAGAAACGTATCTCATTTTATTCAAGTATTATTCTTTTCATATTTAACATCATTCTTCATCTTTTATTGCCATCTAAAAGAGATATTGGATAGCCGTTTAACAATCTTTTATTCATATTACATATTATTTCCTATTCCTTTCGAAGTTTTGAAGGATACTTCCCGTTGTCTCATATTACAGATGCTCAAAGAAATTGTATTTTGTTACATGTTTAAGTTTGATGTTCCCGATGTATAATCCTTATCTTTGGATGCCCCTTCTGCTAACCACCATCCATTCTATTTTCATAAAGCTCAATGCAGCTTATTTTCTTTCATTTGCAAATAAAAAAATACGCCAACGTTGATAATTAAAAAATACCCACTGATTTTTAATTTGCATAAAACTAAATGCTACTAATGTTATATATAAACAAACATATAACGAAATCTCTCTATATTTCTGAGATGAGGTATTATGTACACTATTTACATTATTCGGACTATTGTCCTCATCTTTGTCGCCATATTTATTAAAACGTTTCAGCCGTTGTACGCTCCGGCCTTCTTCAGTTGGTTGGAATGTCGAACTGAACCCTTTATTTCACTCACTGGGGTAGACTGTTCTAGTTCCACGTGCCATGTTTAATGGATGTCAGTTATCAGTTATCTCCTGTTAATTCCCTTCTTCAAGTTCTCCACTGCCTTAACCGGGTATTCAACTCACACTCTTGATAAAGGCGTTAGTTTAGAGAGTGGAATTCACAGGAGTTAACTGATAACTGACATCCATTAATTCGGTAGGTGGCAATTTTAGCGGAATCCATTGGTTCGCTTTCGATTATATTTAACTTATTGTCAGGAAAAAAACTTTCCTATCTATTGCGTTAGTCAGATATCTCGTTATATATACTATTTACATTATTCGGACTATTGTCCTAATCTTTGTCGCCATATTTATTTCAACGCTCCGGCCTTCTTCACGTGGTTGGGATGTTGAACTAAACCCTTTATTTCGCTCACTGAGGTAGACTGTTCTAGCGCTACGTGTTGACGACCTCGAACCTGAATCAAAGATTCAAAGCAAACAGTGAAAATACTCTGATTCTCCACCCGAAGAAGCCCAAGAAGGCAGCGTCTGCTGGAAAGGTGATGGTTATTCTAAAGGTGTAATAATGATAGACAAACTGTAAAAGGGAAAACTATTAATGGATAATACTATTCATTAAAATTATGACAACTGCCGGAAGTAATCAAGTCGAAACGCAGAGTGAAGCTGAGGGCAGGTGTGCTCTTACTCCAGAATGACGCGCCCGTTCTCACTGTTTAGGTTACAGTAGGTGAATCAGTCAACTGTGGCTTTGAATTGCTACCCCATCACTCTTACTCACCAGAGTAGTTCCATTTGACTTCTTCCTGTTTCCTAAACACAAGTACCATTCTTGAAACAATGGCGTGATCATATCTGCTGTTGAGGAATTTCTGGAGGACCATGGTGTCACCTTCGTCCGTGATGGGATTGCAATGCTTAAGCATCGTTGGTCCAAGTGTGTTGATGCCAAGGGAGACTATACTGAAAAACAATGAAAAACTGTCTTGTTTCTCCAACAGATTCTGTGTGAAGCTGAGGACATTTTTTAACAACTCGTATGTATTTTCCAATGCCTAGTGAGAATTACATTGTTCTTCTATTGCTTAGGACACAAGATATAAATGAAATAAATTATATATATATATATATATATATATATATATATATATATATATATCATTGCTTTATATATGGTGAATATTATACAGCGATTAACCTATCTTTCCGCTGTAATTTTACAATAGATGTTTCCATTTAACGCTAATAAATTCAATAAACAATCTAGATTTGTCTAATTTGACTGCAACTTCCTGTTACGAAGTGAAGACCGTGAACAAAAATGTCTGTTTTTTAAACCATTTAATCCAAAATTATCGAAATAAAGCTGAAACGAAACGAAATAAATTTAAAGCAATGTATTAAACACCAGATATCTGTAATATAATTTCTGTTTTATGATGAGGCATGTTAGGTGCTGTAATGCCTTGATTTACCATAACAACGAGATATCTTAATGAAACTAAATTGCGTGGCCGATAATTGTTTTATATTGCGTTTTGTAAAACTTTGGGTTTTAATTTTTAAAATATTGACACAGTCAGTTCAAATTAATCGACTTTTGTCTTTTTTATCACATTTTTCAGAATGAAGAAAAATAATCGAGACGGTGTGCTTGAATTCTGATATTTGTGTTTCGCTTGATGCACACCGGATCACTGCCACTGTAGTCGTGATCAAGGATCGGATGAACAACATGACACTCTCGCCCGAATGCAAAGATCAATGATACAACGCAAAACTAGTAACCACAACATGAACTTGTCCGCTGATAAAAAAAAAAAATATACTCAGGAACTACGTAAATACATATTACTCACAGTGTAAAAACAAATATATATATATATATATATATATATATATATATATATATATATATATACACACAAATGTAATGAGAATGAAAAGAATATAAATTCAAACGTTCATAACATTAATTTAAAAGAGGGCTCAATACTAAACTATTTCAAGTTATTATTATCGCTTGTGTCGACTGCTAACAAAGGAAATTGAAATCTATAAAAGGCAGAGTAATAAAAGATTTATTATAACAAGCAACAGTTGCAGTCGAACTGATAACAGGACAAAAAAACTCAAGCGCATAGAGCAAGATAAGACATAAAAAGACAATCAACTGCTTTAATATTTTAAACAAGAGTCATAAAGAACTGACATCGAGAAGGATAAGAAGCGAAGTGAGATTTATCCATACAAACCAATATGGCACAAAGCAGAATAATGTCAAATTGAGACATAAAAATCTGTATTTGCAGTGTTGACTGGGTAAGAATGGAGAACAGTAAAGCCTACTGAGATTTATCCATACAAAACAATGACATATGGCACAAAGCAGAATAATGTCAAGGTGTGACAAAGAAAAATTATAATTCTAGCCTTGACTGGTTAGAAAAGCAGATTCAATGGGAATTGTGCAAAATACTGAAGTTTGAACATAGAAACCAACGGTATGTGGTACAAAGTTGAATAATATCATAATGGAACACTACAAATGAGAATTGTAGTCTACATAAAGACAGGGCTGGAAGGGTGGGACATGAAAGTTAGGTCCTGTCTATGTAAGTGGTGCACTTGGAATCGTGACAAAATGATTGGAAACTAGAGTTAATGAATTTCATATTCAAATTAACTCTACGTGATACAATGGTTGCAGTGTGTAAGAGAAAAAGGTACTGGAGATTTGATGAAAATGGCAGCCATCCCATCTTCGGTGTCCATATTATTGTTATTATCATAGAGTTGCTCAAAATAATAATAGTAATAATGAGAAACGTACCGAAATATCAAGAAAACATGCTGTCAATTGACCTTCAGTGAAAACCACCAAATGCTACTGGCGTGAAAAGTTAACGAGTTGAAATAATCATTACAGATTAATCTTTAAGTGACTGCCCAAATTTCGCGAAAATCGCTAGAGAAAGCTACTGTCTTTTAAAAGAGACTACTGTCACTTGATCTTCACTTAAAATAACCAGATATTCGATATGCATGAACAAATATAATTGAACACATTATGAGGAGATTAGAGATAATGTGCCTCGTGACTCTCTGTCCAGTAATCTGTCAGTATTAAGTCCTGTCAGGATTTTGGTACCCTGTCAAATGATTGACCCGTATCAACAAATTTCGTGATAAGGTATCTTGTGTACGGTGAGATCTGAAAGTTGAGAGAGAGAGAGAAGGGTCAGTTTTCTGTTGTTGATACATTCGTACTCAAATCTTAGCAGTTCGTTTTTAATGTAAGAAACATAATCCACTGTTCAGTGGAATGCCTCTGTTCAACTGATTTTCTTTTTTAATACTTTTGCCTCATAACTGTTGTTATAATATTGCATATTTTCGTTTTGATCATTCGCAATATATATATATATATATATTAAAGGTTATATTTTTAAAGTAATGTGATGGAGACTAAGGAGAAAAAGAAAAATGTGCCTAGAAACAGCGAAAATACTGCTGAACCGCTATATAGAAGGCTAGCATCAGCCATGCCTATAGAAGGCAAAAAACAAAGAATGCTGAGAATACCATGAATTGAATGTGTGCGCAACGAGGAAGTTTTAAGAAGAATAAGAACGTGTAAATGTTTACTTGCAGCTAGAAATATTGAACATGTGTTTATATATTCAGGCAAATAGTATCAAACACGGGTGGAGATTTAAGGGAAAATCCACATGTCAAATGGTACTCAAAGTCTGAGAAAATTCGGTATGTGGAAAAAGATAATCTTCGACATGAAATTTGGCTACCAAACAGTATTAACTGATGCAGTTTTACATATCAAAACAATGCAAATTAAATTAAAAATTATAATTACGGAAAAAAAAAGAGATAAAATACCTTCAAAATGAATGGTTTCAATGAAATAATAAACTGTTATTTTTATTGAATATATATTTTTTATTCTGTTTTTATTTTTAAAAAATACAACAACCCTTCAGGGACAAATTTCAAATAATAATTTTAAAAATTGGGATAAAAGTCGGAATTTTTAGTTTACTTTGTGAATGGTGGGATTGGAATTGTGTATCGAATAGAAACAGTGTAAGAAAGTAAAATGTTGATACAAGTTCTTCTAAACTGAGAGACCTGGGAGATTTTTAACAAGCAGAAAACACGAATTTTGCTAAATGCTTTCGGTGTACGATCAACGGAAAGCGATGATTGAAAGTGCAAAAATTAAGATGATTACAGACTATCTTGAAAGTATCTAGCCATTTTGAAGAACCTATTTTTTACACCTCGTAATAATTCAAAGTCACTGCCGTCCTGATTTGACTACGACTTTTCTGAAAACTCTGTCACTGAAATGGACGAGAATTTTGTCAGGCCATAGATGAAGTCAAAGAAAACATGAGAAGGTAGCTGCTTAGCAAATGGGTGACAAAGGGTTATTACTTTACTATTTCTACTTGTTTGTTAATATAAACTAACTGGATTCTTTTCCTGTGTCATAATACTTTACTTTCACAGACGCCATACTTACAAAATCAAAGTAACACCATTAAGCAGAAGATGAAATAATAAAATAAATGACATAATAATAAAAATAATTTATTTTTAAATTTAGTGAGTTTTAAACACTCATATAAATTCATAATTTACTGTTTCTAAGGATACAGAGAAATCCAATCATTCAGACAGGGACTGTAGCGTGTTCATTTTTATTAACTATTGTTGTATTAATTATGAGTTACGTTCGAAAAAGAGGTTAAGTTTAGGGAGGGTAGGGGTGTCTTTTTCAACGAATTATGACATCCGTTAAATGCATGTCGTCTGGGGTATTTTTTATTATTATTAACGGCAAAAAGTTTTTCGGTATTTTTTCTTGTATACTTCGAGATCGTTGTGCTCTCCAGCCTTCTTCATGTTCCGGATAAACACCTGGAGATTTCGAATTAAATGAGAGTAGAATATTTTCGTTCCTAGACACGGACAGTTGAACGCGAACAATTTATTCTCGTAGATTAAATAAATGGTCAACTTCGAAATTTCATAAAACTTACCTGGAACTGAAGAAGGCCGGAAACACAACAACCAAAAATTTTGATAGCCACAAAGAAATATTAGTCCAATTGCAAATAATGTAAATAAACTCTTTTTATGTTTACTTAAGGAATACAACAAATATTTTGTCTATCCTTGTAATCAATCAACAGTATTTCATTTCCAGGCCGTAGGAAAAGATGGCAGAGGATAGAACATTTTAGAATAAACAGTATTTGTCATCTTAGAAGCTTATCGTGTCAACATCCTTTTATCGGGTGATTAGCTTAAGAAATTTGGCCTTATATTTGACCTAACTCCGATTTGATATCAAATAAAGACACGCCTATGCATTGCAACAGGTGTCCACGTTTGTCACAGGATATTCTCATACCTCAGAGGTGAAATGTTAAGTAGTTTGGAAAAATAGCCAATTTTATATATAACACATTATTTCCAGATACACTGTGTATACAATATTTTGTCACACGAAACTTTGAACTCAGGTGAACATTTTCGATTAATTTAATGTTTTACTATTTCTTCTGTTAAAGACTTGTAAATTCCATGCTGCGTTATTTGTAAATCATTTTCAGTGCTTCCTCCACCCCTGAATCCTGATTTCTTAATCGTATATTTAACATTTGTTTTTGTCTTTAGACGAGTCATGTATTGTTTAAGGTTTTCCTTTTGTGCTCTAATATCTGTCCTCTCATCACGATCGGACATCTTGAATTTGCTATCTTTGTTTTGGCTTTGGGTCACACAAATATCTTTACAGCTCTCTGAAGTTCAACAATCCTATGACATTCGAATCAGACAGTTTTTTTTATAGGCAAACGAGTGGTCTCCCTTTATCTGCAGCTTTAGCCACCCTGCTTTTTATTTAATTCTAGTCAACCACAAACTTTCGTAATACTGGCAATTCGAAATTGGTCACAATGTTGAAATGTTTTCCATTAAGTGAAAAGATGGAAGTTGTTGATTTAATAAGAATAAAATTATATTCTGAGGTTACTATGATTTACAGCACGAACAAATCTTCTGCCTGTCACAACATTTATTTACATTATTATTGTCCTGACTTGCATGTGTAACCGGCATTGCAGAGGAAAATAACTTTAAACATAAAAATACAGAAAACATTTTCTTTAAGATCTTTCTTTAGACAGATTATTTAAAATATTTACTCGTTAAAAAGTAGCTCTTACTGAAAAAAGATACCGATGTTTAAAACATAAAAATGTCCCTTAGTTTAGTTGAGCATCAATGCGAATTAAAATCATTTAAATTAAAACCGCAGATTTGTTTGGATTATATGAATAATGGGGATTTTGTGTGTCCCGTTATTATGCTTACCGCGATGACATGTGAGAAACGTATAGGAGTTTTGCAAGTTCCTTGGAAGATCGGAATTTCGAAGAAGCATAGTAAGTGTTCCAACTAATGGATTATCGGAGAGAAAAACTGAGCAGCTCTGTAGATATGAGGAACATAGCTCCGTTCTGAAAAACTTTGGAAGTGTCTAAAACTGCATAACATTTCCTGCTGAAGCATTTCAGGAATCGATTGCAACAAGTTTGAGTTTATATTTTTGAATTCCATAACTTGTGGATTATGAATATCTTGCTTACAAAATTCGTGTCAGTTTATAGAATTTGGGGTCATTTTTTACATTGAAAAAAAAATCAAGGTTTTTGGATTTTAAAATTTTTATCTGAAATTTTTTTTCTGAACTACACAAAGTTTTACGAACAAAACGATCATGGATTTAACGATTTAAATTTTTTATTTAACTAAAAAAAAAAACTGCTATTTCAATCCATTATTGACTGCTGGTAACATCCAATGACCTTGGAGATCAGCATTTCATATCCTGTCATCTCTTTTCGTAGAGGTTTTCTAAACATACCAATTTACACCCAATAATGATAATAAAGACCACAAACAAATTCCTCTTATTGTTAATTATAGTTGCCCGGGTGTACATAGCTGCAATTGTATAACAGCATCTCCTGTATACCCGCAACCCCTGTCTGCTTAAGTCCCTGCTTGCATAAATCATCCGTTGGTATACTAAGCAACTCTCCCAATCTTTTTTACGGTATGTTCTTTGCAAGTGTTTGATTGTTCTTAATAAAGGAATTGCATCGATAAAAATCTTCTTGTGTAGTCGTTCCTCGGGGTTAAATTGTTTCGATATTTTAGATATTCAGTAAATTTCCTATGGCTATAATAATTTTGAAATAGTCTGGCCTTGTTCACGAATCTAATAATCAAACAAAACAGGGATGCAGTGTCAGAGCTTGATTCAACTGCAAACGCATGAACACAACCCACCTTCTTTGCACGTTTACTGTAAAGCTGCCGTTAATAAAACGTTCTTCAAGAATTTTCCCCTTTTAAAGCTTCAATAATCCTTCTCAAACAATCTTTGCATCAAAGGTTGTTCAAATATCAAATTAGGATGAATTCATATGAAGAAACAATTGGCTAAATTGCAAAGCCGATTTTGGACCTAGTTTGTCGCAGATTTCGTCCACTTATCTGAATTAATATAAACCAAAGATTCGTGCAAGACACTTTGTGTGTCATGCGTAATTTATATGGCAAATTTGGAAAGAATTGGATGAAAAATTAGGGAGTTATGACCGAAAAATGGGTTTTTTAAAGTTTTTTGTGGTTTTTCGTTATACGCTCGGAAGCGAGCAAGACTAAAACCACACTATCTTATTTCTTGTATGATGGCAAATTTTGGGCGACATTTTTTAAGAAAATCAGATAAAAAATGAGGAAGTAATTCAAGTTTATATTTTAAGTAGTACGAAAAACCCGATTTTTTCACAGTTTTTGCATTTTCTCTGTGAAGTCAATGTCACAGAAAAACTATCAAGCACTCTACATAAACCTCTGTAACATGAGCTATGTTTTATCATTCAGTAAAAATTTGTTCGCGTGTAAGTTTGCTTTGGTTTTGGCAAAAAGTCGTACTCATCTTTAGTTTTATCGATTTTTCTGCCAAACCCGGATGTGAGGGTTGATGGTAGTGGGGGTCTGAAGATTGAAAAGTTGTTCTTGTAAATTTGCAACATGTATGCACAATTTCATCGAAATAGCATACACACAGACAGCCACACAAACAAACATACATCTGTTTTATAGATATAGATATGTCATGTCAACCAAAGACAGTATATACAGTATTCGACGTCCTGGAACGTGCGCTGCGGAAACGGAGACATTAATGCCTATTTAATGTCTTCAAATGGAAGATAACTTCCATGATTACGCGTTCGTGCCTTACGCGTGCGTATCTCAAAGACAGCCAGCTCTGAAGTCCTGTTCATTGGTAAAGGGTAAACTAGAAAAGGAAAATAAATACACATATAAGTCCAATTTACTCTGAATATCACACAAACAAAAGCTTAACACAAAATATGACCGGAGGCTTGAACATAGAATTAAGACCATTTGTATAAAAATGCAAAAAATGTAGTGAACACTTTGTGTACATGAATATATATAAAATTTGCTACAAGAATACTTTTCAATATTGCAATGAGTTCCCCGAAAGGAAATTACATGAAGATTAAATATTGCAACAGTGTGGGGACAGTCGATACATGGGGGAAAAGATTCTATATAGAGAGATACAAACGTAAAATAAGTCTATAATTAAAAACAAAACAAATAATAGTACTGTAATAAAATAGACCAATGTAGAAAAAAAAGGTATTAAAAGTTACAAACCGGTGATGGTAACGTTGGTGTGAGATTAAGAGGATAAGAAAACTAAGAACCTTATGCTCATGTTTTTACTGTGAGGGTTCCGGTGATAACTAAGGGCTGACCGGAAAAGGTAAAAAGCGGTGACAAATTTAAAAAGTATCTAAACTAAAAAAAGGGACAAATTGAAGTAAAACAATACAGTTTCTGTAATATGATAGCAGAACTGAAGTGGTACATATTTTTATGAGTTTAAACTTGATCGAAATGATTCTGAAACTGATCGTAACATTAGTCAATTATGAATCGATGGGATTTCTTCAGAAAGTACAGTATGCCGTTGGTTCCTGAATTTGCGAGGTAGAGCATCGAAGCCCAAGAGAGAGAAGAAACAAAAATGAATAAAATAGAAGAGAATTGACGCTAAGCTATTCAAGAAATGCTTCCGAAATTATATTCCACTAATGTTTTCAAAACAATTAGAAAGACTCTTGTGCAAAATCAGAAAAATAGTCGTTTGCAAAGTTTCTCAGTGTTTCTTTGGCGAAATAAAATTGATCCAGTAGTTTCATTTGTTATACTAATCTTGTTCTTATTCATTCCTAGAAACAAAAAAAAAATGAGCAGAGTTACAGCTGAGAATACCCAACGACTTCAAATAAAGAATTCAAAGCAGAGTCAGTTTTTAATACCTGAGGGATACTAAAAGGGAAATACCGAACAAATTTGATAAATTTCTGGAACTACTTGCTTTTACGTGAGGCTATACGTAAATTGTGACCATATATCACCCGCCCAGCAGTTTATTTAGGGTAGGTAAATCGCCCATCTTTGTTTATCACTTCAAGTAACTAGTGTGTTCAACTTGGCTTCCTGTAGGTAAACCTGACGCCAATTCGAATCTCATCCTTTAATTCCGATCTTTTGCAATCAACTTACACTTATAGGTGCTAAAAATTCCAAGAAAAAGCGCTTAAAATTTAAGAGGAAAATAAATATTCCTGACAATCACTAATAATCGTTGCCAATAGAAATAAAATAAATATCATACTATTGCTGCTAAAGTAAGAGAAAAGTGATCAAGTAGACACTAGTGAAAAATAATAATTCAGAATATTATTAAATTTAATACATCGACTGTAGAAACAAGATGGCGGTCTATGGCTTTTGGAACAGAAAATAACTGTTTATGAAGTTTTTTGTATTTTTTTGTAAATCATGTATCCAAAGTTAAAGTCACCAAGGGCGGTTACTGGGAGTGAAAGAAACTGAGAAAACGTGGTTGAGGAGAGAGAGAGAGAGAGAGAGAGAGAGAGAGAGAGAGAGAGCAATAAAAGACCAAGATTCAAGGAAACAAAGATAACGATTGACATTGCATTTAAATTTTTGAACATCAAAGTTGACTGGAAAAAAAGTGAGAAGCGTAATAGAAGGAACTGTTAGCATAGAACTTACGTTACATCTAGCAATTCTAACTGTAAAATGATGAGACCTGACTGTCAATCTAGTACTGCGCTTAAATTCGTAATGTCGAAGTACCAAAGAGGAAAGCTCATCAGAACAATTGCCATGAAAATATCGTAGAAAACGCATATAGAAGCTACGTTATGGCGGCGGAAAAATGGATTTTATCAAGGATCTCTAAGCACATAGCAAAAGTACCATACCAAGTTTAACAGCAATATTCGATGTATGAAGGAATGGTAGATTTAAAAAAACGTAATATAAATTCTGGTTGAAAAAATTGCCAAGCACGACACAGTGAAACAAGGTTCCTAACAGCAGATCTTGCAATTGATTCAATAGAATCGTTCAACTTCGTGTGGAAAACTTTATCCCGGAAATGCACAATGAATTACTCCTTTAGAGGTTAGCATCGACAATACTGATTGAAGACAACATTTTCCTCTCAGAGGATTGAAAGAGAATAGTTTCGTTTTGGAGACATAAAATTAAAAAGCCATTTCTTGCCTCAGAAAACAACAGATTTAGTAGTTTTTGAGATAAATTACCAATTTTATCTCATCAAACATATCAGGCTTACCATTAAGATAGGAGTAATAGTTGTATCATCAGCATGGATAACGAATCATGAAGTAATGTCATTGGGAAGGTCGTTACTCAAAATGAAGGTTAGAGCTCTAGGTGACAGCTGAATTAATGTACAAAGATCTATATAGAAGTGTGGCCGTTCAAGACATTTTTCATTTGATAAGAAATATTGACGCAAATCAAACTCTGTTCAGAAATAAAAACTTACAAATTTTGAAGACCAGCATGCCAAACTCTGTCAAACGCCTTCGAGATATCCAAAGCTAGAGCCTAAGCTTCCCGCTTCTTGTCTAAAGCTCTTTCAGAATTTACCGTTAACACATCTTTAGTTGCCCGAGAGGAGCGAAAGCTATATTGTTTATACGAAAGAAAACTACAACGTAAGATGCTTAACCAATCTCGAGCTGATTAGATCATCTAGAACTTTGATGGAAGGTTCAGATGGTTCGCCTGAGTTCTTAAAAATCGGAACTATAGAAGAAGGTTTCCAACACGCAGGAAATTAAAAATCAGCAAGGCATTTATTGTAGAGTTTAGAAAGACCAGGAGACATTTCAGGGGCACATTTCTATTGTAGGGATACCATCAAGGTCTCACGTCAGGTAGGGACCTAGGTTAGGAATGATAGTAAAAAAACATGAACAGAGTTATATGTATGTCCCACAGTAGGGACGCAGTTATTGAATTAGACAGTCAGGCAAAAATACTCCACAAAATTTCAAAGTCAGAAACTATGATCTAGAACGAGAATGAAAGCAGTGATCGGATATGACTCTCCACAAAAAAAAAAAAAAAAATCAGAGAATGAATAAATACTAAACCCTTCAAATATATCGGTGTGTGACAAATTTAGCATAGGAGATACGTAAATTGAACATTAGTTTTGTCCAACATCGCAAATTGAATACCATGCAAAACATTAACCCAAGAAGCGAATTCATATTCTTAAAATGTCTCATCAGATGTAGACTCATATGCATGGCGTCTATGTCATTTTTTCAGGTTTTGAATAAATGAACTCTGTATGTCTTAGAGGAACATCCTTCATCAAATCCTGTAGACTGGCGTTACACAATCACAAAGAACTTTATCACATAACAGAAACTACATCAATTGAAAATTTTCAATTTTAGCAAGAACTAAAAGGAATAAATTATGACATAATAAAGATTTTGATTTTCATCAACTTTAAACCAAAGATTAGCAAGGAAACCCCCATCAAAAGTGGTCAATAAATAATTGATAGAACAGGGATTAAGCGAAAAAGCCAAAAGAAAACATTTCAGAAGAGCTACAAATTACAGTAAAGTGTGGAGATCCGTTATTGTCTAATTCTTGAAAGGACCAATGTACATCGACATGTATTTACGTACGGCTACTAAGAGAAAGACAGAATTAGAACTCAGGGAACCAATAATCTTTTTTATGAAAATACTGCACCATTTTATGAAGGTGATTTGAGTATCCGCGGGTTTTGTTATCCGCGAGGGACGACAATCGTGTGAAGTGAACTTATCCTCGGCCTGAATTCATTTCCGGTTTGTCGAGTTTGATCTCTCTGCTGATAATTATTAAGTAAAAAATTCCACTCGGAGAAGATAGGAAGACGGGATTCATTTGGAGAAGTGGGGATTATCTGTTAATCGCCATGATGTATTTAGTTACAATTGGACAAAGTGCAGGGCAACCGGAAATTATTAACGAAAAATGACCAAATTAACAGGCAGGTAGAAAAATTAAAGAAAATGATCGCGGACAGATCAGAAGACTTGATCAAATTTCACCAGAAAATTGTTTGTTTTTTCGAAGAATCAGGTCATCGAACGTAACCTTAGATTCAAGTGTATATATCTGTTTGAACCTGAATATTATCTATTTCAATCACTTTCTTTCTTTCTTTCTTTCTTCTTTGTATCTATCTTTCTATCTCAATACCGTTTTTCTTTCTTTCTTTCTTTCTTTCTTTCTTTCTTTCTTTCTTAGTATCTATCTATCTATCTATCTATCTATCTATCTATCTATCTCAATCTCGTTTTTTCTATCTTTCATTCTCAGTATCTACCTATATATTTCAATCTCTTTCTTTCTCAGTATCTATCTAAATCTTTCTTTCTTTCTTTCTTTCTTTCACAGTATCTATATTTACAGAATGCGATGGGTAAATTTTCGTTTAAATTACGAAAGAAAATGAAAATAACACTGGCATCTCAGATATATTTACCAAAATTACACAAAAACATCTTGAAATACAAAAGAATAACTTTATTAAATAAAATTGCCATTGGCTTCAATCATGGCCTTCCGACGACTTCGGAATCCCCTGCAATTCTAATAGACGGTCTCCTTGGTTAAGTTGCTAAATACTGTCATAATCCTTGCCTTCAGTTCATCTTCAGTGTTACAAGGAGTTTTGTTGCCCTCTCAATCAACTGCACTCCACACAAAAGGGGTTTGCAGTCTTGGGAGTTAGGAAGGAGTTTTGTTTCTCTTTCACTCAACTCCACTCCACACAGATGGGATTTGCAGTCTAGAGAGTTAGCCAGTTCTAAGGGGTGATTTCGTCGCAGAAATTTTCTGACAGCCATGATTGGGTTCTCCCGCTTGTGTGGCATGGTGCAGAGTCCTGTTGCCAGACATAGAATCTTCCATCAGCCACTTTCTTGACCCAGGGCAGCACTATCTGCACTTGATGTAGGCCTCCCTGTTGAGTCTGAGAACCTCATCAACAAATTCAAGAGTTCTTTTCTTATCAGAACGATCAGAGTTTTCCGATCTGCTGTACCATGATCACCATCTAACTGCATCCGAATCCTCTGTACTGTCCGCAGATTGATATCCAAGCACTCTGAAATGTCAATATTGGAGCTTCTGGTGTGAATGTCAACCAGTACAGCATGGCGTTTTCAAATATTTAGAAGAGTGAATTGCATTATGATGCTCTTTTTCTCAAAGATGGTGCCCAACTGACCCTACTATACTGTGCTGTCGACAAAATCAAAAACAAGCAACACACTTGTGCGAAATTAAAACAAATATAAAATGGCGACAAATTACACATCACAATCTGTACATACAGGGGTTGGACAAAACAATTGGAACACTTGTTAAATTCAAAGAAAATTTATTTAATAAGGAGTTTGTCCTCCTTTAGCCTCACAGACAGCTTTAATACGTTTAGAAATGGAATCATACAGCTTCCTGACTTCATCCAGAGGAATTTTCAGTCATTCTTCTATTAAAACCTTCACCAGCTTTTTACGACACGACGGTGAAAGATAGCGGCCACTGACTTGTTGCTCCAAAATGCACCACAAATGTTCAATAATATTGATATCTTGAGATTGGGGAGGCCAATCCATGTGTTCTAGCTCACTTTTATGCTCTTCGTGCCAATTCTTAATCTCTCGAGCGGTATATATTGGAGCATTATCGTCTTGGGAGATGAAGTCACCATCAGGGAATAAAGTCTTGGCCTTTGGATGAACATGATCTCCCAAAATGTTCAGGTAACTTTTGCTGTTAATTCTATCATGCAGGGCAACTATTGGGCTGAGACATTTCCATGATATGGCGGCCCAAACTATCACTGATCCACCTCCATACTTCACTGTTGGAAGAAGGCAGTCAGGATTGTAAGCTTCTTTGGGCTGCCTCCACACATAAACTCGCCCTGAATTTGGGAAAAGAGAAAAACTGGACTTGTTTGAGAATAGGACTTGCTTCCATTGGTCTGAAGACCAGGCATTGTGATCTCTGCACCACTTCAACCTCTTTTGAATGTTGCGAGTGGAGAGAAGAGGTTTCCTCACAGCGGCTCTTCCATGATATGCAGCCTTATGGAGCTCACGGTGAACAGTTTTAGCAGAAGCTGAACTATTCAGATGGTTATTCAACTCAGCAGTCACTTTGGCCGCATTTGTCCGATGATTTTTTTGACACATTGCGTTTCAATGCACATCAGTCCCTGTCAGTAAGTTTGCAAGTCCGACCCGAATTGCTACTATTACTAGAGGTTTTACCCTGTTTCTCGAATTGCATCAGTGTTCTTGATATGGTAGCTCTTGAAAAACCAAACAGTTCAGCAACCTTAGTGATCGAGGCTCCTACCATGCGCGCTCCAACTATTTGCTCTTTTTCGAACCGGGCAGGTCATGTATTTAGCTTAAATTTTACTAAATTCTAAAAATAAATAAGACAAAGACAGTAAATTAGATAAATAAACGTATTTACAATAGATATAACCTGCAATTACGAAGTTTTTAAGTTCTTAATATAATAGGTCTTTGAAATATAGGAGTGGATTTTGCAACTGTTCCAATTTTGTCCAACCCCTGTATATATATGTTTATATCTATATTCATTTGTTCTTACGCTCAAAGAGTGTGTGTGTGTGTTTGAAAGAGAGAGAGTGTGTGTGAGAGAGAGAGAGAGAAATAGAGAGAGAGAAAGAGAGAAAACAATAAAACCCAAAGAATTGGACTCAATAAATGGATAACGGCTCGAATTGAGGAATTGGAGAACCGAGTTCGAAATCCAGTCGAATCTATTACATTCACTTATGTGCTAATACTCTTTGGAAAGGTATGAATACTTTTCTTCTTCCCCCAGCTATGGGTAAATAGCAACACAAACCGGGTTCTGTAGTCTTTGGTGGCAACTGGTCTACCGAAGAAAGAAATGGCAACATACTGCGGGAAAAAGGTGCCTCGTCAGTCATGTATGTAAAGGTACATGATCGCCTAAGCGTGTATCAAACATGGCACATAACTGACTGAATAAAATTGATTACGCTAATGTTAATATGTGAGCAAACGAAGAGGTGAAGGAAAGAAGTTGTATCAGGTCAAGCTTTCATGACGGTCGGCTTGAAAATCAATGAAACTTGGAATTAATCTAAGTTGGACACATTAATAATAATGATATTTATGAAGAAACATTCGGCATTTATTGACTGATTAGTCGGTGCTACTTTCGGCTGAAATTTCTAAAATTAATCAGGAAAGTAGGCTTCTCAAATCCAGTAATTGTTATCGCTTCTTTAAGTATTAATGGGGATTTCTTCCTAAATAGTTGTTCGAAGTTGTATGAAGCCTCAGTTTTTTATGTCATAATTGTAGCATGTGATATCCATTTTAGTTGTTGCAACTGTTTAAAGTCCTTAGATGATCTGCTTTCTATGACCTGGCACAGTTCTTTCTGATTCCGTAGCGCCTGTCCAAAAAATTCGAATATATTCTTCACTCGTTTTAATCATTGATCTGAGAAAATGTTTGCACACAGCTGACAGCCAAGATATTTCTGAATATGAAAGTCTCTATCGGAGGAAACTGATTAAAACGTGACTTGATTTTTAATTTAAAGTTTGGGTTTTGCATCAGTTTTGAAGTTACCTTAGTATGCCATCTAGAAAAACACGAAAAAAAACATTTCAGCTGTGAAATCGTCATGTCATATTAATTTGCTCACATAAATTTTTGTTGTATTTTGCGTATGTATTTTTTCGTTTAGGAATTGTCATTATACTTTGATTTATTCAAAATTATTTACTTCGTTATAACGACGATATTTTGGCCGTAATCCCCAGGCCATCTTCAAGGCTTAATCTTATTTAAGATTGTTGATTCTAGCGAATATCTTGTATTATTTGATTAATACTAAACCAAGATATAAAAATCGTGTTCTATTATACTATCAATTCTCAGACAGAATTTTCCAAGTTAAGCTGAAAGGAAAATATACCAATTATAGCTGGAGGCTCGATGGAGTAATTGATATCGGCTCGGATTGATGAATCAGAGAGCCGAGTTTGAATTCCAGTCGATTCCATTACATTCACTTACATGCTAATACCCTTGGGAAAGGTATAAACAGGACAGACCAGGTTCTATAGCCTTGGATGGCAACTGGTCTACCGCAGAAAGAAATGACAACTCACTGCGGGGAAAAAAATTATCACGTCTGTCATGTATGGAAAGATACAAGATCGCCACGGCACATAAATGACTGATAGTTGCAGACATACTTACAGCACAAAGAACGGAGGAAGAAATTGATAAGTTTTATAGCGCAATTGGTAACGCCAATATTCAATCATGGAAACCTGAATACCAAAGTTGGGAACGAACGAGGCAGTGGAATAATTGCAAATCCAGGAGAAGACGTGTAGAATCGGATTGACTAAAAAATAAAATATTCAGGAATGTAGGTTTACACTGTAAAATGTAACCAAGAACTGACTGTAGGGGTGATAACTTTTCAGTCATATGCACACTCAGAATAAAATTACGAAAAGTTAAGAAAAATACCTGAATCTTCATACCTCTATTCTCTTCTCTTACCTCTACGACGCGCGCCAGACGCCGGCGACGACGCCGGGACGTTCCGATTGGCGCACATCTCAACTTCAGCTGCTCGCTAGAAAACCAGTAATTGCCTGACTCCTCATGCTATCCTCTGCTTTTGTAGGAGCTAGATCAGACCAAAAAGTCCTGTTCCACGATCATCACTTTCCAGTCTTGATAGAGTTCAAAAGCCTCTCCGAATCCTTGTTGGAGAAGTATTATTTTCCACCCTCCAACCTCCCTCTAGCAGATGAGATGTGGCGACTTCCATGGAAAGTGCTCGGGCGAACTGCATTCCTTGGTTGTGTCAAGTCTAACCTTCACGGCTAGGACCAGACACTCCCCTTCCGTATTCCATCATCGAGAACTTCCACTCAAAAAGCTACTACCCGCGAACCACTGCCCTACGCAACTGAATCCAAAGTAGATGTTTCCTCGATGACTACAATATTAACTTGTTTAAGTCTAGAGTTAAAAGTTATGTTCCACTCCTATCCATAGAAACTACCCCTTAACGTGAACCTCTACTTCGAGAGGTTCCCGGGCTTTGTACAGAGTGAATCTTGCCGAAAAAAAAATCCCAGAAGACAAAAACAATACAACGCCTAAAGTACAAGAAAACAAAATTCCGAATGACCTTTATTATAAAGAGAAGTAAGATGATAAGAGTTAAAGGCAAATATAATAACTTGGATGAGACTGGACATTCAAAGTAGAACATATCAAGAGAAGCTCTACTGATAAATCTACGAACAAGATAATCCTAAGGAAAACGAGACAAGAGAAAAACGAATGGATTAGATATTAGATTCTTGAGATTATAAATGAAAGATAAACAATGCCAAGGAATGATACAAGTTATAGACTCTTAAACACAGAAATTAGAAACAAATACTGACGGGCAAGGAGGAATCGAAAAATAAGAAAAGAAAAGAGATAAAAAGTATGAGCATCCTAGATAAGGTAGGTATGCATAAAAGGACATTAATAGGACAAAAGTTTTGATCATCAATAGGATGTATAAAATCAGAAGAGGGAATGCTTCCAATAAAAAAAGTGAAATATTTCAAAGATGGAACGATAAAGTTGGTAAACTTTTTCGCGATGATCAACGGAACAAAGTAGCAAAACCAGGCGATATCGTATTAGAAATGCTATCAGACTTATTCGGCATCGGCAATTTGACGGAAAAAATAAATGACATATAGGAGAGTGGCGACATACCAGAAGATCTTATCAAGAAGAGAGAATGTACGGTTGTAAGTAAAAGAAATACACCAAGATAAGATCTGCGAAATGAATGTGTCATAAGCAAGTACAGAAGCTTAAATAACTGGTAAATGTTTTAACAGAAGACGGAAAATGTGACACCGAAATCCGAAGTGGTTTTCCTGATGGAAGAAAGGGATGCAGGTTCGATTCCAGTCGGAAGTACAATCTTTTTTTTTAGTAGGACGTCTAAATATAGGCCAATTGTTAATAATTCCACTGTTTAATAAAAAGAAAACAATCAAATATACCCACTAAAAATAATGTTTATATAGTAATATGAAAGAATAGATATGTAACTATCTCAACCACTAAGCAGCCATAGATAAATAATTATGAAGAATTTGACGTAAAGAGACTAACACAATAGGTAGATAGATATATATGTTCGACTGGAAGAGAGAAATAAAATTCTTTTCTTTCGGGAAATTTTCTTCAGGATTTTCCAGACTGACAAAAATAATTTAAATTTAAACAGTATTTGACATTGTTTAAAATTTGACATTAACAAGCCTTCCGCATTTTTGACATTCCATTAAATCAGAAACTAGAGATTAGAAACATGTCCGTAAGCA
Organism: Acanthosepion pharaonis; assembly: GCA_903632075.3. Lineage (NCBI taxonomy): Eukaryota > Metazoa > Mollusca > Cephalopoda > Sepiida > Sepiidae > Acanthosepion > Acanthosepion pharaonis. Next base: position 284,741 of record CAHIKZ030000429.1, read on the forward strand.
ATATTCATGTTTGTCGTTAAATAACTTGAATTCACAAATAGCTTCAATGTCTTTAAATTCGCAATAATATATAACACCAAGGAAAACTGTAAACTGTGTGAAGAACACTTTAATGTCATTGCGACCACAACAAAACTCCTAATTAACATTCTTTGCTGTCCTGTACTTGAGATAGCAAAGTTATAAAAAAAAAAACAAATTAAAAAATAAAAATTAGTAACGTAAAAATAAAATAATATATACACTGTATAGGAAAAGAGAAAAACACAAGCGTTTGGGATATTTCTTTTTTGTTTTTTTTCCATTGATTCATTTTCTACGATTTATCAAATATTTGCAAGTTATTTAAAGCCAGGAAATAATTTTAGATTGTAAAAAAAAATTTGTGATAATGTTTAGTGATACAAGTTTTGCTAATTAACTCATAGCTGGAGGTAGAAGAGGTGGATCATACCTAATCAGAATTTGATAGATAAACAAGAAATTATAATGTGGATATAAATTGGGAGATTAATTCTATATCACAATTAATATATGAACTGATCCCTCACTTTGTGGTCACGATACGTTCTATACATTTATATTCCAGAGAATATAAATAAATCTCATTTGATAAATAAATCTAAAAGACATAATAATGTGATTGATTCGTTTTCTCTGGCTTATCAACCCATTGCAGCTTATTTGAAACTAGGAAATATATTTAGATTGTAAGATTATTTTTTATGGTGGTAATAATAATTGTTTAGTGGTACAAATCCTAATAATTAACCCATAGCCGGGGGAGAAGAGGTGGATTTATATCTTTCACAAGGGAATTTGCGATTAAATAAATATAACAAACCCAACGGGAATTGGAACTTGGCTTCTCCGATTAACAATTCCAAGCCATTATCCATTACACCACCCACACATCAAAGCTTACAGAACCTGCTATCTCCAAACGGTCATCCACCTAGGTAGTGACTAGGCTCAACGTTGCTTAACTTCTGTGACCATACGGGAACCCGTTTTTTCGGCGTGATGTGCCTTATGTCTGACTTAATGTGGATCAACGAATATTATTCAGCAAATAAAGTATCGAATGAAATTCTTGACTGCTTTCTGTCTGAATATCTGGGATGAGGAGTTATCATTATTTACATGCGGACAATTGTCCAAATCTTTTATCACAACGTTTGGCCGTTGCGTCCTCAAGCCTTCATCAGCTGCTTATCGATTCTGGTAATGTTCATGGAATTTTGAACTGAGCCCTTTATTTAATCTATTATTCACTTTCCGCTGACTATACCAGATCTCGTCTAGATCTTATTTTAGTATTGCTCAGTTATTGCTGATTCTGTTTCCACTGAGTCCAGCCCATGGGATTGAACTCACAATTAGTATGTCAGTAAATTCACGATCCAACGCTTTACTATCCTGAGTGTAGGGCGGCTTGGAGTCTGCCTGTTGATTAAACTACTAATGCTACTTGACTGCACTCATCGATTCTTCTACTTTTAGGCTGTGGTTGTTGCATTTGGGCTTAATTGCTATTTCTCTTTCTTTTTTTTATTAACGGCTCTCATATCGTAATTATTTCCACGCTAGGCCTACTAAGGTGATCCTCATAGCCTAGTCTATGCGCTGACTCTTTCAGATATCTGTCTGGTGTTCTCCGTCTAGTATATTTATGAGAGTGGGCTGAAAAATTCATAGACTCATACCCTTTACTTCATTCCATAGGGGTTGATGATTAACCGTTTCTCCCCATATCAGTGGGTGATCCAGAGAAAATAGCCGGTTCCTTGTACCACTCCAGTAAATACCTCTGTCCGCTATGATCTGTCTTTACAAGAGACAGATCAGACCAGAAATGGGATACTGCGATAAGTACCGTGACCACAATGTGAGGGATCAGTTCATATATTAATTGTTATATAGAATTAATCTCCCAATTTATATCCACATTATAATTTCTTGTTTATTTATCAAATTCTGATTAGGTATGATCCACCTCTTCTGCCCCCAGCTATGAGTTAATTAGCAAAACTTGTATCACTAAACATATCACAAAAAAAATTTCTAACACCCTAAAAATGTTTCCTGACTTTAAATAACCTGCAAATGTTTGATAAATCGTAGAACACGAATAAATGGGGGGAAAAACAGCAAAAAAACAAATTGGATACTGCTACTATATCTATACTGGCGCTGTCCTGTCCTCAGTTTCCAAGTCATGATAGAGTTCAGAAGAATTTTTGGATGTTTAATTATTTTCTATACTATAGGGTGTTTCAATAACTTGGACTGTTTTTAAATGTGAATTAAGTTTAAGCGTCTTATGATTTTTTTTCTTTTTCTCTCGGATGGGCATTAAATCCAACACTCTACCTAAGTAACACTCTACCTTGAGTGGCTCATGAGCTTTATATTGGGTGACAAATTATCATATATATATATATATATATATATATATATATATATATATTGTTGGCGGCGTTTTCTATATTTATGAAGAGGTTGATACTATCCTCAATACATTCTCTTCTTTCAAACTACAAGACTTTTGTAAAAAAAAAAATGAAATTTAACCTTTGGGTACTATATGTGTTTTGTCCCTTCAAGGCGTTGGCGATCATGCCTCTCCACAATTTCCTGTCCTTTGTAGCTTTTGCGAAATGTTTATTCTTATCTCGCCTAAACCCTGTTCCGCCATCCATTTACTCAAGCTCGCTATTTAGGTCACACGTTGTTTATCTCTGTCTCTTTTGGTGACAGCCTTTCCTGTGAGTATCCAATTTTCCAAGCCCTCTTTCCTCATTATGTGCCCTAGAAATTTCAACTGTTTCTTCCTGATGTTAAGTATAAGTGCTCTTTTTGCTTCCATTTTCTCTGACACTTCGTCGCTGGTAGTTAACATGTTCGTTCCATGGTATTCTTAACATCCTTCTGTAGAACCATATGTCTGTTGCTTCAAGTCTCTTCTTAATCTGTGAGGGGATTGTCCAGCATTTACATATAGAAGGGCTGGTATTACGTAATTGTTCAGTACTCTCTTCTTTTTGCTAATGAAATTTATCTGTTTCTTGATACTTTGTTTAGCTTTTTGAAAACACCTTTTACTATACCAATGCGCATTCAGATTTCCGTGTTACACTTTCCCTCCTCTGTCAAAATGACATCAAACTTAGTAAAAAGATAACAAAAAATGAGAAAAACGACGTTTAACTGCTAACATCCCCTGACGAGTGGACCGAATAATTACTGAAAAGTTCGTCTAAGCAATTCTGAAATCGAGGTGCTGAATACTAAGCTTAATGATAAATCTTATAGATATTAATCCTGCATATATATATATATATATATATATATATATATGACAAAAATATACATTTAAGTTATTCTATATTTATGAGTAAAAGTGCTATATATAAGGGATAACGCGTATGTAAATATAAAATATACAAGTGGAAAATTAAATCAACATTGAGCGACGACAGTCTGTTTCATGCTTTTCAGAATTAGTTCAATAATATTTTATTGTGTACAAATTATTTACTCTGTAATAATAAATACATTGAGCTCTTTTTGTGGGTCAGTTTTAATATTTTATATTACTAGGATCCATTTGGATTATATACCAACCTATATATTGCCTTTACTATATATATATATATATATATATATATATATATTCTTGAAGAGATAGGCAGATGCTAGATGGAAAGAGAGATAGAAAAAGAGACACTCGCAAACGTATTTTGAAAACACTGATTCATATAAATAAACAGGTATTTTTAAAAAATTGTTTTAATGTAATATTTAAACGTTCACAGGAATAGCATTTGTTACTGTGCCTCTTTGACCGATTTAAACTATCTGCAAATATAAGAACAAAGATAAAAGTTTTCTGTTCACATCTTTTGTAGGCGTCGTGACAAGTTTGTGCTGAACGCTTTTTTTAATGGCGCCCTGACCCGCTATACTAAAATCAGTTAAGGGCAGATCGCAATTTAATTTATTCATTTTTTATTGCTTTAAAATGACTGTGTGCGAAAATGATTTATTTAATCTTTACCTTTGTGCAAGTTCATACGCATTTCCTAGTTACGTGTTTGTAGATATTAACGTGAAAATGAATAAAGATAATTAGGAAACATTTGATAGTAAAAATTCTGAATGTATCTTGGTAATCATTATATTACACCGTCATTATTTTTAATCATTTACATGTGTCCCCGTCTTCGTTGTTTTTATCACGAATTTAAACAGTTGTTCACTTTGGACTTCTTCAGTTGAGTATCGATTCGGTTAATCTTCAAGAAAATTCAAAATGAAATCATTATTTAATGTTGTATATATACTAGATAATACTGGAACATCCCTGAAACATCTGCTATTACCCCAAGTATAAATATCCATCAAAACTTTCCAATGTAACGTCGAAAGTTGTCTTTCTTGTCGAATAATAACGATTTCCGACACTACCTGATGATTTTTACTTCGTTTCTGCTTATTTTTATTTTTTCTTGAGCTTATCTATCATGAGTTGGGTTATTAAACAATTCAAAATAAAACCTGTTACCGTTAGGATAATATAATAGACTTTGCTACCCCTAATGCACCATTGACTATTATTTTTAAATAATCGAGGCAACAAAACGCATATATATATATATATATATATATATATATATATATATATATATATATATATAATTGTGTATTTAAGTAGCAATCCTTCATTTATATATTTTTCATTAAAGGCGATAGACAACATACTGCGATTAAGATTCTCTTTAATTTTTTTTCTGTTCGAACAAGTGATTTTTCTGGACATAGAGTGTGTAGAAACTGTTCAATTGTTCTCTAATTCCGAGCGTTTTTACTTGTTCGGACGCAAGAAATATTAAATAAAAAGTTGTGCCTTGTTTTCCATATTTAATGAAATATATATATATATATATATATATATATATATATATATATATATATATATATAGAGAGAGAGAGAGAGAGAGAGAGCATATGAATTTGTGTCTGTATCTTTTGCGGATTACAAAATTGTACGAAAAATAGATAATGAATTTTTATTGTTAAAATATCACGAACTATTTTCCTTATTCTTGTTGTTATTATCACAATGTTTCGGCAGTTGTGTTCGCCAGCCTTCATCAGGTGCTTGCCGATCCGGGTAACCTTCAGGGAATTTCCAATTAAAACTACAGGAGTAGATTGTTCTCGTTCCGCTGGCAAAGCAAGACATTAAGCACTACTAAATACATAGTCGACGAGGTATGCAGACATAGTCATTGCAATCTAGAACCTTATATTAAATAGAGTGTTCAGTTTGAAATTCCCTGAACGTTACCCGGGTAAACAAGCAACTGAAGACGGCCGGGTGGCACAACGGTCGAAACGTTGGCGTTATTTTCGTTGTTGCTGATGTCATCAGTTTTATATAAGCTTATATATTCTTATGTATTATTATTATTATTATTTAAATACAGAAAAACAATTGCGGTTTACTACAAGCGAAAGATGCGAAAAATTCTCTTTCCCCTAACCTCAGGATGCTTTCGTCAAGCCCTTAGCTATTTCTGTGGCTGGAGCCAATGTTGCTGTTTGATTATAAATTATGACACGTTGGTAGAGTCTTAAAGAAAACAATAAAATATATGTTTGAATGCGAAGAATTGAAATAAAAAATAACCAGCACGTCGTTCAGTGACTGCTGTATAAAATGAACTTTGTCGAAAAAACAAAGTATCTTTGGTATTTTACCAGAAACAAACGATAAAGTATAACAATGAATGAATAAAGATAAGCCACTAAATTCAATAAACCTCATTCAAGAGGTAACGAAATTGAAAAACAGAAAAACTAACAAGAAAAAAAAAACAATAACTAAATTCACTACAAAACAATTAAATTTAGTAAAAGTAAAAACTGAAGAAAGAAAAAAAGGAGAAAGAATTTAAGGTAGAAAAACTGAAGAAATAAAGAACTGAGAAATAAAGGAAGCAAAAATAGAAAGAAAGACAAAAGAAGGAAAAATCAAATAAGTAATAAAAAACATTTGGACAGAATAAATATTAATTCCCTTGAATTCATTATCAATTCCCATATTCAACTGTTTTCCCTTCACAATTAAATTTCATCAAATCAAATTTGGAAAGATTAATAAAAAATATAAGGAAAATAATCTTGGGGACGAATACGTTAGACACGCAAACACAAGCTCAAGAACACAGACGTTTTTATAAATAAATATTACTTTGATATAAAAGTGATATTGTTCCTGTACTGTTAAAGAAATTCTAGGAATACCTTTGAACTTTCCAGTCAGAATTGAGTTTCTATCGTGTTATATGAATATAACTCCGTCCATGGTTTCTGCTACGATCTCTAAACTGAATTCCAAGAAAAAATGCGGGCTCGATCGTATCGCTGCAATAATCCTTAAGAATTGTGCTTATGAACAGGTTCATGTTAACACTAAAACTTTACAATAAATGATCTTGCTACTTCTTGCTTCTTGGGAATCTTCTTCAGTGGCACCATTCTTTTTTTTTAAACTGAACGAAGCGTCCGATCCTTATAACTATCGGCCTGTTATCCTTCCGCCTTTTTTGGTAAAGTACTACACGCTCTAATCAACTCTGAAATGGTTAAGCATCTCGACTTGCGGGCTCTTATTTCAGACAAACAATATAGCTTTCACTTCTCTAGGTCAACAACTGATGAGTTAACAGTTATTGCTGAAATAGTTTATAAATCTTTAGATAAGAATGGTAAAGCTCGGGTTGTTGCTTTGGACACATCTCGAAGGCATTTCACATGATTATGTTACTTCTGGGCGAATTTTTGATCTGATTCAATCTTTTATATCAAATCACGAAATGCAAGGTTTCTTGAACGGCCAATATTCTAGATTTTTTCATTAACGCAGGGGTCCCCTCGGGGCTATATCCTACATTTTTCCTAATTTTCATCAACGACTTTCTTGATGTCACCAGTTCTCAATTCTATATCTATGCTGACATGATAACACAAATATTAACTCCTATCTTAATGTTAAGTCTGATATGTTTCATAAGGTCAAATTGGTAACTGATCTAAAAAATAATATACAATCTTTTGTAAACGAGGTTTGTTGTTGGCTTGTTAATTTTAAAGTCTGCAACACAAAACTGATTTCTTTTACTCGTCTGAGGAAACGTTTTGCCTTCCATCAGCATGGCTGATACCAACCTCCAGGAGAGTGACTCATGTTTTCGATTAAGTGAAATGATAATATTGAATTAATTTCTAGATCATCTGCTAGGAAATTTGGTTCACTGTTTTCGTGCTAGAAGATTCTTCTCACCAGAATCTATCTTACATATAACTCTACCATTCATCCATGCATTGAATATTGCTATCGCATTTGCTCTGATGTTTCTGCTATTTATTTATAAATTCTCGATAAATTCCAAGTATCTGCAATATCATTGATCCTAACCTGGCATCTCGGCTTCACTCACTTTCCCAGCGCCATAACGTAGCTGTCCTCTGCCTTTTCTATAAATATTTTCATGGTAATTGTTCTGATGAACTTTCCTCTATGGTACCTAGACTTTATAAATATATGCGTAATATTTGAGTGGTGCTAAGATATTATCATTTTAGAGTTGAAATGACTAAAACGTACATTAGTGTCAGATGTCATATTTTATCAAATGCTTTTGAAAAATAAAACATAAGTATACATCCTTCTTCAATTGTATTGCTCATTCTGAGCATAAATAGTGAAAAATGAAAATGAATCTAGTAAGTTATTCAAGCATATCGCCACTATTTATTAGCTCTGTAATTTTTCTGTTAATCATCTATTTCGTCAGTTGATCATATAACAATTACCTTACCTTGGTAGACTAACTTGTCCCTTGTTCTGATGAAGTGTGATCCGAATTCATATTAACAAATTCGAACTGCTACTTTCCCCGTTTCTGGCACTAGTATACGTTTTAGTCATTTCAACTGTAAAATGATGATCCCTTGGCGTCTCCTGTATGGCAATAAATGTTGGATATCTCAGATGAAGAAAAGACTTGAGACAACAAAAATGTGGTTTTATACAAGGATGTTGAAAACGCCATGGATTGAATATGTAACGAGAAAGTTTTAAAGAAAATGAAAACTAAAAAAACGTTGATACTTAGAATCACAATGAGACTGTTTCTCGGATGTACAATGAGGAAAGAGGGCTTCTGGAATTTAATACACATAAGGCATTTTGAAAGAAAGAGGAACAGAGGAAAGCATCGAGTAACTGCCCTAATAAACTTGTGAAGATGGACATCAGAACAGGGATTGAGTAAGATAGCAAAGGCAAACCTTACAAAGAGCTACAAATGATAGGAAGTTGTGGAGACCCATGATTTACCTTGTCCTGAAAGGACACTGCTCTATAGAAGACGAAGAAGAATTGCCAATAATTTTCACAAATGACATTAATGTGATTTAATATTAAATTCTGCATGCAGGAATAAGTAGAAACTTGCAATTCTGTTGGTTTTTCGTCTGATACGCAGCGATGCGTCGTCTTTGGGTGATATTTTCTAATAAGATATGTTATTTAATAATTTATAACATTAATTGGATTTTCAAAATATGCTATTAAAAATGTCAACACACACTCCCATAGAATCTTTGAGTTATAAGAAGATCATTTGAAGCGAGAGAAAAAAAACAAAAAAAACTTTGTGTGTGAAAAACGCCGTGCGACAGAAAAATCTGTGTGTGCCAGCGCACGAAAGTGTGTGTTTGTGTGTGTATGTGTGCTTGTGTGTATGATTAATCATGATGTTTTTTGAGTACTTTTGCTTATAAATAAGATAAATTGTTCAAGCTTTATTTTTTTTTTATTTAATTTTTTCAACTTCTTTTCGTCATCGGCGAATTTTTATAGTCCATTTCTTTCTTTTTTTTATTTCACTCTTTGCCTGATTATTTTTTTTACTTTTTTCTAAATTAGTTCACCCAACAAATCGCTTACAAACTTTTGCGTAAAGCGCTCGAGAAAAGAGGAAGACATTAATGCTTACACTTGATTTAATATTGTAATTTATACACCTTTAACATTACAGGCTCGTAGTTTTTAAACACCTTCAAAGCAGTTTTTTCGCAGCTGTTCCCGCATTCTATCTATCTATCTATCTATCTATCTATCTATCTATCTATCTATCTATCTATCTATCTAATTTTGTTTATATCTAAGTCTATTCCTACATATTTGTCAATATACATTCTTATCTCTCCCTCTTTTACTTTTCAGTTTTTAATATTAAATTTCATCAAATACAAGCCTCGAGTGCTACTCAGGGCAAAGAATTACTCTTAAAATGTTTATGGTGAAAGAGGTGTGATATGAATTGAAAAAGTGGTAGGAAATGAAAATTATGAGTATAAGGAGGATATATAATGATTTCTGATATGCGCACATATTCAGTTTACTGGTATAAATCCTTTTGATGGGTGCCTAAAAATACTTTTCTGTAAATGCACGCAATACAGTGTGTAAACTCTCTAAAGAAGGTGATCTTCAATATTTATTATGCTTAACTTAGATCAGTAAAATGGAACAACTGTGGGCGTCTAGCGAGGATCGAACTCACTGCACTAGTAAGAGTCCACTTGCTAATCATTGTTTCATGGGAAAGTAGACGTGTGTAGAGCATTTACTGATGATCAAACACACTACAGAATTACTATGTCACCTTCGGTATTTATTAGCTTGCGAAAAGACTCGGTGTTGTTATTTATTCAGTTTGGTGTGGAGCATGTCCGCATATGGCACTCAGTAATAATCAAGCTCACTAGAGTATTATGTTTAGCTAGGATAGTTTGCTCACCATTTCTCCACGATGTGTGTATATGTGCCTCTGTGTCTGTCCATTTTTACGTATCAATGAGTTTATCTCCCAGTGTGCGCTTTAGGTCCCAGGGATTAAGGGGATCGACAAGTGCTGTAATGAACAGCGGTTCGGAATGAAAAATTAGAGAGCCGAGTTCAATTTCCAGTCGAATTCATTGCATTCACTTCGGAAAATATGAATCTATCTCATCTTCTCCCAGCTATGGGATCTTTTGACATTGGCCGGTAAACAGCCGAGGAGAAGGACAACTTTGAATTCAAAATCAATTGGGCATATGGCTAGCAACCGTATACCGTAAAAATCTGCTACTTGCTTTGGAAACAACCGCAACTGGGGGCTGTATCCCTACACACTGAGCCTACAGGACTTGAGGGCGAGCGTAAATGTCGATGTATCATGTCGCTCGTAACGCGAGCCTCATTTGTCCAGATGTTTGCAGCTCTTACTCATTGGTTTTCTTTATTGTTTTTCTCGGCGTTCCTGTTATCGTTGTTGTTGTTGTTGTTTTTGCTGCAGTTTTTCTTATTGTTAGTGGTGGCGATCATGCCAGTGGTAGCAAAATAAATAAATAAAATAAACCGGTTTGACTCAATTATTGTGGCAACTTGTTTTTCAGGTTTTTCGCTTCCTGTAAAATTATGTTGCTGTTTACGTGATTTTTATGGAATATCTTGTTGTTATCGACCAAAACTATCCCATTAAACTCCTCTTTTTACAATCTTTCCGCTACTGCATAAATTCCCGCCTTTAATATTTATTAGCTACGTTTATTGCTTGATAGTTTATTAAACACTTTCGGAATAAATATTAGAATAAAAGTTAGTCAGCAAAGCATGATTATTTACTAAGCACAATTTTGACTTGTTGACTCAAGACTTTTCTTCATCTGAGATGTCCAACACCCACTTCCATATAGGAGAACGGATATTACATAATAGTTCAGCACTCTTTTCTTTGTTCCTAACAGAAAATTCCTGTTTCTTAATAATTTGCTTAGCTTTTGGAAGGCATATTTCCTTATTTTAATGCGCTTTCGTACTTGAATGAATTCAATATATACAATACGTAGTTCCCATCTTGGGCTGTTCCTCCTGTTGACAACCATACATTGTCTTTGTTGTTAAGATTGCCTCAGCCAATAATAACTTGTCTTACACCACTTTCTATTTTTGTGCATTTACTGAATTATTTTTCTATTTTTGTGCATTTACAGAATTCTTTTTCTATTTTTGTATATTTACAGAATTCTTTTTCTATTTTTGTATATTTACAGAATTCTTTTTCTATGTTTGTGTATTTACACAATTCTTTTTCAATTTTTGTGTATTTACTGAATTCTTTTTCACTTTTTGTGTATTTACTAAATTCTTTTTCTATTTTTATCTATTTGCTGAATTTTTTTTCTATTTTTGTGTATTTACTGAATTCGGTCAGATGTAGCACAAGGACGAATGTGGGGTATCCGCGCCCGTAGGCTCGGCCAAAAATTACCCGTAGACCCCGTATAAAACAGGGTCGGGTAGCTGTTTCCCGAGACGAGACTCTGCTCTTCGACATAACATCGTCTGGGGATCCTCTCTGCCCGTTTTTGTGTCTTCCTGTAGCACTACACGAACACCAACAAGAATTGTGATCAATCCATATCTTTGTATACTTTTCCATTGCCAGTTATCTCTCTTAAAAAAAACTTATCGTCGATGGCATGACACAATGATTAATGGAAAATGAGTAAATCAGTCAGCAAATACCCAAATGTTAATTAAAACTTTTGATATTTAAATCATATTGATATTAATGCTTATTATGTAAAAGTGAATTGAACTATTTTTTCGGGCAAATCCATGTCCGCATAAAGTTTACAAAGACTCGCAGTGTTAAGCAGATTAATAACCGGAAACATATTAGCTGACAATTTTAATGAAATTTCTTTTATCTATCTATCTATCTATCTATCTATCTATCTATCTATCTATCTATCTATCTATCTCAGTCTGTCCATATTTATCTATCTATCTCAGTTTGTTCATTATCTATCTATGTACCTGTCTATCATAGTCTAATTCCGCACATTCCACAGATGTGATTGATGCTAGACTAAGGGACAGTGAATGACGACGGACGGAAGACATGTAATAGATAACGACAACGCACACGTCCATTGATAAGCCAAAAGGAGGCATTTTATTCAACTATTCGTTGACACTGTACTACCATCAATCAATCATGTCAAAACACGGTCAGGGTGGAGGTAAGTTAGGGTAAAAGCATTGTTTTTCTAGCGCTGATGGGAAGCCACGAAACAGACACTTACTGGCTTGTGCACAACTCGGATGGCGTTATTATTATGACAAAATCAACATACAGGATATCGAGGTTCAATCGGTGGCGACAGATTTCTGATAAATACGTTAAATAATTACGGCAAAAATCTGATGTATAAAAATTGATTTAGTCACTTGCATCGAGTTCATATCAAACTACCTATAAACGCAATCTTCTTTCTTTCTTTCTTTCTAGAATGTAAAAGTATTCTAAACCTCACCTAATTATTTTTCATACATTTCATTCTCTTTTTTTCAGAAAATATGTGGTTAATGTTTAATCTAAGTTCTGAAAAAAACAACAAAGAAATATACATAGGTGACTTTGGGAACACCCTCAAAATAAAAGAAGAAAAGAAATCAAATGATACAGTATTGGAATATACAGACTATCACATATTACATAAACACTAACACACACGCCACCAGCATATAAGCGATATGAGATGATATGTATATATCAATGTATGTTTAGCATCAAGCCAGCAGAATACTTGACTTCTGAGTATCTGATTCATGACATTAATTTGGTCCGTTTGGGTTTTGTTTATATATATATATATATATATATATATATATATATATATATATATATATATATATATATATATATATATATATATATATATGTGTGTGTGTGTGTGTGTGTGTGTGTAGTGGATAGCGACCCGGATTGAGGAATCAGAGAGCCGCGTTCGAATGCCAGTTGAATGTATTACATTCACTTACGTGCTAATACCTTTGGGAAAGGTATTAATCCTCTTCTTCTTCATCTAGCTATGGATAAATAGCAGGATGGACTGGCTTCTATAGCCTTGGATGGCAACTGGTCTACGAGAAGGACAACTCTGGATTCAAAGCCTGCGGAGGGTCGTTTGAGGACCTTGCAGCGTACCAGGTCTCTGTATTCGGCCCTTCAAAAAGTGTGGCTGGTTCTGCACAAAAGCTTCACCACTATAATCGAATCTGATGTGCTGGTGTCGGGCTGTCGGTTCCTAGGAACTGAGCTGCTTGACGCTCATACGTCAAATACGACGGGAGAGTCGAGTATATATATATTAACACTTCAAGGTCATCAAAATGCCTGATGAACACTTAAGGAGCGAAATTGGAAGTTATCATTATGCGTTGATTACTGCAATGTATACACACACACACACACACACACACACACACATATATATATATATATATCGGTATAGAAATCAACAAAGAATTGCAAAATAGTGACATCTAGCTTCACTCCTTAATCGATCATCACGCAATCGATCAGCATGAAATATACTGGGTGTAACATGAAAATTCTCCAAATCGTGTAACATAATTATTCATCTCACAAAATGTTTAAGATCTAAAATCACTAAACTATTTGAGTTTCTTTTTCAATTTTTTCATTTAAGACGTTTAGATATCTTGATACGAGTTCTCGTAAAAATCACTAAAACCCTTTGAGATATTCAGCTAGAAAGAAAACAGGTTAAAATAATTTTGTGTCAGCCCCACTAAGTCTTCATAATGGTGAGAGGAAAAAGATCATTCAGTCCTTCAGTAATGGTATCAGCATTCATACTCTGGTTTGCATAATGCTATTAAGCTGATCAGACAATATGAAAGGAACTTACTTAAAATAAATAGTCAAAACTTGTCTATATTATTTAATGAAACATGCATCAATAAAAAATTGCAGCCTAAACATACACACACACACATATATATATATATATATATATATATATAGAGAGAGAGAGAGATAGAGAGAGAGAGAGAGAGAGAGAGAGAATGCATACTTATTAAATAAGTTTAAATATTGATCCATTGGAACCTAATGCCTTCAATCTTGTCTTAAACTCACACAACACAAAGTTAGACAAATTCAGAGTCGAAAGAATGTGTAGCGTCAGTTTTATAAAATAAGGAAACTTGCTAGCTTTAAAAAAGATCAGCATACGAAATGCCTGGCTCGAATACCAACATCTCTAACGTCGGTGGGAAAAATTCTTTGTCGCGAAGCAGGCCCAACATAGAGAGAAAGACGAATTGTAAAGAAAAGAGAAAAAAAGAAAGAATGAAGGAGAGAGAGAGAGAGAGAGAGAGAGAGAGAGAGAGAGAGAGAAAGAACTGATTAATTCAGGAAGGAATTAATAGGAACACAAATGTATGTAAGCGAGCATTACAACTAATGGTTACATGAACATATGGTAACCCAACTGCGCATATTGACATGCAAAATTTAATCCTTACATTAAAAACATGTGTGAACAGAAGTGAATTGGAGTGAATAATTACTTGGATGTAGTGAGCATGCGCGAACGGAAATGGGCAAGGGCGATGAAACTAAAGATTACAGTCTAAAGATTATGAAAGGGTGCTAAAAAGTTCTCAGCCCGACCAATTTCCTAAAATCAGTATGTTCAGGATGAAATGTTATAAATCTTTTTGAAGGGTTAAAGAAATTAAAGAAAGGATATTTTAAGTACGTCGATTGAATATATGAAATCGCATATAAGTTTCATATTTATTAGTCAGACCGAGGATTCTTTCAGCATACGTATTGTTTTATGTGTGTAACTATACGTATTGAGCCACAGAGGATCGTTTCGGTTAGCTAGGGCGATTTTACTGCTTTTAAACTACAATTTTCCATGATTTTTTTCTCATACATTCGTGCCTTACCGAACGCTTCCTTGTGGCCGATCGATAAGGCACGTCAGCGTAAATGACGCTTCCGTATAGGATGCAGGTTCGAATCCTGTCAAAGGACGAATATTTTCTCTGAAAATTTCTCGGACATTCAGGCCGGTAAATGTTATTTAATACTGTTTATTATAAACAGAGCATTTACTTAAATACTTTTATCTATAAAAAAAGAACGTTAAACATAAAAATGTCTTTAATATATATATATATATATATATATATATATATATATATATATATATATATATATATATATATATATATATATATATATATATATATATATATATACGAATACAAGGTTGTTATAGATGGAATAAATTCGACTAACCAAATGCGATATATTTAAAAACAGTGGTCAATACAAAGTAGACCGAATAATATTTGTTTAAATTAAGATGGTGTTGATTGTAAAATTTTACAATCAACATCATCACTTGACAAGACATGAGATGTGTTGAAACAAAATGGCTATTTTTATTTATTTATATATATATAGCATACAGTGTGAGCTGCTATTAATATAATAGTGCTCGGTGTAATATAACATTTAAAATCTATATTAAACCTTCTCACAATTCGATGCTACTTAAAGTTTCATGTACATGCCAATGCATGTGCCTGATGATTGCGACGTGCATGAAATTATGTGGCATCGAACGGTGCAAAACAAATTTATAATTCTTTTTAATATATATCCAAACCATTGATGTGCCATTGAAATCGTCCTTATTGAAATAACCCAAACCATTAACATTTATTCACGCTTGCTGAACTTTTACGGAGACTAAACAGTGAATATTGAGTAATGCAATTTAATCTATTCATATCTTTCTATATCTGTTCATATCTATCTATCTATCTATCTATCTATCTATCTATCTCTCTGAACCCTGCAATCTCAGTCTTGTTTACAAGCCGCAAAAGTCAAAATATGATTCTCATGACAAAGGGGCAAAGATCGTCATGCGTAATTTCTTCACAACCGATACGGACCCTGCAAATATCTTGAAATGGGCGGCGGTCAAAAGTAAAGGAAAAACCTGTTTTTATTCAGCTTTGATTTTTAATTTTTTGTAGCTTCTACACTTACTGTTGCCTTCTGTACAAAACCCACAGTCAACAGCTTCCTGCAGCACTACCACAACTACACCATCTTCTTCCCCATACCCCGTGAAAACACGCATGGTTTCCTCCTGCCGACTCGACAACCCTCCTACCAACCCGCTAATGATCGAACCATGACAGACAGCCGTCATTTCGCCGCTCATTCGTTCAACTGTTAAAACACTCGCCTTCTAAGTACAATCATAAAGGAAGCCGGATAGTAAAATATAGCTACGCCCGACTATTTCAGATTCTTGGGGTTTTTCTCCTGGCAGATGAAGTCAAGATTTCAACCTTTTTATAACCCCATCGCGCTAACTCACCATACTTTAGATATCCAGCATCTTTCATGTGTAAATGCAAGAGATGGACGTTAATGTAGTATGAATAAGTCACTTAAGATTTACAGTTAGCATGTTAGTACTGCAAACAAAGCCTAGTAATTTCAATCCTTAATAAAATCTACAGTCTCTCTGAATTTATTATGCAAATGATATAAACTTCAATATCTAAAAATAAATGTAAATATTAAATGTCAAATTTAAACAAGATAATTTCCAACGTTGGCATAATCTCTGACTAAATGAAAGTCTTGCCCGTGAAATTTAAGCCTTATTATTTAAGATATATGGGATTTACATCAATGGACAGTGTCACATTGTCATTCAGATTAAAATAATATTACTTTAAGCTTACTGACATCTCGTAAATATTATTTTTGCTAGAATATATATTGAAACATGAGTTATAGGAAAGCTGTAACAAATGTTGAAAGACGAAAAAATTATTTAGTCATTTAAAGTCGCTGGGAGGATGAAACGGAAGTGCTAAATATTGCGATTGCATGGCCGCCATCAAATCTGGACCCCAAATCGACGGTCAATAATGAAGATGAAATTATTAACCAGAGACTTTTATGTATTTCTTACTTTTTCTATTATAGGTGTTGATCAATTTTAGACGATTTTATTACACTGTTATTGAATTAAAGTGATTCTCTGGGGTTTTTAACTTTAGACAGCATTTTGTTTTAGAATAAATCAAATCACTTCAACAAGACATATTGAAATTACTTAAAAACTTAACCCAGGCTTTGTTTTGATAATCCAGTTGATGGTTCAAAATTTGACAAAATTCTTTCAAAGCACATTCGGAAAATTTTCAGTCTCTATGTGCTGTGATTGGTCCCTTCAAAAAAGGCGTTGGCAGTTAATGCTCATTGATACCAAACCTATTGAGTTAGTCTGCTAGATAAACATGAACATACAATGCGTTGCTGTAAAATGTGTCCTTCGACTAGAAAGATCTTCCAATTTCCTAAGGAAATTATTTCTAAGGGAATGTCGATTAACTTTAAATAACATATTAAATTTATTAAATACTGGAGTAATAGTGTGCAGTTTTATACCTCGTTCAACAACTTTCCAATAAATTTCATATCATTATTTTTAGGGTGTATCAAAAGAATCTTCCTTTTTAAACACCTTTTTATTTTATTTTTTTGCGCACATCTCAAGACTAAATCTATTGTATCACTATATTTTATTATTACTTGTTATTTACTTCCTTAGTTAGTAGTTGTCACGCCCTTCCATTATCTCAGATAAACAATGGACCATTCCTGTTTGATTGCGAGAATAGATAGGAAAAGGATATATCAAAGGCACTGTTTGGTTTTATGAAAAGAAAGAAAGAAAGGGAAGATAGAGGAGGCGATAACACGCATGAGTTTTATTGTTGGCAATTTTCCTATATATATCTATTGTTGGTAATTTTTTATATAAAAATGTAATGCTGGCGTCTTTAACATAAAAAAATATTTTTATAATTTCATATTGTTTTGCTTTTGTTTGGGGGTTTACTATTCGCCCATAGCTGGGACCCAAACAGGTGTTACCACCTGAATCAGGGTGAACCTGGGAACAACCTGAATTAAGAGATGGTCCCACGCTCCTCAAAATCACAATCTCCAGATCAAAGGTCTTTCTGTCGGATGTAGTTTATCAGAACCATCAATAAAATTGAAAAACTTGTCAATTTCAAATATTTTCATTTTCACCCTGTTTAATTAATAACCTGCATTCATATTTATACTCATTCCCGTCAAAATATAGTCGTGGTCTGCGCTCATAACCAATGTTGTTCATGATGACGGTCGTCTTTGAGTATAGAATCCAGAGGTTAGCAGTGAATATTTCGAAGACAGTAGGGAAGCGTTGTTCAGGTTAGCAGTGGATATCCCGGTAAAGTAGCAGAGCGTAGTTATTCCCTCTGTTCCTCTTCGCCTGACAAGCTGGCACTGGACATTCGAATAGAGCAAACAAAATGGCCGCCTTTATACACGACGGATTGAATATTCTACGTCTTCTGATTGGTTAACCTTCTATTGGTGGACTATAAAGTGAGTCAAGTCATTTGGGCTAACTCACTAGTACATAATGTATCCAAAAATTGTAACAGTTATTTTAATACTTTGTTAAGCACAAATATTTAACGAGGCAACAGATGTATGTCCACGGGTATTTTGTAGTCATGGAATTTGCAAGAGGCTTATTTAATCATTAACTTAAGATTTATCAGAAAATTCAAATTTGAAAACCGTGGCGACCCAGACGCACACCATCAAGAAATGATCAGCATCAAGCGTACGCTTCAGAATAAGAGCTACCCGGAAAATGTGACATCAGTGTCTGCATGATGGAACAGAAGGGACAAGGAGGATGACCAGAATCTGTCTACCTTATGTTAAAATCTTATCGGAAAAGATTCAGAAGATCTGCCGTCTATACAACATTAGGACAATATTCAAAAGCAATTCTACTCTACGGAGAAAATCTCTGCCGAGTAAAGCCTAACACGGGGAAGAACATGTCCAAGAATTGTGTGTACTCGATTCCTTACAGTTGTGACAGAGAATATAAAGATCCATCAAGCCGCACTCTAAATGTAAGGCTGGAGGGACTTAGAAAAGCCGTGTTTGAGACAATGAAATCGAGTATGGCTGTTCGTGTATGTAGGGAAAAGGGTTGTCACCATCCCTTGTGAAATGGAGTGCAAATACTGGACAAAGAAGAAAACTGGAGAGTTATACGTCTGAAAGAATTAGCGCATATGCTAAGCTATGAGGATCCCCTTAGTTGGCCTAGCATAGAAATAAATACATTATGGGAGCCGTTAATAAAGAAAGAAAGAAAATGACAGCAAGTCTTCAACCGTAGCAGCATAAATGAAAACATGGACAACAGAAGAAGTCAAAATATGAGAGACGGCAGCAGCAGCAGTGGTTGTAACCTTATCAGCAGGCAGGTTAGGTTTAAAGCTCCAAGTCCACTATAGCAAATAATCTATGGGGCAATGTCCTAATGGATAAAAGTGTTGGTTCATGAATTTGGTGACAATAGTGATTGAGAGTTTAATGGACCGTGCAGTTTATACTTTCTCTCAGTGGAAAACGGGAGAGTACCAACTGAACAGAACTAAATATGAAGTCGGCGATATTCCGAGACAGGATCAGTGGAACGAGAACGGTTTACCTCCTAGTTTATATTAAATAAAGGATTCAGTACAGAATTCCCTGTAGAATTCAAAATTACCCAGATAGATATTCACCTGAGGAAGGCCGGAGGATACAAGAACCAAAACTTTATGGTAATAACAACAAAGATAAGGACAACAGTCAGAATATAAATAGTGTAAATAAAGATAATTTCTCATCCTAGAAATACAGATATTTATTGAATCGAGTTATATACTGAACGACTTACCCATTGCGCGATAGCTACATAGGAACTGAAACAGGCAAGAATGCGCACGCAGAGAGCGACACACACACACTCACTCACACACACAAACACACACACACACACACATATATATATATATATAGACAAGTGTTGTCTATTTTATGTAAATTCTTTTCATAACGTCTGATAAGCTTAATTACATTATCATTAAACGAAGAAAGAAAATCACAATATTGATACATATCTTTTTTTTTAATCCAGCCGAAGCTTTCGGCTTACATAAGCCATTATGAAAGATGACAATTACTATACAATATATTAAGCAATACAGGGACAAGAATGTGATGATATTCTGTTTCTGTTTACATGGATGATTTCCAAGCAACGATAAACACGTGCTTGTAAGACGCTGGAATCGAAAATCGCACCGCAGCTCATGACGTCACACATGACCACACGAGAGTGAATTCGAGAAGTATTAAGTATGGGA